>RQTK01000655.1:0-40285 GCA_003991915.1 Elysia chlorotica
GAGAGAGATACAATTTTTTTTATATTTTAAAACTTTAAAGCAGTGCAGCTGTTAACAGTAAAATTACAGAAATAAAGTATAGTAATTCTGTATCCACAAGTCAAGGGTTTTTATCCCACAAAGTGCAATCATTGTTCGGACATTTTAACTTAAACTTTAAAAAGCATATATTTCTACCAATGTGGACAAATACCTAAAAATTCTAAATCTACTTATAATTATAATTTCAGTGGGCTGCCTCTCTTATATCTAATGCATAGAATGAGTTCTGTAAAATTGATCTTATACTATTTGGAGGTAATGAAATTAAAGGGTCATGAACTTAAAACAACTATCAATATTTCTGACAAAAGTATCAAATATATAGAAAATAGTGTCGCTAGCAGCAGGCAATCTTGTTCAAAGATTTAATTTTTAAAATTTGGTTTAAAAAGGTCAAAACCAGATCAAGATCTAGTTCTATACATATACTATGATTGTAATAGGATCATTTCACAGGAGAATACTGATTGGTTTTAAAATCTAGCAATAGATCCAGATCTAGTTGTGATTAGATTGATCTTTTAGGACTCGGATATTTTTAGGATCAAGCTCCTTTTTATAAAGGTTTAGACACTCACTTTCAGCGGCAGCTTTTGTCTGATTATACACCTCTTGCATTTCTAGCTTAGAGGCAACGTACGATCTTTTATTAGTTTTTGCACAACCAAATACTCGCGAAAAATTCTGCATATTGAATGCTCTCAAAGAGCATCTCGTCAGTATGGTGGCCGCCATGTTTGTTGTTTCTTGTTGCCCTTGGAATAAATATGATTACACCTACTGAAGAGTCAATGTTGTGTTAAACGTTATTAGACATAATCTCTACATAAAATTCCAGGAACACACACACACACACACACACACACTCTCTCTCTCTCTCTCTCTCTCTCTCTCTCTCTCTCGCTCGCTCTCTCTCTTATTTGTGGGGATGGATATTAGTTATATGAAAGATTAAAAGAATCAAATTAATTACAAATTAGCATGAACATAATGAGGATTAAGGAGGGAGACAATTTTCCTTGAACTAATTATCCATTAGTCATTTATTTGGACTCATCGTTTAATATGATACTAGATCAATATCAAAACCGAAAGTAGGCAAAGGTTCTATTTTGTAGTACAAGTTTATAAATTACTTTATATTGTGAACTCTCAACAATTATCAGGCCTAGGTATTTTGTAGCCTCAGCAAGTTGAAAGTCTTCCTTGATATTGAAAGAAGCTCTAACTATAATTATCTAGATCCAACTGCTGTGAGGATTTTTGAAGCTGACGTACTTTATAAATACCTTCTAATAAATATATCTAGTGGACAAGTGTTTTTTTTTTATTTCTGCTAATTTACGCATGGCTGATTTATTTAATTCGATTGGCAGTGCTTTGGGAAGTCTGTACAACAGCTTGCCAAAATTAAGCTCTGAAATTGAGCAGGTTGTTGTGAAGGAAATCCAAATGATAGGAGCACCTCCTGGCACACGCGCATTTGTTCGGCTGGCTGGACTTTCAGGGGCTGTCGCAGTATCCCTTGGTGCATATGGGTCACATGGTATGCCGGCTAATTAATGGTGAATTCAAATTGAATTTGTTATTCATGAGTATTGAAATATAATAAGCTAAAGCTAAAGCTGTCTGGTTCCAATTTTTAGCTGATCAGCACCTACAGTTGAGAGCCTTCTAAATCATAATAATCTATAAATTCCCTCTAAATTATAATAATTTATAAATGTACAGATCTGCACATTTGATACAAAAACAAAAAAAATGAGAGAAAAATTTAGTTAACGTCTAAAACTTCAATGAACTGTGTGCTGGTTTCAATTTGTGATAAATACAATCATTTCAGTTTTTACTTTGAACCGTCAATATTTCTGTGGGCACAATACACTTGTGACAGTCTCTTTAGGTCTCTCTTCTTTCTCTCTCTCTCTCTGTCTTTTCTCTACAGGTGTCTTTCTCTCTCTCTCTCTCCCTCCTTCTCTATTTCTCTTTGTTTCTCTGTGTGAGTGCCTCTCTGCTCTTCTCTCTCTAGCTGTCTGTCTGTCTGTCTCTGTCTCTCTCTCTATCTGTCTGTCTCAGTCTCTCTCTCTCTGTCTCTCTGTGAGCGCCTCTCTCTCTGCCTCTCTGTGTCTGTCTGCCTCTGCCCCTCTGTCTCTGTCTGTTGTGTGTGTGTGTGTCTCTCTGTTCTCTCTCTCTGTGTCTCTCTCACTCTTTGTTCTGTCTCTCACCCTCCTTCTCTTTCTCTCTCTCTCTCTCTCTCTCTCTCTCTCTCTCTCTCTTTCTCTCTTTCTCTCCCTAAACCCTCTCCATTTTACCTTTTCATCTGAAATGGATACTTTTTTTATGTCATGAAAATATAATTAAAAATATTTACTATAAGTTTAAAATAATTTTATCAATTTTCTTTTCCCCAGTATTTAGGCACAAAGATGTAAACCCAGAGTTGAAAGTTGTAAGTGTCTAACTTGCGGATCTCTTTTTTTTTGGGGGGGGGGGGGCAGGGAGAAGAGAAGTGTAACAATACTAACATTTACAATCTTTTAAATGTGACACTTCTCCTAATCAAAGAATTTATATTTACCTTATATATAATATACATAACTTTTGATTTTTATTTAGATCTAGTTCTTTTGTGTTTGTGAGGCAGGTGTCAAGGCATCTACAATGCATTTTCAGAGTTTGTGTCCAAAAAAGAGCAAGTCTTTTTGCAATCATTATTTCTTAAAAGCCAAAACTAACCACTGATGAGCACTAACTTTATTCTTAAAACGTTGAGCTCTATACATGCAGATTCAAAGGCAACAGATATAATCTTTTGCAATCTTTTTTACTCCAATTATATGCACATGTACTAACATCTTCTGAGCACTGAACTTAAAGCCCTTAGCCAGCTGTTCTCATACATACCACATACCTGTACTGTGACTGCAGGAAAACTTTTTGCTTCTCAAAATTGATACTGATGTATAATTTAAATTTATATTCAATCAATTTATTTTAAGTTTTGTGTGTTATCTTTTACAGACTTTTGACATCGCCAACAAATACCACTTCATACATACATTGGGTCTGCTGGGAACACCAATGTCAAGCAGACCTCTTTTGGTATGTCTTTTGTATTTTCGTGAATTAAAAAAATGTTCTCCAATGGTTACCCATTGTCATTACAGGCACATACAATGATACACACACTTATGAAACAGAACAACGTATGCAAGAGATAAGGAAAGGATGAGAGCCTCATTTGGAGTATTTTGTGAGTGAGCATAATGTTGCCTCAGTTTTTAAGATTTTGACAGAGAGGAAATCAGGCAGACCTGTTGGTTAAAAAGGCTGTACATTTTTAAATATTGTTCTGTGCAGCTCAGCTCGATTAACACATTTTTGTTTAACTGGTCTATACATGAGCATCTCTTGCCACCTATTCTGAATTAATTCATGTGCCTAAAAAAATCTTCCATAAAACTTTAAAAGAATTTAGCGCATCTAGACCGGTTGCCATCTGTTGTCACTAAATGTTTAGAAAAGATAATTGTCAAGGAGCTTTGGAAGTTTTTCTCTGCTTTTCAAGATCCTATGCAGTTTGATTACAGAGAGAAATGAAATGTTGAAGATGCCATACTTGTATTTCTATTCTAAGCAACGTTTACAAACATCTTGATGTTCCTAGAAATTATTGTAGAATATTGTTCAGATTTTTCGTCAAATTTCAACACCATGCAACCACACCTGGTGATATCTAGATTGCAAAAGATTAATTGGAACCTAAATCTGATTGCTTGGAACATTAACTTTCTAACTTCAAATTAAACAGTATATATATTTAAAAAAAAACTGTTCCCACACTGTTATTTCAGATACAATTAACACTAGCACTGGAGCTCCTAAGGCACTTTTTTTTATCACCTTTTTTTTTTACCGTGTACACTAATGATTGCGCAATAACTAACCAAAATTATACCCATTTACAGTATATAAATTGAAATTTACTGATGACACATCAATTCTAGGATTAATAAGTGAAGGAAAAGTAAACTACAGAGAGACCATCCAATGTTCCGTCAGTTGGTGTGAAGAGCATTACCTTCTTCAGAAATGATTATTGATTTCAGGAAGAAGAAAACACTAATGTCACCCCTCTTTATGAAAGGTGAAGAGGTTGAGTAAATAGACACAAGTACCTTGGTGTAACTCTAGACAGTAAATAAAATTGGAAACCTCATACCATTGCTCTTTTGAAATGATTGAATACTCGTCTGCACTTCTTAAGAAAATAATGTGTCTTTTTTATAAATCAGTAATTGGGTGTGTGAGCTGTTTCGCTCTGGTCTGTTGAGGAGGACATGCGAATGTATCAAAATACAAAATTATCGCCGAATGAAACAAAATTTGCAAACCCAAAGAATCTTTCTCCCATGTAGATATGCTATATTTATGTAAATTTAATGTCAAAGTAAGATTGTTTCAAATTTAAAAGATGAAAACCATCCTCTTTATAGCCTGTTAAGCTTTTGTGAGCGATCGAGGAGACCAAGAGCCTTACAATGAAAACTTCAAACGTACAAAAATAAGTTTCTACCTAGTGCAATTAAACTCTTGTAATTTAATTTCTTTCATCCGAGTTGCTATGCAAGCTATTTTATTATTAAAATAGTTGCATACATCGTTATTACAATTATTATTATTATTATTATTATTATTATTATTATTATTATTATTATTATTATTATTATTATTATTATTATTTATTATTATTTCGTTCTTCTTCTTCTTCTTCTTCTTCTTCTTATTCTTCTTCTTGTTCTTCTTCTTCTTCTGCTTCTATTGTTGTTGTTGTTGTTGTTGTTGTTGTTGTTGTTGTTGTTGTTGTTTTGTATTTGTTTTTTTTTTTTTTTTCTTGTTTTCTTCTTTTCCTCTTCTTCTTCTTCTTCTTCTTCTTCTTCTTCTTCTTCTTCTTCTTCTTCTTCTTCTTCTTCTTCTTCTTCTTCTTCTTCTTCTTCTTCTTCTTCTTCTTCTTATTTTTTATTATTACTATTGATCCTGTTATGAGTATTTATATTTGTTATTTCTTGTTGTTAATATCTATACTGTTTTGTTTTGCTGCATATACTGACCAGCAAATGTGCTTTTAAAGGACAAATAAAAGTTATATGTTATGTTATCTTATCTTATATTACACATTTGCACAAATTTAAATTATTTTTTTTTTTTACTAATACTATGGTTGGTTTACTTGCTCTGAACTGGTTCGAAACTTATCTTTAGCAGGTGAAATTCCTTAAAAGAGAACCAACGGAAAATTAATAATATAAAACAAAATTAATAAATAAGTGTAGTCAGATCAATTTGAACCATCTTAGAAGATCATTAGTTCAAATGTACAGTACAGCTCAAATTCAACAATCTTGGACTGAAAGAACAACCTGCATCTAACAAACAGAAGAAAAAAAATATAATTTTTCTTCTTTTTTATTTAATTAAAAAATCTTCCATCCAACAATTTATCTCATACCTACGCTCAAATCCAATAAATCTGAGCTGTTGTCAATCTGTCAAGTTGCTGCTACATGTATTGACATAGACACAAGTTGAATTAAGATCACAAACGATCTTTTGCTCTCAAAGAATAATTGTGCTCCAACATTAACAGTGCTATTTATAAATAATAACTGACAATGTACTTGGATATACATGAAAGTGGTGAGTCAAACGGTAAAAAATGATTAGAGGTGAGAAGGGTGGAAAAGAGTTTGAGCTACGAATGACTGTACAGCATGGTAGGAGAGGAAACAGACTGGGCTGCCATAACTTAAAGTGTGGGATGTGTTCCTGGTTGGGAGGTGGGAGGTGGCAGAGGGAAAGTTTTAGATAGAGCGGTGGGGATGCGATTGGCTTCAACAAACCTTGGATCCAGTAAACTTTTTAAAATTATGAACGAGCTAGTTTGTTGAGTCCAAGTTGGGCTCTATCAGTGTAAGACTTCTAAGGAAATTTTCTTTAAAAGAGATGCATGTTATGAGGCTGGTTGTTTTAACGAAACTGAGAAAGTAATGCTTGGCTTTTATAATTTTTGGTTCCGTGACTCCCCCTCCGACCCCCTTTTAGACAGGGACCCTGATGACAGCTGGTATGTTTCTGTTCTGCGGCAGCTGCTACTATCATGCCTTCACAGAGAACAAGGCTGTGAGGAAGGTGACACCATATGGCGGCTTCCTTCTCATCTTTGCCTGGGCTTCCATGATCTTCTGATTTTGGCAAGGAGAAAGGCAGTTGGACAAACGAAAAGATCTTGTTTTCCATCTAGGGGGTATTGTGACTATACAAAATACTGTATTGTGTCAAATATTTGAAACATTTGATAAACAAAATTTTTCTTCTTTTATTATCAAATATGAGACGTCTTTAAATAAATTTTTCTCAGTATTGAAATGCTTGATTAATGATTTAAAAAAAGTTAAATTCTTTTACAGTACATATGATACACATGTAATTTCAGTGAAATGAGAAACGTAACACAATCTTTTTAGTTTTATGTTTATAATCAGCGAACGAGTTTTTCTTTGTTAAAATTTTACACTATTTGTTGCATGTTACTTTACTTTCAAAAACAGCTGCAATTTTGCTGTGTATATATGGCAACTGATTATGTGAGGCAATAGACCATGTGCCTATTGTTCTCTGTTGTCTAGTCAGCTCTTGAGGCTTGTTTCAAAACTTCTGAGTTAAAAAACTAAAGTTAATGAAAGCAATATCTGAAGCCATTCATTTTGTCCATGTTTTTAGGAGATCTGCATAATTTATTTTAAAATAAAAGTAAAACTGGTGATAGTGTGCAGGCTGGATCTCACCATGAACTATCTTTGCTCAGAACTATTCATTTTTGTTGAATTGAAAAGATGTGAAGAGAAAAGACTGTCCACAGAATTTATTCACCCAGAAAATGGGAGAATAGAATATCATGCATGTAGCAGAGCTGTAATTTTATTACAAACCTTTTTTGTTGTTGTAAATTTAACGAATATGGACATTTGAAAATTGTTTTTGCATTAATCGTTATGAAATACAGTAATATGTTATGGATTTATTTTTTACAAACGTAAAATGTTAAAAATATTTACATCCTGGTGTAAAAAAAGAATACTTTTTCTCAAATGAGGTAATGGAATCTTGTTATCATAAATCTAGGTTCTACTGTTTTAAAGAAAATTAAACAAATTGATTTAATTTAATATAGACTTTTTATTGTGTAACCAAAAAAAACAACAACAAAAAGATCAAAAGCGTCACATGTATAGGGTAAATTATGATTTATATGTGTGTATCCTGTCATAACTTTTTGAGATAGAGGTGGAATCAAATATTAACGAATTAATGTAAAGAGACATGCCATGATTATGGTGATGGACAAATTCTATGACAATTCCACTTGTTGCTACTCTTAATAAAAAAAGATACCTGTTCATTGAAATTTACAAATTAGGAAGTGTTTTTTTTTTTTTTTTTTGTATAACCTCATACAAATGTATAATGGTTTTTATTTTGAGATTGGATTGAAAACAACAAAAAATATTTTTACTTATACTTTCGACACTTAAGCAAAGTTGGTTTATAAAAACAGTTTATGCTGTAGAAAAAAAAACTATGATCCATGTTGTATTGCGCAATAACTATATAACAGGTATACACTTTATCAGTTTATGTCATACAGGCTTAATTTATTACTTTGTACTGTTGAAGTGTTTTATTTTGTTAATGTCAATTGTAGGAACAAAGTTAGTGAGTTTTCATAGACATACATACATTTTCCAACAGAAATTTTGTGATGTAAAATATTATAAAAATGTTAAACGCGGTGTATGTGTAAAAACTGTAACACTGACAATAAACTAAGTATTAAAAACACTTCATGTGCTTGTCTTAAGTTTAAATCTTTTTCACCCTGGAATTCAGTTTCGTTCTACTTCTTGCTGAGGTTAGAGTATTGGCTTTCGTCGTAGAAGGTTAGAGGTATTGCTGTGGTAACAGCATTGACTTTCGTCATAGAAAGTTAGAGGTATTGCTGTGGTAAAATCGTTGAATTTCGTCGTAGGAGGTTAGACTTAGAGGTATTGCTGTGGTAAGAGCATTGACTTTCGTCGTAGAAAGTTAGAGGTATTGCTGTAGTAAGAGCATTGACTTTCGTCGTAGAAGATTAGAAGTATTGCTTTGGTAAGAGCATTGACTTTCGTCGTAAGAGGTTAGAGGTATTGCTGTGGTAAGAGCATTGACTTTCGTCGTAGGATGTTAGACTTAGAGGTATTGCTGTGGTAAGAGCATTGACTTTCGTCGTAAGAGGTACGTGGTTCGAGCCGCGCTCTGGCGAACGCCTTTTTCTTTACTGGTGAGGTCTGTGTACTGCATGTATAGTGAAACTGACCAAGTCCCTGTTAGTCCAGTGTAGGGTCCCGTCGCCGTAAAGGACTTTTCTTTAGACCAAGGAGTAGGAGACGTTGAAACTGGAGAGAGCTTTTGCTTTCTCCGACCAAAGAACTTTACTGAGCCCTGAACAGTTGTGCAGTACTTAAACTAGTTTGATTCTGAAACAGTGAAAGGGTGATGGAGAAAGAAGAACTTCATATAGACTTTAATAATCCATTTTAATCTTTTTCTACTTAGAATATAATCAGATCGTGTGTACATCTACAAGGCTTTGTTTTACTAAAAAAAAACAGCAACAGAAAACTAACAAAAACAAAACACACACACACACCAAAAAGACTCTTTATTATTTAGACTGATTACTAAAATACTCTATGCACTGCTCCATAACGAGTCATAACTAAAAATATAAAGATCAGCTGGTCAAAGTTCTGAAAGTGATACTGATGTGATGGCGAGAGCTTATTGTAAATACAATGCATGAAGCAATGAATAAAACATTTTTAGTTACAAAGGCCTTAATGCGTTTGCGAATCAACATCTCGCACAATTCTTGTAATCTCTGATTAATTTCTTTAAAGAATTCTTTATGGTGACGAGGATATAAACTGGGATTTGGACCGTGGACCCTTCTGTTCGTCAATTCTCAGCACTAACCGTCTGAGTCACCTACTCTCGCCCGCTCCAACCTTTATGGCAGAAGAAACACTTATTGCATTACGACATTATGACATGACGTCTCAGTTTTTTCCAATTCAATCATGTACATGTACCTAAAATTTATTAGTTCCCCTACTGGTTGGGTCAGTATCATGATAATGTAACAGGTTTAAACAGGAGTCTAGGTCTACCAGCAATGGCTCTGTGTGGCAGTACGTAAAATTGTCAGTCGTGAGTCTTGGGGCTCTTCCAAAATATAGCCTATGTAATGCTGACGTTGGAAATTAAGAAACTAAGCCAAACGAACACTTCCCTTGGAACACTGAGGGCAAAGCTCACCATTTCTCCCAGTCATCACCAGAGGGCTTGCGATTACAGCGCCTATAGTGAAAACGAGGACGATTGGTACTTATATGGTAAGAGAATCTGCATCGGCGTTCAATCATAGCTCTATCCATGACTAAGGCCAGAGCCAGAATGACACTGGTGACTGTGATGGGGCTGTGGCTTCCGTTCTCTATAGAGCGAGGTAGATAGTTCTCTCCCTCTTTCCGGCTTTAACGTCTCCTTGGTTCCCCTATACGACGATGGGCCACAAGACTGACGTCTGACGATTTTATGTGCTGTCACACACGAGACAGGGAAGTCACATTATACGGCCACCGTCCCAACCAGTTACAGGGGACGAATATCGGATAAATGAATCTGCCAATCGTGGGATTAGATCCTCGGACCACCTGATCTGGAGACCAACGCTCTACCACTTGACCCAGTTCGCCCCCTGTGCCTTTCGTAAGAAACCCTCTTATATTTATTTAGCCTCGGTCTGAGTGTGCAAATAAATACCAGATGGTTTCATAAAGAACCCCCAGTGCAACCACAACCCCACCCCATCCACCAGCGTTCTCTATAGAGGGAGGAGAGTTCTCTCCCTCTCTCCGGGTTTAACGTCTCCTAGGTTCCCCTGGGGGATCCTATACGGCAACAGTCCAGCCACCAGCGGCAGTTTGGTTCTGGCCTTATACGAAATCAACGAGCATTCAAAAATCTCCATGCAGGGACCGGTGGCGTGATTATGACACCCATTACCATCATGTGGATCACGAAGTCTTTACTATCCTGGTTTAACACGAGAAACTCATTAAATACAGCGAGAAAAAAAAAATCATCACGACACGAACTCATAGTCATAGCACGTTCAGCAATCAGTAATTAGAATCTAGATAGGCGAAACATTTTTCGAACGTTTAGCTAAAAAGTGCTACGCAAAATGCCATGTTATTGTAGTGTGTTATTATTATTGATACGCCCCCTTGTTCACATCCTGTTTTTGTTTTGTAGTTTTTTTTATCTATTAACAACAAGTCTAAATACACGTACAAGGATAACATTATTATCAACCTTGACCTCATCTGCAGCAAATCCGGAACAAACGTCCTATATAAGATTTTCAGCTTTTCATTATCTGAACACTCGTCGAGGTTCTCTGTCCATAGTGAAGTAAATTACCTTAACATTAGAGTAGTTACTACCATGAAGACATTGAAGAATATCCTTTTCTCCATCTGCTACTTATGCATCATTTCAGGATGTCAAGGTAAGCCTAAGTCAAAAGTTCCAATTAGATATATATATGTCTGCCTCTGTCTCTCTGTCTCTTTCCCTCTCTCTGCCTTTCTTTCTCTCTCCTCTCCCTTTCTTTCCCTTCCTCCCTTTAATGCTCCAGATTTTAATAAAGAGATCTTTAATTTTTTTTAAAGTTAATTTTTAAATGCTTTTTATTTTTTTTGAACCATTTGTGTAATCTTTCAATCAATGGCAAGAGAAGGCAAATTAATGCGGTATATTTCTAACGGGCCCATTTAGATTACAATTAAAAAAAAATTTTTGAGCCATGGTAAAACCAAAGAAGTTCAACAAGAAGAACTCAACCCACTTCTCAAATAAAAACAGATTGTGATTTTTGTTGATGTAATTTTCTGTAGTTGAAGACTAATTACTTTACTAAATGAAGCACATTTTAGATCTTTCCATAAAACTAAAAAAAATCCGTCAGGAAACTTTGTTGCATAATGCGAAAATTCCGTCAAATTACCCTACCGTATTTTCCATTAGGAGGCCTTTTTTATCTTAGTAGTGAGAACAATCTTAAAGAAAACTTTCTATTAAAATTTCCTCCATGCAGATTATAGGTTTCAATTTATGTACACTGCCACCTTGCCCGTGCCAATGAACACAATATAGCCGTTACTGTGCTGTCGTGCCATATTAAAAAAAACTCTAAAACCACGAGACAAATAAGACGGAAAAGCCTATGGCATCTGAGCTCCCATAACACTTTTCATATTCATGTTTTTTGTCCCACATCCTCACAGCTCTTGAGATGAGTCTGGACATGGGAACACACACCTCCACTGGCCATCGTCCGGTGTGTGCTGTCCTAAACTGTGCCGAACACTTAACCAGGACATCAGATGGGCTTACGGAACACCACGGCACCATTTCTAGCCTGAGCATCTTCAGAGCGACGCAGGAATCTAGCTCACCAGGAAACGGAAATGGAAGCAAAAGCGAAAGCGAAACAAGAACTCTTGTGGGCACTTTAACCCTAGCGCAGCCAAAGTTAACCCGAGTATCCAATGGAGTCGCAGTCCAGGGCGTTCTTGAAGCTGAAAGGGCTACAATCAAGATGGAGATTTTTAAAGAGGTAGATTGTTCAGCCCAGTATTCTTGCGAAGTCCGAATAACTGATGGTCTTGGAAATGAGTTTGTGCGGACCAACAGTTTGCACCAACGACCAAAGCAACAAGAGAAAAATGCAAACGATGATGTTATGGCGTCGGCATTGATTTTACAGCAATTTGCCTTGCTTCAGCAGCAGATGAGCTTCATGGATGCATCCTTGGATGGCAAGCTAGCGGCGTTAGAAGGGAAATTCGCTGATCTACCTAATAAGTTTGGACATCTTGAATCACGGCTGGAAAGTCTCCAAACTCGCCTCGAAGATAAAATTCTAACTTTGCATGACAAGATTGAGACTCGCGTCGTTGATAAACTCCGCCAATTGGAGACTAAACTACCTGAAGGTTGCAGTGACGAGAAAGGTGTCACACAGACATTAGAAGCCATCAAAGAGAATTTTACAGAGTTGAAGAGAGAGATAGCAATCGACAACCAAAACGCCTTGAAGCTGAGCGCTTTAGCTGTCTCTAACAGTACAAGTGAGATAGTGACTTCAGTGAAAGGTTACATGAATGAGGTTCTCACGTACGAACAAAGAAACCAACGGAGATTTATTGAACTTTCTGAGTCCAAAGACATAATCACCAACTCCACTGAAGAATTAGGTCATCGCCTTCAGAGCACTCTTCAAGCACTTAGCTCAAGCTTTGACGAGCTTAAAATAGGTGTGGACAACAGCAATGAAGAAACGCTTTTTGCTGTCCGTAATCTGGTTTTTGACACCAACGCGACGATACAAAACAGTTTGAAAGCAACGGTTGTTGACGCTGTAAGTCCCAAAGTATGCATCAAGGGAATGTTGCCCTCGTTAATAGGCGCCTATTCCGATTATGTCGTGATACGGCCCCGACAAAACAGCGAGCTAGATGTGCCTTATCTGTGCGACCCTATCACCGAAGGGGGAGGTTGGATTGTGATACAGAGACGTGTTTCCGGCGCTCTTGACTTTTACCGCAATTGGGAGGAGTATAAAAACGGCTTTGGAAGTCTTGCCGAAGAATTCTGGTTGGGCAACGACAACATCCATACCCTCACCAACAGTGGGCAATACGAGCTTCGCGTTGACCTGAAGTACAATGGACAATCAGCCTACGCCCACTACAACTCCTTCTCTCTTGGCAGTGAAAGCACCGACTATATTCTTAGCGTGGGGGCATATGACGGAACAGCCGGCGATTCTATGGCCTATCACAATGGCAAGCAGTTCTCCACCCACGATAGAGGCGGCGCGGCGAGACACGCGGCCCTGTACCACGGAGCTTGGTGGTACGGCCCTGGATACAACTGTAACCTTAACGCTAAGTGGAACGCAGAAGGAAACACGGCGGCTAGATGGTACCATTTTTCTCGTAACACCGCCGTGACTTTCTCAGAAATGAAGATTCGCAAGCTTTGAAAGAGGTGACCACAACTCTTACCTTCTCAGCTAGACCTCAAAAGCACAGTTATATATCTTTTTAAACGTCTTCTAGGTTCTCAAGAGGAGCGTATAGGCAGTGATGGGTGCCTGGAACTAACATAGTTTCGGACAATCTGTATGTGCTATCTCACAAAGAGAGGGCCGGAAGAACAAACACGACTCTGCCCCAGCTACATCTCTTGAATAGAGTGGATCATTTGTACTACTTCATTTCTGTATAGTTCCCATTGATTAATACCACAGCTGGAAATGCAAAGTAAAGCTATAAGCGCAAATTAAATAGTATTGTCATTTGTCTTTTTTAGAGTACGCCTCGCAATGCACGCCTTGCAGCTGTATTGTTACTATAACTATATCATGTATGAATATATGATAGAAATAATAATAATAGTAATGATAATAAAAATGATGATGATGATGATAATAATGATGATAAAAATGATGATGATGATGATGATAATAGTAATAATAATAAAAATATAATAATGATAATAATAATATTAATAATAATAATAATAATAATAATAATAATAATAATAATAATAATATTAATAATAATAATAAAAATAGTTAATACGTTTTTCATCAGGAAAAGTAAACATACATTACAACTCCTAAATTCAAGCAAATACGTATTTAACAAGCCAGTTAGCAGCTGTACTTTACTTGATTAAAATGTTACAAACGCACAATACAGTTTAGTTGGATGGACCATTTGGGAATTGAAGTAACAGTCACACAACCGTTTCTACACACACAAACACAAACACATACACACACAGATAGATTGAGAGAGAGAGAGAGAGAGAGAGAGAGAGAGAGAGAGAGAGAGAGAGAGAGAGAGAGAGAGAGACAGAGAGAGAGAGAAGCATACAAAATGATACACCATGGTCTTATTCGTCTCTCTCTCTATCTCTCCCTCTGTCCCCCAGATGGTATAATGTACCGCTCACGGTATTTCTTATTAGTGAAGTTATAAGTATCATATCTCTAATCCTGTCCTTCAAACATTGCTGAGCGTAACGATATAATTTACGATATTTTGGATCGATTAGTACTCCTGAGGTCTTTCAGATTTAACCTTATCTCGCTGATCAGAACTTTTCCTTACAAAAGAGGTCCGATCTTTAACTCGACGACTTCGAAAAACGCAGTAGCTTAAAACTCCCTACTCCATGAAAAAATAGCATTTAATCTACAACTAATTGCTTTCTATGTTTTTAATTATTATTTCATGTTATTGGATATGACTAAAATTAATTACTACTATACAAAAGTTTACTAGAATCGGATTGGCGAAACATGCACAATTTGTATCTCATTCCCTTTTTGAAGAGGAGTCGCACGCTAACCAAATTGTTGTCCTTACGACTATATACCTTAATATGAAAAAGAGAATAGTGTTTTACATAACAGCGAAGTGTTCGATAAGAATAATGTGCCGGTATCTTTTTAGGTGCGTGAAAGATATGGCCTAGATAATAATCCGTTCCCTATAAACGCACACTTGTGTAAGAAAAACATGAGTTGAAAATAGACTATAAAGTATTTTCCGATTCTTTTTGTGTATCTATCAATACCATTATTAATTTATGCATCAAGTAATAATATAAAACTGGAGTTTGATAGATTTAAAAGTAAAATACTTTTCTATTCTATCTATGCACGTTTTTCACCCTTGGTGTGCAAAAACATTTCTAGGCTGATTGATTCGGTGACTCGGTCTTTCATTTGAAAAGCGTTGGATTAGAAGGACAAATTCAGTAAGTTGTACGTGCACTAAACTCATTACTGAAACCACAGATGAACTTGAAACTGGAGATAAATAGGTATGTTCTCATACATATACGATCCTTCACAAGTCCTCACGTTATACACACTCGAACTTTCGTTACGCCGAAAAGCATCAATATTTTTTTTTATAGAGGTTGTAATGGCTGCACATGCGAGATGTTTTGCTCGTAAATCAATATGACTTTACCAGGCTACGAGACATTAACTGTACGCTTGAATTTGCGAGTACGATCTCCCACTTGCTCATTGAGACAGGTGACGTTCGATAAATATAACAAAAGTCATAAGAGACCGAGTTCAAGCTTTTCTTATGTAGGTATTTTACGTTTTATTTTAAATCTTCGGAGCTGCTACTGCGAAGCCTGGGTTGCTTAAATAAACATTATTTAATGCCCATGACTTGGATAAGATTAGACCTGTTTCCCTTTGTCTGTGTACATCCATCTATATAGACACTCTTTACTAATTTCGGTTTGGAGGATTACAATATCATCTGAAGGTTTCTAATTTTTGAAGTTGGCACTTATATAGTGGATATAAAAATTCTTATTGTGGAGCTATTCGCTTATATTATTATGCTAACTTTGGTGATAGCTTAAGTATAAAAGTGCAGGGACGAATATTTGGAATGTGTTTCTCTTTTGTATCAACCTGATTGTTACCTTAAGATGTTGGCTGTTATTTGGAAGAACCCAATGACTAAGTTTAATCTGCTGCAAGTTTTTTTTAAAATTCACATGTATAATTTTTCAAGCCTTTTTACCCCGTCAGATCAAGGAAAAAGTCCGTTAAGGATAACACCCTATTCATTTATTTCATACAGGCTTGAAGCTCTAATGCTTTTAATTCTACGTTTCAATCATAAGTTTATTTATTCCCAATTCTTAAAAAATCAATTAAATAGATTAAATAGACTGATAGTATATCAATTGTCCTTTTTTATGAGACTTTGAATAGAAAATACAAACATGATTAAGCGAGATTTTGTTCATCAGTTTCATTTTCGCATAGTATTTCAACAACATAAGCATTTTATTTAATAATATGAAGAATTTTCCTTAAGTCATAAAGCCTGACAATATTATGTAGAAATAAAAAAATGCATGCTCTGACGGATTGATTTTGCATGGAATATCGGCAAATTGAAAGAAAATTACATTATTGAAAATGATTACAGTATACGATCTGCAAGAAACACAACTATGTATTACTGCAACAGGATAAAATAACATACACGCCTCACACAAACACATTCAAACGGCAATTACACAGCATCCACAGACTAAACAGGTAGGCCGTTAGAACAGCCGGTTAGTGGTAGTTGCAATTGTAGTTGTAGTTGAGTTGATTTAATGTCGAATATCAGCACTACATAGGTTATATTGTGGATGGGACCCAAGACTGACGTCTGACAATATGTGTTGCCACACACGAGACTGGGCGGGGATAACATGACTCCGGTCTCAGCCGGTCACATTAAACTGACACTATTGTCATCGAGCCAGTGAGACAGGCCCACAGATTATATAATACGCAGATGCACAAATCCCATTGGTTGATGTCACAACACACGGCCCCTCGCGATATTTTGGCCGCCATTTTATTTTGTCTGTAGCAACCGTGTGTATACAGCGTTACTAAGGCGCGTCCAATCCACACTCTGACAACAATGTTAGATGTATCAACTATCGCGAATAACCAAGTTTAGTTATTCTCATCCCCGATGTTGAGAATAGTGAAAACCCATCCACAATTTTATTCTCACCCCCTTCTCAAGGATACGCCTTTACAGTTAGACAGTTAATGAGTTATTTAAAATATGTACACTTTTCCCCCCTCGATAAGGCCTATAACCTCTCTGGTTTATAACTAGGTCTATCTTTAAAATTGCACAATTCCCAGCTATTAATTTTCTCTCTCTTTTGAATCTCACTAGCCCAACTTCGCCACTCCAATTCTTCTTTCTCCTCCCGAGCTTAGATCAATATTTATAGTAGTGAGCATTCTCAAATTCCAACTAGATTTAGGTTCAAGATCTAGACCTAGAAGTTGGATCTTTTAATCTGGACCTATAACCTAGATCTGTACCTAGATATAGGGTGCTTGACTCTACTGCCAAACACACAGGCTCAAACCAAAATAAAGAGAAGAAATAGACAACAGCGACAATAACCACAACAACAGCAACAACAAAATGTATGTTCTGAGTTGTGTTGTTTCAAAACAATGAGTAAGTCTGGTCTGGATTCAAATACACAGTATTTTATTTGAAAAAACAAGAAAAATATATGCTGTTATTTGCATAAATGGGTTAAAAATTCACAAGTCCGTGGAGTAGTTATATACCATCCATAGAAAAAAAAGCATAAAAATAATAGATCTAGTTTATTCTTTAGAGTTAGACATATAATACCCCTGTCTTAACCTAATTTACCTTTAGATAAGTCCGGTCTTGATCTGGAGCTACATAATCTATATTATGTATCTCTCTCTCTCTCTCTCTCTTTCTCTCTCTCTCTCTTTCTCTTATTATGTATGTATCTATCGATCTATCTCTCTTTCTTTCTCTCCCCTTTCTCTCTCTCTCTCTCTCTCCTTCTCTCTCTCTCTCTCTCTCTCTCTCTCTCTCTCTCTCTCTTTCTCTCCACCCGGGGGCGAGAATAACTGCAGCCTCTTCAAAAGTGTTAGTACTAATAGTAGGCTAGTAATAGATGTTTATGTCCCTGCTCCTGCTCTTCCTCCTTCCCCTTCTCCTCAAGAACTAACGAGAGAATTGTTTTGCATGATTTTCTGAAATATGAACGAGAATAACTGCAGCCTCTTCAAAAGTATTAGTACTAATAGTAGGCTAGTAATAGATGTTTATGTCCCTGCTCCTGTTCTTCCTCCTTTCCCTTCTCCCCAATAACTAACGAGAGAATTGTTTTGCATGATTTTCTGAAATATGAAGGCACTTACCACACAATTATTATTCAATTGCACCAAGATAACTGATTGAGTCACCTGACCGTACCCACCCAGGGCTGTTAGTGCTATCCACTGAGGTTAGGCGGCGACTTGTGATACTACGTAGCTAATGGATATTGCTTGTCGGTTGCTTACCACAGCTGAAGGGGAGGTACACAGCACCTATTGCCCTGCGCAGTTTTATTGACCTCAGTTCGTAGACATCTTGTGCAGTACGCCCCTCTGGCGAACTCGGCTGGGCTCGAACCACGGACCTTTTGCGTCGGAAGCAGTTGTTCTACCCCAGGACCACCGCGCCCCACTAAAAGGAGGTAAACAGCACCTGCGCAGTTTTATTGACTTCAATTCGCAGATATCTGGTGCGCTACGCCCCTCTAGCTAAGTTAAGAAGAGAGTACATGTATGTAGTTTTAGTGGAGTTGGTTTTATGTCCAATACCAGCACTATGTAGGCTATATTGTGGACGGACTCCAAGACTGACGTCTGACAATTTCATGTCCTGCCACACACGAGACAGGGCGAGATACCATGACTTCTGTCTTAGGCAGTCATATTAAACTGACACCGACCCAATCAGTAGGGAGCGAAATCGCCAAGGCTCGAACCACGGATCTTTTGTGTCGGAAGCCGATGTTCTACCCTAGGGTCATCACGCCGCCCCCATAAGAGAATGACTTAATCAGTCTACCCTTTCTAATTTCTTTGCTCCCACTGTTCTCGCTAATTGTATCAGGATCTAATTGAATTGCTATTGATTTTCTATTTCGAGAGTTCCTGTTGACAAGTCTAATGTTTTTAGGTTTTCCCCAAAACTTGAAAAAACTATTGGTAGAAAATTAATGAAACATTCTGCTAAAGGTCATGTTGTCATTGGTTACGCAAGCTTTATTTATTGGATCAACACAATAATTTGACAAACATTGATAGAAAACCTACTTTTTGAAACGATGTTTCCTCTTAAAATTGGATACCAGTTTTGTCTTGAACATCGCAAGGTTTCGTTGTGACGATTCCTGACACAGTTTTTATGGACTAAGGCCAGTGACACATTCAATGAACATAAAGATTTTGTTTTTCTCTTTAAGTGCTACAGCCATTAGTTCGACTAGGAGATTATAGTTATAATAGAATTGAAAAAACGACCCCCCCCAAAAAAAAACAACAAAAAAACCAAAAAAAAAAACAAAAAAAAACACGCCAAAACATACTAAAAGAAAAGAATCAAGCAAAAAAAAAAGTAAAAACGAAAAAAAAATACCAGTCATATGAATTAAAATGTTTAGGATAGTTAGGAAATCGATTTGCTTTCTTTTTCTTTCCAACTTTTGAAAGCGAAAAACTAAGTTCAGGTATCCCCATTTCCCCAAACTGTGATTATGCATTCAGAAAGATAAACAAACTAAAAGCATTTTTTATTTAAGAAGTATCTTTTCATATTTTTAATAACGTTTAAACAGCAGAGCCTTTAATCATAGTCCTACATGCCTATCTGATTTGTCTTTCGGGTGCATGTACAGATTCTTCCCTTTTTTCCTTGTCTTACCATCATGATCAGTATGACAACGGCTGTCTGGAAACTCTTCATACCTGCTTTTTCTCCCCTTCCATTTTCTTTTTTCTTTCTTCTTGGAAGTCCTATCATTTTGCACAGCATCAATATCCGGAGACTCTTCATATCTTCTCCTTTTCCTCCGACACGTTTATCGGGTATATTTTTTTACACATGTACAAGTTCAAGCACCATTTCCCTAGCATCAATGTGCAGAGAAAGTTCAGAACTTCTCTCCTTCCTCCTTCTTCCTCCTAATCTTCTTCCTCCTCCACCCCCACCTCTCATCTCTCTCTCTATATATATAGAGAGAGAGAGAGAGAGAGAGAGAGAAAGAGAGAGAGAGAAAGAGAGAAAGAGAAAGAGAGAGAGAGAGAAGGCTTGGAATAGAAATAATTGTAGACTATAACAAGATAAAGTAAGAGGTTCTCTTCCATCTTTTCATGACTTTAACATAATATCCAGAAGACAGTTTGCACCATTGAGCAAAGATGCTGGTTCGCAAAATCTTCATTGTAGGAGTTTCAAGAGAGCATGTTCTACACCCTCGTGGCATAACCAAATCTATCTTAACCATCATTGGCAAAAGAAGTCACACTTTTCTGTAGCGGAGAGTTAAATATTGGCAATATATAATAATTGTAAAACACAGGAAGCAAAACCAAATTATTAATAATTTTTGCTATCATAAAATCAAGTAATAAAGATACAGGTACATAGGTTTCATATTTTTGCATAAATACAAAGCTTAAACGAGAAGCATTATGGTGCATAACTATTTTGGCATAAGTATGAAGCTGGCGTAGCTAACAACAATCATAGTTTCGCATTGCACTCTTTCAAATGAAGAGAAGGACTAATCATTTAAACAAGCTAAATCTATACTTTTTATGATAACCACCAACTTTAATCAAAGGACATATGAGTTTTAAAGCTATAAATTTTTGGGCTTGGTTGAACCTTCTTTAATACTTCAACTTCATTTATTGCCACGAAGAGGTCTCGATAAAACCAAAAATGCCTCTTTTTAAGTCACGCTAGTTTTTGCTTTTGCTTTTTCAAACCATTTTGCGTTATATTGAAATTGGTTACTGTGTTCTTAATTTTACTATATTGACTTTGCAAGTTCACTTAAGGCATGTGCTTGTTGGAAATAACACAATGGCGTGAGTCTTTTGTCCTGCCTTAAGTTCAGGTTAGTGGCTTCTTTCTTTCTTTCTTTCTTTTTTTTTTAAACAATCACAGTAAAATATTGTTCTTGGAATTCCTTCATACTGAAAAATTATATAAAATGTTCAACTATCTTTTTTATCTAGCCTTTCCAAAAAAATGTATGCGAATGGTCATCAATGCGCATTACACACACATTTGTTTACATGTCATCAGTATGTATTCCATAAGACATGTTATTTCAATGGTATATCGGAATGTTATTTAAACAAGAGTTGTGTAACTTTTGGAAGTGGAACAACTTTTTGTAACATCTTTATATGAATTAATAAACCTTTTTTTTTCTTCAAAAGTTTTCACTAAAACTGCATATTCAGTTAGCTAGTCTTTCTTTATATCATACTCATCGTGATTATTATTTTAGTTCATGTATTATTATATCATTTTAACGAACAGCGAGTCAGGATCTAAATTATTTTAGTTATTTACTCCTCTTGCAACTAGTCACTTTATACTGAAACCGACCAAGCCGGTTGGGGACATAACCGTACAATAACATTTTCGACTGATAATGGATTTCTAATCGAAACCAACGCTCTGCTAAGTAACACATATTTGTGGTTTTATTAATTGTGTGAAAAACAAAAACAGCAGGAACAACAACAACAACAACAACAACAACAACAACAACAACAACAACAAATTTAAATTGTGTGTGTGTGTGTCTGTGTGTGTGTGAGGTAAGTGGGGTAATAACGGTGGTTTATAGATGGGATGAAACTCAAAGTCATACTATAGGATAAGAAAGACTCTGGGTTGTCTGCCTTGCAATGAATAGATTGTTTAATAGATTGATAGATTAATAGAGTTTAGGTAAAACCTCTTTGCTTCGAGGCCTCTTTGATCCGAATAGATCCCAAAATTAATCAACAATTTTGTACCCGTAGCCATTGATATTCTGTTTTCAGACTAGATAGGCTGAGCAAAGCGTCGGCCATGAGACAGACAGGAAGCGACCGCCAGTCGAGATAAGAAACCCACTTCCAGCATTGGAAACTGAGCATCGGTTTAATTTGGTTAATTCTTTACCTTAAGCTGGAGGTATCATTATTAACGTGAGCACAGCGATGTGAGTGGTGTTAGCTATATCGAGTTTTAGACATTGTATTTTCACATTCGTAGCTTATGTTTGTCTTTCGTTAATTTGGGCAAACTAAATTCGTTCCAATAAGACACGGGCAAATCACAGAACGAGTTTCTTAGTTTCAAAATATGTAGAAGACAAAGGGACGGCAACATAACTAATGGGATTCGAACCCATTGTAATTCCCCCCCCCCCCCCCCCATTTTCTTCAGTTCAGAAAAATAGTTTAGAGCGAAAAAATACTGACAAATAAAACTGAAATGAACGTGTACATAATATGCAAAACATATTATAACATCGAAATCAAACTTTATGTTAAAAATAGAAAATAAACATACATCATGCTTTCGTGTGAAATCGCAAAGAATCGTATTTTATAGGGTGATATATAAAGATGTATAGATAATGAATAGCTATATGGATGGAGCCATAATAAGTTTAAGCGATAGCTAGCTAGCTAGATAGATTGATAGCTAGCTAGCTAGATAGATAGATATATAAATAGCTATATATTAAGTCTGACAATTATAACCATATATATTATAGTTTTTAGTATGAATGAAGAACAGAGGGGCGGCGCAATAATCAATACAAATCAATTTATCTATCTATCTATCTATCTATCTATCTATCTATCTATAGATCGATCTATCTATGGTATTTATATTGATAGATATATTGTTGGATAAATAAATAGAAAGACATACAGATAGCTAGGTAGATAAATCAATCAATGGATAGATTGATAGATTAATAGATTTTAGGTAGAACCTCTTTGCTTCCAGGCCTCTTTGATCCGAATAGATCCCAAAATTAATCAACAATTTTGTACCCGTAACCATTGATATTCTGTTTTCAGACTAGATAGGCTGAGCAACGCGTCGACCATGAGACAGACAGGAAGGTACCGCCAATCGAGATTAGACACCCACTACAAGCATTGGAAAATAAGCATCGGTTTAATTTGATTAACTATTTATCTTAAGCTGGAGATATCATTATTAATGTGAGCACAGCGATGTGAGTGGTGTTAGCTATATCGAGTTTTAGACATTGTATTTTCACATTCGTAGCTTTACGGTAAATTTGTTGAAGTTAGTGAACAGTTTGTAGAAACTCAGCGGGGAGCTAGATAACAAAGAGTCTTCAGAGACCCCCCCCCCTCCCCTTATCGCAAGTGAGCATATTATAACTATGAAATAGAAATACTGCTCACCTCTATTGCGATCATGAAGTATACAGTCACAGCAAAAGTTAGGGTAAATCGACGATCTGGTCAAACTACAAATAAACAGGATCGGTAGTAAACAAAGCCTCGTGTGAACTATTTACTGAATGATTGTCACACGTTTCTAGCCGAGACTGTCATATTGTCTCATAAGTCAGTTTTTTTTATTCTAAAAGATGCCAGCAACGAAAAAACGAATGATTTCAAACATGTAGGAAAGAAGCCAGCCAGCAGACTCTAGAGGGTCTTACATCTCGCACAGATATCACAAAAACTGCAGTGCGCTGCATGGGGCATTTGCCCGTCTAATTTATTAGGTCACTGCTTGTAACCCTTGGTGCCTTTAAGTGTAACCCAAACGTTTTTATTTCTTTTTTTTTTAATTGACCCTAAACCTAAACTTGTTCATGAAAATTATTTTTTAGGTAGGAAATATTTGTCTTTTTATCATTGATTTCCCAAATCA
Organism: Elysia chlorotica; assembly: GCA_003991915.1. Lineage (NCBI taxonomy): Eukaryota > Metazoa > Mollusca > Gastropoda > Plakobranchidae > Elysia > Elysia chlorotica. The sequence goes on from RQTK01000655.1 coordinate 23,598, forward strand.
TTTGACAATTTCATGTTTACTTTTCTGTTGTCCCTATATAAACTAGCTACTCATTGTCATGCCCTTTGGCGCACACCTTTTTTCATCATTTCAACGTCTTTCACATTTGCCTCTAAACTATCCAAAAATGGTTGAGTCGGTGTCAGCATTATGTGACCGGCTGGGGCAGGAGTTAAGGTCTACCCGCCCGTCTTATGTGTGGCAGCACATAAAATTGTCAGACGTCATTCTTAGGGCCCGTCCACATTATAGCTCACACCGTATTGTTGTAGGACGTTAAGCAACCAACTCATTTTTATATTTCACTATCCAGATACATTACTGGATAATTTAACCCCGGATGTAGTATTCATCACATCATCTGTCCATCTTCCTCTTCTTGGAGACGCAAGTTCCTCGCATTTACTTCCCTTTCACACATTTTTCTTTATATAAAAATATTCACACAGTATTTATTAATTTAGAATTGAATAACGTGTTTCCTCTACATAAGCGGCGTTAAACGCACTACTAAACCTGCCGTTGGTCTTCAAGGGGATGGGCAGGGTAGGGGAGTGGTGATGTCAAACAGTTCAATGTCACTTGAAAAATTGGTTAATTAATGTTGGATTGTAGACATTTTAGGCAGTGATATTCTATTTTAGACTAGATAGGCAAAGTAACGCGTCTGTCAGGAGACAGCCAGGAAGCTCCAGCCAGTGGATATGTCTCTCTCTCAGCTCTGCGCTCGCGCTGAACTTTAATTTGCCTTTTTGGGGGCAACATTTGGCATAATTTTTACCACAAAAACGGCATAATTCTGCGGAGACATGCTTATTTATCTACCGGAAGCCAACCAGCAGACATGTCAGGGTCTCATGGCTCGCACACAGATATCGCAAAAAGCTCAGCGCGCTGCAGGGGCAAAAGCCAGTCTACTTATTAGGTCACTGATTTTGGGTCGTATGCACAACGTCGCAGTAGCTCACGACTCCTTTGTCGCATTTTCTTACGACAAGGTGTAGGCTATTGAGACGTTGTTCTTACGGGGGTTTATTTGAAAGAAAAATGCTGAAGTTTTCAAATCTGCCAAAAAATTAATTATTTATCTATTGATTCAAAATAAATGAATTTTGAAAAACACTAAAATGTGCGCTTTCATGGGCATTACTGGCATAATCACTGCGACTGCGTTTTGTTTAGAACAGTGTGAAAGAAGAGAAGTGCAGTGGTTCTGAATGCATGCCCTCAGCTGTGGTCCAGGCGGATGTCTCTGGCGATCTCGCTACCTACTGGTTGGGCCGGTGTTAGTTAAATGTGACCAGCTGAGATAGGAGTCATGGTATCCCTTCCTTGTCTCGTGTGTGACAGCACATACAATTGTCAGACGTCAGTCTTGGGGCCCGACCACAATATAGCCTATATAGTGCTGATGTTGGATGTTAAACCAACTCAATAACAACAACAGCGACAACACCACCACCACCACCATCACCACCACCACCAACAACAACAACAGGCGGATGTAAACATTGGTCAAAGTCTTGACCCTGGTCACGTCAGCATGGACAGGTGGTTACAATTCTGTCAGCTGACTAAGTCGGTTCTGTGCGTAGCTTTAGTGAACAGTATGCAGAAATATAATATCCAAAAGTCGACCAGTAGAGATAGTTATTTCAGTCATTGCGTCATTTTTTTCCTTAACAGCGCGTAGTAACTGAAGGTTAGGAGATTAATCTTAAAGTATGTTCGTGTAATACGCATATTGTAAAAAAAGCAAGGGAATTAAAATAACTTTAGCTGTTAGATCACTATCGCTCCCATTGGTTTGACGCACATCGTGAGCACAACTGGCTCAGAGAAAGGTCAAGGAGGCAGGTGATGATGCGGCAGTTTATTCCAGGTCTCCCAGCACTGTCTCTGTAGGCAGCGCATAAAATTGTCATACGGTAGTCTTGGAGCCCGCTCACAACATTACCTATAAAGTGCTGCTACTAATCACTTGACTACAAACAATCTGTTTTTTGCTTTGTTTTGTTTTACACCCAGGGGAAACTCTAAGAGACATCCGTTATTTTCATACACTTCTTTTTGTTGTTCAATTTGCTATTCCAGTTTAAACTGTATTTTGAAGGATAATCAGTTACCATAGTAACCACACCAATCTCTCCAAAGCTAAACCTGATAGACACACTGCAATCTGGAGATCCCGATTTGATAACCAACGTAAACAAGTTTCCTGTGGCGTCAGCTTTAATACAGCGGCAGTATGTTTGGTATCCTCGCGCGAATTTCGAGCAATGCCAGCTGCAAAGATTGGGAATCTTTTACGTCATCACAGAAATGTGTGAATGCCACGGGCACTATTGACAGTAAATCACGTGGTGATCTTGACAGTGTGAACTTGATTCACTATCGTCATAGTCATAGATCTAAACTTTATGACCATTGGTGGAACTGGAACTTCATAATAATATACCCTCTATGATAGTCAATTTATGAAACCCGCAAAAACCTTGGATGGCAAAAGCTATTAACTTATTGGTGATATCTAGAAGTTGACCTTCGGTGGACAAAGTTATTAACTTCATTACGATTGCTCAATGTTAATCTTTATTTCTTCATGAAATCCGCGCAGACCTTGGATCGACAAATTTATTGACTTGCAGCATCAGTAGACTACGCTGATAAGCCGGAAGGGAGAGGGGGAGGGGGGAGGGAGATGAAACTGATGAATTCATCAGGAGAAGTAGAGCCTCTAATCCCTCCCAAGCCCAGCACGACATTGATACCACAATTTGGTGGGTTTATTATCACATTTTAATCAATAAAATGTTGAGCCTGGTAAACAAACTGGAAGACACCAAAACATCTATAAAACAGGTTACCAAGCTTTACTGCACCATTAACACTTCTGCTCCACTAGATCTGTACCTATTTTATATTTTTTGTGCTTGCAATTTATTATCCAAAATTTAGTTTCTTGAGTAAGCATTAAAATGTTACCACTTACGGTCCAAATAACCAAATTTAGGAATTTGCAGTGATAAAGAAATAAAATGTCTCGTTGTTTAAAATATTCTTAATCCTAGTTTGGATTCTACACAGCGATTAAAAACGGAGGTATTGATTCGATTTTGTAACAGTGGCAATACTTTTGCTTGAACTATCGAGAGCAGTACAAAGAGAGCAGAAATCTAGGTTAAGGTGTCACGGAAAAATGCTGTTCTGGAAATTTATTTCTTCTGTTTTTGGGTCGCGAGAATCACTTTGAACGTCCCAGAAAAAAGGAAACTTTGGTGAGCAGGAAAGGAACTAAGCGTTTCGACATGATAATTAAGTGGGCCATTCTGATCACAAGACTCGATGAATGTCCAGGAGAATCTGATGCGGCCATCTTAACTGCCGATATAAGAGGCGTGTAAAGTCTTCCCTGGTAGCGTCGAAAATCATCGCGGTGACTTCCAGAAAATGTTTTGCTATTCCAAACTTAAGAGAATGGTACTTAATTGTAAAGCTTTCAGTTCAGGCAAGGAATATAAAAGTGTCACTTCGTCGGCCCAAATCTAATTTGCTCTATCTCCCTCTTTTTTCAATAGAGTTAGATCAATGAAGTACTAAGCCGGTGATGTTAGTACATCGAAAAACCTATATGCTGCAAATCTATCAACCACCAACATTATTTTATAATTAAGATTTTAAAAGAAAAAAAAGATCTTGATAATAAATGCAAATTTGACATTCTTTCTCAACAGCGCAAAATTTTTTTTTTTTTCATTATAATACTATATAGTTTTAAATGCTTTGTTCCTACTTTTACTTTAACTAACTTTTCTCTGACTACCATTCTGCTTGACATTATGTCTCACAAGTCACCCAGTGCCCCCTTCTTACCTCTCCCGTCCATCTTTCCTCGCCCCCTCTTTTCAAATAAATTATATCTTCTAAGTAGACATATTTGTAGCTCTAGTCTGTAAAATTAAACATAAAAACCATCTAACATAAAAAATTTTAATTCCAGTAGGGCCTAATTGCTTCAATTTCGGGAAGTTTACCCACCGAAAAGGTCGACTTATAGTTACACCACAGTGAATGATCAGTGAGAGGTTTAAGAGGGATGGGGGGTGGGTTGTGTATAATTTGGGTTAGGATAATAAAGACAGTTGCTTCCTTCTTTAAACCTTGGTAAAAACTCTTAATTTCAATATAGAAATCGAGTGAGCACGTTCACGATAGCTGTTCGTATCAAGCACTGAGAGGCATTTTTTTTGTGAAACATCTCACTTAATCTAGAGTCTCTGGTCTTTGGTAACATTGAGAATTTATCACATGTTTTTCTTGGGGATTCGTTTTGAATGAGATCTTATGAGATTAAAAACCCACCGCGGGGATCTGATTCGGCCATTTATCTTTTTGGCGTCTCGCGTCTGGACATCTCAGTCCAGGACTGCAGGACGTGAGGGGGTCAAGGTGCCGTCTTTGGCATGATTATCCGGAGACCAGCTTGTTGCCATGGAAACCCTGACGTTCATGATGACTTTGGGGACTCAGACCTCCTTAACTTTATCTTCCTCCCTCACCCTTTTAATATATTACTTGTATAAGATATAATTATATAGTTACATGATGTGTCTTTGATCGAAAAAGACGCTTTTTGTCTGTTTTGTTTCCCCTTTGTTATAATAACAAGTAAGTCTGTAGGGGACGTAAGTAATTCCTTGTGGTTGTTTACGACTCGTCATACGCCTGCTTTTTTTCCCCATACCTTACAATGAGTCTTAAGATCACCACAACGTTGTACTTAAGACTTTTGGTCTTGTTATATTAGCTCGATTCATAATCTAACGTTTTAACCCAGTCATATCTGTAATTGATGGTTTTAATTGATTTTGGTAGTTTGGATTGTATGAGAGTATTATACATTTTGTTTCTTGGCACCATGCTTTAACATGTTAAAAACTAAAATAATGTATCAATGTAAATATTAATTGAAGTCATAACTGTAAACCTATGTTTGGAAACCCTAATAGCAATCGCTCACTTTGATTCATAGCATTATTTTAATCGCGTTGTGTTTGAAAGTCTACATAACTCCCATTTTGTTTTCTTTGAATGATCTATTCCACTGCCCTTTTTAATTATAAAAAAATTACCCACATTCTGAATTATTAATTCAAATTTAATTCTAACTCTATTTACAAGTTAAGTGCGTAATTGTAAACTTGTAGCTATTATATCTCTCTGTAATTGTTGTATAATATACGGCACCTTAAACTGTAGCACCCGTCCTGTTGGTTGTACTCTTTGCTGCTTAACGTCCAGCGGCAGAAATATATAGGCTTTACCGTGGACGAGCCCCAAGACTAACGTCTGAATAGTCTACGTGTTGACTACACAAAGACAGTGCAGGGATAACATAGCTCTGTCTCAGCCAGTCACATTATAATTATTGACAACGACCCATGCAGTAGGGGACGAACCACGAATCTCCAGCATAAAAAACGAAAGGAGGGGGGGGGGAGGTGCGAACTGGCTCAGGTGGTAGAACGTTGGTCTCCAGGTTGCAAGATCCGAGTTGTTAATCCCACGATCGGCAGATTTATTCTTCCAATTTAGTCCCCATTAACTGGATGGGTCGGTGTCTAAGCGTACATAACATGCAAACAAAGCACAGATTGTAACTAAATATATATAACGTAAAAACACGCTGAGAGAGAGAGAGAGAGAGAGAGAGAGAGAGAGAAGAGAGAGAGAGAGAGAGAGAGAGAGAGAGAGAGAGAGAAAGAAAGAGAGAGAGAGAGAGAGAGGGAGTGAGAGCAGGATCTGGCCTCTGACAGTAGGTATCACCAAATTGTGTTACTTGTAACCTAAAAGGACACATCTTTTGAATCACAACATGCTTTTAAAATTTGAAAAATTGGTTGAAAAACAAGAGAATTATGAATTCTTAAATTCTTTATTACCGTAGAATTGTACATTAAAATAAAAAAGTCATAATTTTGAACATAGATCTAGATCTAATCGTCGAAAGAAAGAGAGAGAGAGAGAAAGAGATCAATTCTTTATTACCGTAGAATTGTAGCCACAATTTTAGGATGGGTTTAACATGTCACAGAACACGAGCTGAAGTCTGGGTCTAGAGGGCCAAGTAAGCAGTTAGCAAAACAGTGAGAGCTGATTTGACCTTAATAACATCGCTATGTGGAAAAAAATATTGCAACATCTTGAAGCAAAATAAATAGACCTATATAGTGCATGTTCATAAAAAGGAAAAAAAAAACAAGATATAGAAAATGTAACTTAGTTAACATGTTTTAACAAAGCTAAATAACATACATTGTACTTTTAGAACATGTAATGCTGTATTTTAACATAGATCTCGTAGAATAAAATATAATCTTTACTAATATCCGATTGTTCTTTTTTTGTTTGTCCATATGAACTGTCAGGTCGGTGCCAATATACTGTGCCCGTCTGAGACATGAGACAATGTACCCCCGCCCTGTCTCGCGTGGGGCAGCATATACAATTGTTAGACGCTGTCCACAATATAGCCTATATAGTGCTGACGTTCGATGTTAAATCAATGCTCAACTCAACTCCTCAAGCATCGGAAGCCGATTTTCTATCCCCCCCCCCCCCCCCCCCGTGGCACCCCAACTTAAATCATTTACAGCTTCAACCCGGATACGAATCTCAATGCTGACTGTAGCTTTAAATCTAAGAAAAGAACTGTATCCAAAAACCAGATCTTGGACGTACTGTTAACTTACTATGAAACGAGTCATAATGCTGACTAGAGCATTCAATCTGAGAATAGAATGTTATCCACAAACCAGATCTTGGACAAACTGGTTATCCAAACTTAAACAAAAACATTCAGCCAAAAAGAGATAATAATTAGTCTATACAAATTATTTCCGTAATTTTGAATTATTACGAGCGTATTTATGGTTTAATCATTGTTCTATTCATGACCAAAAGCAGCGATATTTACTTCGTGGGGCATTGCGTACAATGCCGCGATAGCTCTCGGCTCATCACAAGCATATTCTTACGGCGGGTTGTGAGCAGTGATTTCCTATTAAAATTTCATAGACTACATAGCTTAGCAACGTGTCGGACATGGGACAGACTGAAATCTCCTACCAGTGGAGGTAGTACCCTCAATCTCAGCTTTGCGTTCGCGGTGAACTTTAGTTTGTATTTTTTTCTTCTTTTTCCTCAAAAATAATTTGGCAGTTTTTCCCCCAAAAATTGTATAATAATTATTCTGCGAGGACAGGTTTATCACTCTACGGGAAGCCAGCTAGAAGACGTGAGAGTCTTATAGCTCGCACACAGATATAGCAAAAAGTGCAGGGCGCTGTAGGGGCATTAGCCCATCTAACTTATTAGGTCACTGGTTGTAAGTCACAGCGAGGTTCTATTCACGGCCCTTTTCGATTTTCAATTCGTGTAACCAAAGTCTTGGTACACAAAAAGAAGTAAAAGAATATTCAAGCACAAGATAGTGGGATTATGTTTTTCGATTTAAAAAAGGAAGTATCTAAGCGGGTTTCTTTAAATTTTGCGTAGTCTAACTTTGAATATGTTCTTCTTATTGGGAAGACCATTATGCTATTCCAGTACACCGATGTATAATTATGAAAGATGTGAATAGAATAAAAGTAGATGTGATGAAAAGCCCCTCCCATTTACCATTTACCGTCTATTGTCTTTGTATCTCTATCACTCTCTATATACATCTCTAACTGTCTCTCTTTCTCAGCCTCTCTTTAACTTTCTCGTTTTTCATCTCTTCTGTTTATTACACAATGTTTTCGATGTATCTCACACACATACTATACTTTCTCTCTTTCGTTTTCTATCTTCACTCTGTAATTCTCCCTCTTCCCCATGTCTCTCCTATGCTATCTCCATCTCTTCTTTATTCTCTCTACCCCCTATCTCTTTCCTTTTTTATTTCTATTTCTCCCTCCCTCTCTCTCTTTATCTCTCTCTCTCTCTCAATCTCTCTCTCTTTCTCTCTCTCCAGCATGATCAAAGGATCCTTCACAATGAGTTTGTTTTGCTTTCGTCAATCTCTCATTTAAACAGACACGCCATGCAAAATAATTACGCTTCTTCCTAGTAGCACCTTTAACAAAAAACGGGCCTCTCATAACTCTGTATTATAACTATTTCTCTAAATAAAAAACAACCTAAAATATAGCAGATCTTAAAGTAAAGGTAACAGTACTGAACGCTAAGCTCTGCAGATCCAAACCACAAAATCAGAGATAGATCAGAAAGTTTTTTCGTCTTTTGTTCCCGAGGGAGGCGATCAACTTTTAATATCTTTTAGTATCTATGGATATTGATGGATATTAATTCCCTAAAGATCTGGTTTGACGTTAGAGCCACGACATCCGCCTAGCCCACTCATTTTTGTGTTCATAAAATATGAGAAAACACCTGGAGCTATTATTTTCTTTGGTTTTCATTACTATTCCTGTCTGGCCTTTTTGTGTTCTTAACTTTGCACATGACCCTCAGTATCACCAGAGAATGTGAAATATTGAGAAGTTTCACTTCGAGGATTTTACGTATAGTTATGGCTCAAGATAATTTAAATGGTTGCTTCCCTCTTTAAAGCTTAGTAACAACTCAGACTCAACATTGTACAACCATCTTACTTTTGGTGAAGAAATAGAGAGAGCATGCGTCACGTTAGCTCCCCGTGTCAACAGCACTGCCCGCTATTTCTGTGAAATGTCACACTAAATCTATAGTCTCTGGTATCACACTTAGTTGAATAATCTCACTAAGACAAATAATCGCACTTGGTAAAATAATCACAATTATTAAAATAATCGTACTTGAGAAAAACGCGTAAGCCAGCCTGACGCCAAACTAAACATCAAATTACACGATCAAACCTTACATTAAATGTTTATGGTTCACGTCATTGTGGAACATTGCTCATGCCGAGTTTATTTTATTTCATTATCTGTGTGGGGAACAGGCAGTCTTACGTCCTTGGAGTTTATTGAAGAATGGTATATAACAGATTGAAAGAAAAAAGAGGGAGAAGTAGCGATGGAGAAGTAGCTGTAAATAGAAAGATAAGAAAAGCAAATAGTTTTTTTTTTTTTTTATTAAAGTTGAATTATATTTATATGTGTAAAATGTTTCCCATCATTACATACATATTCAAAACGATATAATGCTTTTGTTTCTCTTTCTTCTTGAACCAAATTAACTTTGCGTTTTGATGCGAAATTGACCCGTGTTAATCTGTTAATTCTCTTTATACTTAGCTCCCATAGTCAAAAGAAGTTTTCTTTTATTGATCTTGATTAGATTTACCTGAAAAAAGATTTCCCGATAAAGCCTATTTGGGGACGAGGCACAAGTTTAGGATTCGAACCTCGGACCTTCTCCCCCCTCCTCTTGGTCCAAATTAGTGACCACTCCCAAATCATTCTTTTTATAATTTCATAATTGTTTTTAGTTGAAGGCAAAACTATTTAACTTAGCTACTGCGCTCCCAAATCATTCTTTTTATAAGTTCATATTTATTTTTAGTTGAAGGAAAACTATTTAACTTAGCTACTGCGCCCCTAAATCATTCTTTTTAGAAGTACATATTTTAGTTGAAGGCATAAATTACTGAATTTAGCTACTGCGCTGCCGAATAATTCTTTTTAGAATTAAATATTTTTTTTAGTTAAAGGCATAAATTACCAAATTCCTGTTGGTTAAATCGCCATTTTGATTAAGGATATACACACTTTCTTGTCAGTGTATAGGATTATGCACATCGAGTCAAATGATAAGACAGAGATGGTAGGTAATTTCGCAGTACCACCAAAGAGCATAAATACTATATGACTGTGAGACTTATGACAAAAGGGGGTCACTGTGCTATTGATAAGTGGAGCTAGCATGGCGCGCGCTAACTCTACTTTATTTCTTTATTAATTAATTTAAGGCGGTTGAGCAATCTTTAGACAGTTTTACTAAGGTTTCGAGAGGAAGCAACTGCCTTAATCAATCTAACCCACATACGCTAAATCCTATCATCAGTGAAACCTTTCACTATTTCACACTCTCTCTGATGCCGTAATTATTACATGTTTCCAGTTTGCGCGCTTCATGTTCTTTTTAAATCTTTTTTTTTTTTAATAGCCGCACCATTAAGCATTACTCAAGTTGTGTTGTTTGGTGAGCTAACCAAAACCGAAAATGGAACTCATGGTACCAAATCAAGTCAGATAACTCTTAACTAAATTACATTATAGAGAATTAAAACGTAGCTGATCAAGGGGATTCGGAAACCACCTCGGAATCTTAATAATAGCAGACAAAGTCACCGAAGTAGACAAACATTTCCATTCAGAGTCTAAGGGAATTATACCATTAGAACTGTAGAAACAGTTGGATCATTTCTCATTGTTGCAGTGTAGGCTGAGTTGGCATAACAATGAGTGCTCTATGGGTGGGAATCTCAACTAATTATGGTAATAATATAAATATTAGAGATAAATCACTGATACCGTTATTACGCCAAAATGTATTCACTTTGATCATTTCGGTGACTAGGCCTCTCTTTATCAAAGCCTCGAAAACCATACAAGAAAAGTTCGAAAGCTTTGACGTGGATAGCCTGGGTTCAGAATTACGAAAACAACAACAACTACAGGACCGGTCATAATTTTTTTTGTGTGGAGATTATGTATACAAAAGCACACGATCGTAAGTAAGAGCAACACAATGGCAAACTCATCTCTTTTTTAAAAAGAAAAAATCGATCAGCTACTTCATCGAAACAGCAACAGACATTTCAGAACTTCATTTCAAAGGTTTCAAAAAGGTTAATTCGTTTCAATCAAGGACAAAAAGAGAACAAGAGTTTGTATGCCATTCGTGATTTTCCCCCAGGGACCTTTAATTTTGATGTCAGGATAATTACACATATATGTCTTTACAAGAATCACGTCCTCTGTAGACATCTCTGTGGACCGGATGACTTATTCTCCCCGTTGTGTTCATTAACGAGTAAGCATTTCCTGGGATTCCCCAGTTCTCCAGACCTATAATTCTAGCGGCTTCTCAGGTCGTTCACCGACATCTCCTACGTCTGATCTACAGACCAAAGGCACGCACAATGTCCAGGTAATAAGATACACTTCCTGCTTAAGATGCAGGCAAGGCATGGAGTTTCAGCAGAGAGCTAGAGTTGAGTCCAACGTCAGCAGTAAGGCTATACATTATTGTGAACAGGTCCCAAGAATAACATCTGACAACTTTACCTGTTGCCTGACAGAGAAAGTGCGGGAATACCATGACTATTTCTCAGTCGATCACATTATAATGACCCTGTCAAACCAGTGGGGGACAAAATACGAAAAACACATTTTTGACCAAGTGTCGATTTCGCACTGGGGACCTCCCCATTGCGAGACCAACGCTTTACCACTTGCGCCAGTTCGCTGCCCAAAGAGAACCAGAACTGAGAAGAAAGCGACGGAGGCCCCTGTTTGGTTTGATTGTTTGTTGTTTCCTTACGTCCAAAGTCAGCACTATATAGGCTTTATTGTGGACGGACCCCAAAATTAACGTTTTATAACTTTACGTGCTGACACACAGAGACAGTGCGGGGATACCATGACTCTATCTCTGTAGATTCTTTATAATGACACCTACCAAACCAGTAGGGGACCAAGTCGGGGCTCGAATCACGGACCTCCCAGACACATCTTTATAATAAGTAAACCTATAGACTTCACATTTCATTTTGATACCAGTAAATAAGCAATCGTAAGTACAACGTTATGGTAAGCTTACAGTTCGTTTCATGGTATGAGAATAAGAGCACCATACGACGAGTTGTAAGCTCTCGCGAAGCTGTACCTTCCACCCAAGATTAGTAAAAAAAAAGATTCCTTCTTAGTTGGCTATCGGAAATATATCAAAGGATCGAGATCAAAGTTATCACAACGTGGGCTAGAAATATTTTGCGCTTCGAAGATTAGTTTATTCTGGCCAGAAAAAAATACTTCACTTGAAAAAAGTGCAAGTTGAAAAAAAACCAAAACTATTTTTTTTCATCTTACGTGGCATTTAAACAAAATTGGCCTTTGCGCTTTTCATGAAGATTATAAGAATGATTACTTTATAATACCGAGTCAGCAGTAATTTTAAATATTCATCTCTCTCTCTACGCTCTCTTTCTCTTTCAAACTGTCTCTCACTCATTCTCTATGCCTCTTATTATGTACCCCAATCTCTCATTAGATTGTTCATTCTTTCACTGTCTCTCTATTTCTGATTTCTGTTCTCTCTCTCTCTCTCCTTCCCTCTCTGTCTGTCTGTCTGTCTGTCTGTCTGTCTGTCTGTCTCTCTCTCTCTCTCTCTCTCTCTATTTCTCTCTCTCCTCCCTCTCTCTCTCTATTTCTCTCTCTTCCATTTCCCCTACCTCCTCCTTTTCTCAGACAAGTTGTTAGATTAAAACCGCCAACGACAAGATAAAACCATCCCCTCTATTTAACTTCTGTTTGAACTTCAAAAATCTTTTAAAGAACACATTGACACGTTTTAAGTAATATGATTCATCGTGGGCTAAGGAGGAAATTCGAGTAGTACCTCATTAGATGTGGACATTGTTCTTCGTAACCTGATACGTTAAAGCTCAAAACCTCATCATAATTCCACGTTACAATATTGTTAACACACTATACACGTTAACAGTGTGATGAAAGTTGCTGGTTTCGAAACAAGGAAGTAAGTGTTATTTCTTAGCGTCCGACGTCAGCACTTTATAGGCTATATTTTGGGCGGGCCACAAGACTTACGTCTGACAAGTTTACGTGCTGCATGCTACTCAGAGACAGTGCTGGGATACCATATCTCTGTCTCAGCCGTTCACATTAAACTGACACCGACCCAACCAGTAGGGGACAAACCTTGGTTGGTTGGTTGTTTTCTTAAAGAGAGGTGTCAACAAATTTACATTATCATGTACGAGTCCCAAGGGCCACGTCTGACAATTTTATGGACATTCACACAGGCACTGTGCCAGGATTGAAAAATTGTATTATGTCGTATCCGGTAACCATGATCTGAGACCGAAGGAATTTGCAGGCAACCAAATTAAGCGAAGAAGTACAGGGACTTCTGTGTTAGCCACCCACATTAAACTGACGCCGAACTAACTAGTCGATCTATATAAGAAGGAGCAGAGATAGAACGGGGGACTTGCGATTAGGAGCCGAGCTCTTTACCGACCGGAGGTTGACTTCCAACGTATATAGCACCATATAGAATAATTTGTGGACGGAACCGAAGACTGACGTCTGACAAATTGGGTGTTGCACACACGAGACAGGACGGAGATACCTGGACTCCGATTACATTATACTGACACGGGTCTAATCAGTGGGAGACGGCATTGGATGATTACATTTTGACTAATCGTGGGTTTCGAACCGCGAACCTCCCGATCGAGAGACCAACGGTCTGCCACTGTCTCGTGTTGTCAGATTGTCAGACGTCCTCTTGGGGTCCGTCCACAATACAGCCTATATAGTGTGCTGTTAGACGTTAAACCAACAACCAACAACAACAACAACAACAACAACAACCAACATCACCCGTTCAGAACTTATAGTGCCATGTCCTGTTCTAAGCGACACTTTGATGTTAGCTGGTTACCACAGAGGAAACCTTTGAGGTCCTGTAATTAACGCGTTCAAAGTTTTACTCAAAGTAAATCAACGCCCGTCTAATCTTCAAACTTTTGCTTCAATCCTAGTAATTATTCTTGGAAAGACTTAAACACATCAGAATCAGAAGTAGATGATTCATGGAATTATTCTGACTTTAGCATTGAAATAGTGCAACTTGCTGAAACAGCAATGTAGACTTCTGGAGTAAGTCTAATAAAAATACGAACACTTAGAACTACGGCATTTTATGGGTTAAGAAAACTTGACCGTGGGAGGAAAAAGTATCAAAGAAAGTGTTGGTGTAGACTTTCATAAACAGCTTGTTTACGATGTCAGTCTTTTGTTTTGTAACCAAAATATAGGATTTCTTTAAAAGGAATTTTCATTGTAAAGTAGATTAATTTTGCAAATTATGGGATATTTTGTAAAGTATCAAGTCAGTAAAGGTCTTACATTTTGTGAATTGTTAAGACAGGGGTGAAAAGTATAATCTTTGGGTTGTGAAAAGACATAGGCCTACCCTGAGTATAATTTTTTCAATTTTATAACACTGGACTTACTGATTCAACATGCCTAAAATAAAAAAAAAGGACATAATAACAGATACGACACTCGAGACCATAGTCAGCCCGCCTTCCCACCATCGAGACCACACCCACCCACCAAAAAAATAACTTTAAAAGAAATTACAATGAAAAGGCTTTTAAATTCTTCAAAAGGTGAAAGAAGCCATCTTTCAAACTGTTTTTGCGTATTATCTTTGTAACTCACAAAATGGAGAAGGGTAAAACGATATGGAATCAGTGCAACAGATTTAAATGCACCAAAAGTAATTCAAGTTGGACAATATCCTGCAAGCGATGTGACCTCAATATACCAAAGTAACATTCAACTCTTAGATCGTGGGAAATGCTTAAGAGAAAATCATAAAAAAGAACAAACCACAATGCATTTTCAGTGCACTATGATGAATTTGTAATGATTTCTTACTTGAAGATAAAATATGTTTCACGATTGATCTTTCCGCCTTCCTTACTCTTCAGAGAATTTTTGGGAAACCATGACAGATATAAAGCTGATGAGATGCCACTCTGACTAACCGTTCTTATAATGACTTTTTTTCGGGGGAAGGTATAAGTGGAATTATATGACAGTTCGGTTGTGCACTGAAACCAAATAATAGTCTAACGTTGGCGCCTTATATATATGGACTGTCAAGTGTCAAGTGAGAGGTCCAGCAATCGAGGCCAAGACTGTCACCATTTCACCACGAGTCAAGGAGAACTACTCGGGCCAACCTTGGAACTTTTTACACCGGTTGTCTCCCGTTGAGTCCAATAAAGAAAGCGGGCGCTTTAAAATGCGAGTTAATAAGTCCCTAATGGAAGCGGCCTGGTAAATAATGAACAATACATTCCGGCTCGTGCAGGGGACTTAAATTCAATACACCCACAAGGGAGAAAGCATGTCTTGCTTTATTAATTCGACACTTGATGTCCTCGTCAGACCCTCCATCTTTGTTCACTATGCTGCCCAAGTAGGTAAATTTGTTTGCTTCTTTGATATCCTCTTCATGGAGTCTAATTGGGTTCTGCTGCTTGCTATTCACCCTCATGACCTCAGTTTTGCTGAATTTCTAAATAGCGTTAATTTTTGCAAGGGTGAAATAGCGATTTAAAACATATCGAATCACGTACAAAGTATAGGCGCTAGAGCGAGGCAGTACGTAATAATTTGTTTACAACTTATCCAGTACAACATATTGGGCTCTATAAATACATAGCGAAAACAAAAGTAAAAATAAAATATATAATCATTTTCAATAAAATTACGCCATTTAAGAAAAATTAACCGTGACAGTACAAAACACACACGCACACACACACACACACACACACACACACAATTGTAACAATCGGCGTGACAAAAGACATCTTTAAAACAATAACAATAATAACAAGATCCGATTCTATAGATAAACCAATGATCTCTATGCTCAAACTGTAAAAAGTTTAAATAGCTCCTGTCCTTATGGCTGCCTATCAATCTGTTAGACTATTTAAATCAGTTATTCTGTGTCTACCTCTACTTCCTTTTACCATCTATTTTGCCAGTTAGGGCTGAAATGATCTGTACCTTTAGTAGATTTCGATTTTTTAAAGATTGCTTGTGAAGCAAAATCGAAATATGAATGTATGATAGAGTTTAAAAAAGCTCGCTGTTAAAAATAAGTTACTAGTTTTGTGTCGCTAAAACTAAAGCTCTTAACCTTAAAATATTTTGAACATACTAATTTTCCTCACCTTTTTTATCCATGTTTTAGGCCGCCGATTTTTGTAGTTAATACACCTAAAATAACCCACAAAATGTCATAAGACAAAATTATGTGCAGTCCTAACCGCGATTATATGCTAGCATAGTTTCTATTTGAAATCTACGCTGAAAATACAATCACAAAGAGTAGTAATTGTTATCTTACTCTGCAGGGAGCATACAGTCCAGAAAGTTGAAAGACACACACACACACACACACACACACATAACAAAAACACACAACAAAAAACAGCACTGTAATACCAGAAACTCCATGAGACCACACACACTCCCATTATCACACCCCTATACAAACTACCATAGTCACACCTGAAACAAATGTACTTTCGAAGTCACCGCCTCTCCAAAAAGAAATCTAAAGATAAACTCCCGCCATAATCACCCCACCACACCGACTTTTACTCCCACAATCAAACCCCACACAAGCTTCCATAGTCACACCCCTATACAAACTCAGATAGTCACACCCCACACAACCTTCCATAGTCACACGCCACACGCCACACAAACTCCCATAGTCACACGCCACACGCCAAACAAACTCCCATAGTCACACCCCTATACAAACTCCCATAGTTAGACCCAATACAACCTCCCATAGTCACACGCCACACGTCACACAACCTCCCATAGTCCCACCCCACACAACCTCCCATAATCCCA
>RQTK01000655.1:40442-59848 GCA_003991915.1 Elysia chlorotica
ACCCCACACAACCTCCCATAGTCCACCCACACAACCTCCCATAGTCCCACCCCACACAACCTCCCATAATCCCATCCCACACAACCTCCCATAATCACACCCTACACAAACTCTCAAAGTAACACCCCACACAAACTCCCACAATCACACCCTACACAAACTCTCAAAGTAACACCCCACTCAAACTCCCACAATCACACCCCACACAAACTCCCAAAGTAACACCCCACACAACTTCCCACAGTCATACCCCACACAAACTCCCAAAGTAACACCCCACACAAACTCCCAAAGTAACACCCCACACAAACTCCCACAGCCACACCCCACACAAACTCCCATAGTCACACCCCACACAAACTCCCATTGACACACCCCACACAAACTCCCCTAGTCACACCCCACACCAAATCCCATTGACACACCCCACACAAACTCCCACAGCCACACCCCACACAAACTCCCACAGCCACACCCCACACAAACTCCCATAGTCACACCCCACACAAACTCCCATAGTCACACATCACACAACTTCTTATAGTCACACATCACACAAATTCCCATTGTCACACCCCCACACAAACTCCCATAGTCACACATCACACAACTTCCTATAGTCACACATCACACAAATTCCCATTGTCATACACCACACAAACTCCTGTTGTCACATCCCTATACACACTCCCACAGCCACACCCCACACATAATTTCCAAAGTCACATCCCACAAAAAGTACCATAGACACACCCCACACAAACTACCACACTCAAACCTCTACACACACGTTCTTAGCCACACCTCGACCTATTCCCACAGGCTCACGCACATCTACAACCCACGGACTCCTACCAGTCACATGAAATTGGACAAATTGGTATTGGAACCGAGGTCTATGCATGAGCGTTGTTCATCCTCCTAGGGTTGAGCTTTTGAAGAAAACGACGACAATCCATTCACGCAATAAAAAAAGTAACCATTGTTGTTTCCCAACTAAAAATTTTGCTCAATAGCCCCAACGAACACAAAAAACAATCGCATTATAGAAAGTTGCAAAGTTCATATTTTCTTGAGGATTTCATAATGAGGAATTCAAAGAGGTTCGTAATTGTATTGTTTATATTTCTGACAAATAACAGACACTGAGGATGCATAGAAAACTTAAGCCATTCATAAATATTCCACGTGAATTGAATAATACAAAGAAAAACCTAATGATTACATCTTTAAAATATTTTGCAACAGAAATTGCCAGAGTTTTTCCCAAGCAACCATTATGTACTTTTACGTGTCTTTTGAGAAAATATTGTGAAAGGTTTTGAAAGATCAGGTCGACACCCAAACCTCTAGCTATTGAAAAATATGTTTTTGGGCCAGTCTATAATATAGCATATATAGTGCTGACGTTGGGCACTAAGCAACAACAACAATCAAGCAAGCAAGGCTCTGCGTGGCAGCACGTAAAATTGCGAAACATTATTGTGGAATAATCCTATATCAAATCAAGCTTCTGATGGAGAAATAGACATTGCTTTGTACCTGTGGATTGAAAGGCATGAGCTCTAACGACTGAGCTCTCCGCCCCCTTCCCCACCTCTATCTTTCCGCCTTAGCACGTATATATTATATACACACACACACAAACACACACACATACACCCTTCCCACGCAATCTTCATAAATTCCGCCCCTTGACAGTCTAATTTGCAATCTGTTAAAATCACTTCGAATTGGAATACCAAAAACGGTTTTGATCTTCCTTTCTTGTCTGGTGACATTTTGAAATCTCAGTATTAAATTAATATTAATATCGAGGTGAAAAACTGATCTCGATGTCTGGTGACATTTTGAAATCTCAGTATTAAATTAATATTAATATCGAGGTGAAAAACTGATCTCGATAAAAACCATAGTGGTAACGAAACTATTCAAGGTGTTTCGTAGTTCAATTAGGTCTCAGGTTTTTTATCAACGCATCCAGCTCTTGACAGTCTGACTGTCAAGTCATAAGTTCTAGGAACACGTGAGCAATTAAGCACAGGAACAAAACGTGAGCAGATATTAAACGCGTCCTATCTGTAATAAAAAAAACACAACAACACCATAAGATTTTTTTTTATTATTGTTTCTTAACTCTCAATGATTCCACTGATTTTCCCAGTTTGCAACAAAAATTGAGAAGTAATCATTTAAAACAGGGCCCCTGGAAAAGCTGGCAAAATAAACTATGTAAAGTAGCCGACCATTTTGTGCAGAATTACATGGAGATTTAATATGATCTTATTTTGTTGTTTTTTGTCATTTTTTTTTGGAGTAAAAAGCAAACATTTCCAACATGAAATATAAAAAACGACAACACACTTCCAGTCTTTCGAAGAAGAAAAAAAATATATTTGGCAGAACATATATAATTACTAAATTCTCAAGGGGCAGAATGCTCAAACAAGACGTGGCTCACATCTATGAGCATACTTTTATATGTTCATGATTTAAATTATCCCAATTCTTTACATGTTAAAGATCTTTTGGTTTTATTTTCATATCCGTGGTTAATTTTTACCCAAGCTCTGAAGATCACAGATTATAGAGTTAGTAGAAACGCTATGTACTGTGGTGAAGATACCATCGAACACGAATTAATAGCACCAATAAGATATCATAAGTCAAGATAAGCTGTACCGAACCAGTCCGAACCGTTTGGCGTAAGGCGGTTATAGCCGTCATAATTGTCCACTGGCTGGCGGCTTATTTAGAGTAAACTTTTGTCAGAGCGTTAAAAGCTCCTCTCCTACAGCTTAACGGAGATGGTCAGAGTTCATTCCCACAAACCGCTGTTGTCAGTTTAACAATGGACCCTGTCGTGTTCTGGCAGTGGGGAAGAAAGGGGATCTGCTAAATATAATTAAGAAACAGGATTTACCATCCTTTATCGAACTACCGAGGGTTAATAGCTCCAGATCAGAGATTCTCAATTATTGTTTATTTCCACTCAAGGCACCTTACTGCACCAGAAAGCCACGTCCTTCGTATCAGTCACCGATTTCTTGGCGCTCCGATGCCATAAGCCCTCAATAGGCGCCAGTGTAAACATTACACCTACTTTTATTGTTTTCATTTCCGTAAAGGCGGTTAGGTAAGGCTCTGCTATCTAATTAAACTCTACTACACTTTTGTCTGAAGATGGGTCAAACGCCTTAAGTTCAATGAAGAAATAGAGTGAGCACGCGGCACGCTAGCTCTTCGAAGTAATTAGCATTGTGAGCTGTTTTTGTGAAACGTCTCACTAAATATATAGTCTCTGGTATTAGTTTACTTGTAAGAGTTCATAACTAGCGCAGCGATATAAGCCTCCAATTAAATAATTGCGGCCTATCCCTGTGGCCTCTCAGGTTTCTTTTCACAGCTCATCGAACGACTTCTTCCTTATTGTACTTCTAGATTCAGTGGAATTTAGTATTAAGACATGTATAGCTTACAAGAATGCCACCATAATTATGTCGGTTATCAAACTGAATGAAAGGTCATTCCAGTACATTACAAAAAAATCTTTGATATTTTTTCCGCACCGAACTCTTACACAAAAGAAAATCATAAGAATAGCTATTACGAAACTTATCTGTTGAAGTTGGCATTGTTCTGATCAGCTATGTGAACTGTTAGCTTTAGATCTGCTTATTATCAATCTGTAAAAAGATCAACAGGTATGCAGATGATTAGAGAAGTAGACGGTAGATAGGAAAATAGACTGAAGTGGATGGAAAGCTAGATTTAAAGTTAAATCAGTATTATGTGGTTCTATAGAGATGACAACGATTAATGAGATGGAAGAGGAAGTGAGACTTATGGAGCTTGAGAGAGAGAGAGAGAGAGAGAGAGAGAGAGAGAGAGAGAGCGAGAGCGAGAGAGCGAGAGCGAGAGAGCGAGAGTACAAGAGTAAGAGAGAGGGGAGAGATAGACGGTCAGATAGAGAGACGCGAACAGACAGATATACAAATATATAATACAAAATGAATATTCGACTTATTGGCTATAAGCAACCTTTCTAATTAAAGGTGGTTAGATCCCGGCAAATGATGATTCTTCTATTCGAAGCTATATTAGGCCTATATTTGCACATAAAGCTATAAGTAGATTATATTATATTAAGCATCAACGAAGTCGGCAACAATTTTATCATTATAAAGTTCAAATACGTCACACATTAAAAAAATGAACAAATTGATGACGAAAGTACGGGCATTGCAAAAGACGTCCCCTATTTCTATAATGACATCGGAAACTTTTAAAAGAATCAGTAAATAGGTCTATCTGACACATGAAAAGAAGATGTCTAAAATAAACTCATAAAACATCGACTAATTTCCCGAGTGCTGAGTGAGAGGAAATCAAAACCTCGGAACATTTCCTCTTTCAGTTACAGGACAATTGAGGAGAAAATTTAATACGAAAATAGGTTTGGATTCAGACTCATTTTTTAAGGGCAAAGTGGTAGATGCGTTGACAGGGATGAAAGATACAGATTGATACGTCGAAATCACGCCGGAACAAACTAATGGTTTCTTCCTCCGAGATAATGTAAGGACGACTGAATTACTTCTTCTTTGGCATGTAAAACTTTCGCAACTGAAAGCTGAGGTAAGACACAATTAGCCTAGAAATGGAAAAGGCAATGTCAAGAGCGCCACTCAATTGATTGTAGGTAATGGAGATCTTGTGATAATGGCGCCCATAGTGAAACTAAGACGATAGGTAAGGGAATCTGTACCGGCGTCCAATCATAGCCCTTTCCTAGACTAGCGGGACCAATGAATGATCAGAAAACCTTATGTCTAGGGTCCGGATTATGTCAGTCGTTATCGGCATGACGATCGCAAAGACAGTAATGTTTACTTGGCAACAACAAGACAATAATTGAATTTGAAATGTTGGCTAGAGAAGACATTTTGGATCAAACAAGAAGTAATGTAGACACGGGGAGAAAGCACACTTTGGAACGGGTCAGGGGAAATAGGGAACATGATGCATAGTTCAAATTTGTGAGGGGATTCTGCATTTCCACAATTGGAAGGCTTAATACAAGCCTATAGTTTCGCAAATTATCAGGACAAAGAGTTGGCTTTTCTAACAAGCGTTTTACCATGGTTAGTTTGAAAAGGTTTCATTCAACTCCTGCTGCTAGAGAGTTATTTAAAATTTGAGTCACACAAAATATCAAAATGTTTCATTAGCAATAAAGTTCGTATATGATCTAGATCACATGATTAAGTAGAAGATTATATTATAAACTCTTTCACTTATTTTTCTGTTGCCATTTTAAAGGTATCAAAAGAAACTTCGAAAATTAACTCGTGCTCTCTTCTACTGCCGCCAAGTTATGTTCTAACGTTATCTACCTTGTTTTGAAAAACAACATCAGCAATAAACTTATCAGGTTTTTCGTAAGCTGAAAACATAGTTGGAATATGGCATTTCTTTAGATTAAATAACGCTTTGGACGAGATTCACTCATTTATTTTATTTTTAAAAGTACATTTGCTTAATTTACACTGTGATTCCTGAAGGTTGCTTCACCGAACGAGGCTTCCCAGAATAAGGTCACCGAAGAAAGGTTTACCGAAACTGCAAAAAGCCGGAAATTATACATTACCTCCTCTTTATTTATTCTAAAACTTAAAAGTGGTAGATCTTTGGTTTGTCAGGGAGGTTCCCTGTTGAAAACCCACGATCGATCAAAATTAATTTGTCTGATTTCGACCCCCGACTGTTTTTATTGGTGTCAATGTCAACATAATGTTACCTTCCCTGTCGGGCGGCTTGTAGAAATGTCAGTTACATGATATGGCCTGTACTGGACTGATTCCAGGCCGCACGCATCCACTTGCAAGATTGGCTCCAGTATAATGTGACCGGCTGAGACAGTGGTCCAAGTATCCCCGCCCTGTTTCGTGCGTGGCAGGACGTAAATTTGTCAGACGTCAGTCTTGGGGCCCGTCTACAATACAACGTATTACAATGCTGACTTTGGACGGTAAGCAACCAAGTAAACCCAACTCAGCGCAAGATTACTTGGGGTAGAATGTATAGGCATGACGTAGTCTTTGTCTCGTCGTAAGCCTTCTTATTCTTATTGTTACGGCGAGACGTAAGCTACGTCTTGTTTGTGCATTCTACCCTTAGTTTCGTAACGTCGAACGTTGGCACCTAGGCTACTTCCCTGCATGTCCCAAAACTAACGACCAACAGTTTTACGCGCCACCACAAGGTTTGTTAGAAGTTGACTTGAGTTGAGATGATTGCTTAACGTTCAACGTTAGTACTATAATTATATGTATATTGTGGACGGAACCTAAGACTGACGTCTGACAATTTAATTTGCTGTCACACACGAGACAGGGCGGGAAACCTGGACTTTTGTCTCAACCGGTCCCATAATACTGTATACAATAAGTACCGGACGAAATTGGACACATTTTGACCGACCGTAGATTTCGAACCGCCGACATTCCGAGCCGACGACAAACGCTCTAATACATTAACCATTTCACCCCGCATGTTTATGTGAAGACAGAAGGAGAGCTTTTTGGCTAATTACACGACTTGGTAGAATCAAAAGGTCCGCCGGTCGATTAGCAATCACGATATTGTATCGACGTTATTCGGTACCCCTAGCGAGAATCCCATGACTCGATTCCTTTGTTGACAACTCGAGATTTTCCAGATACACTGTGGAACGCGACAGAATCTTGCGCCTTTATGTGCACGAGAGAGCAATAAGTTTTTCTATAAGATCGGGAATTCCGTGGTAGGGTGTAATTATAATAATTACCTTATCTAACGACAAAAAAATCCACACACACACACACACACACACACACACAAAACAACACATTCTATTTATATACGTATCCAACGTTCGTCTGTCGTTGCTTTATTAGATTATTTTTACCAAAATAAATATACAAAATATTCCTGATCGGAGATAGCAAAGTTTTGTCCTTGCTTGTCCCTACGTATCTAGAAACTCCCAAGGTAGAATGCACAATCAAGACTTAACTTACGTCTCGTCGTAATAATATAAGAATATAAGGCTTACGACGAGACGTAAGCTAAGCCATGTTTGTGCATTCTGCCCCAGGTGCATCATACTTATTGTTTGATGACGCGATGCCGTGTAAAAGGCTACGGGTTCGAAACCCGCTAACGTTATTGGTATTATTATTGTCTTTTCGCCTTTCAGCCCAACTGTAAGTCTGTAACTAATACCATCTAAGTTCTGGTATAGTTTATTTTTTTTATTTATTACTACACAGAGCCACATGTACCTCTAGTAATCTAGCTATCCCCGTGTTGCTGTTTCATTGTAACTTGTTACTTCAGCTGTTGTTGTTACACAACTCTTTCACCATCTTTTTCATAACTCACCCCAGCCATTAACTAACTGAGAAGTGTGGGGCAAGTACACAAGCTTGTTATTCAACAGGCTCCGGTTCGATCCTAACAACACTCATGTTTGTGTCTGTTGTGAAAAGGCATTTTACCTCGAAAGATGTCATGATAAAATTTAAAAAAAAAAAATATTTTGTTCATATAACCAGTCAATCTAATTATGTCGTCTCAGGACCATCTATGTTATCTGGTTAGATAGCTACGTGCATTCCACGCCTAAAAAAGGTTCCTTTATTAATCAGTCATTAGAAAGTTAAGACCACATATAATGTAGTAATAATAATGAGGGTACACTTTTTTGTTAGTTGGGTAGTTGATTTGTTAGTTAATGATTGAGTGAGTGAGTGAGTGAGTTAGTTAGTTAGTTAGGAAGTAAGTTAGTTAGTTGGTTAGCATATTACAAAATCATCTCAACAAAACGGGCCTCAGGGTGCATCTATAATTAGTCCGTTGTTCCACAGTCATTTTCATACTGAGAATCGTAAATACAACGTTGTGATAAGCTCGCGACTGGTCTTCAGATATATAAGAATAAGAAGGCTTACGACGAGATGTAAGCTAACGCAATGTTGTACTTACGGCTCCTGGTCCAATAGAGTATACCATTAAAAGGTGATCGTAGAAATCTCAACGCCAGGGGGCGCAGTGGTCCTGAGGTAAAACATCGTTCAGACGCAAAAGGTTCATGGTTCGGGTGTCAGTTTAATGTGACACGCTGAGACAGAAGTCATGGTATCCCCACCTTGTCTCATGTGTGGCAGCACATAGAATTGTCAGACGTCAGTCTTGGGGCTCGTCCACAATATAGCGTATATAGTGCTGGTGTTGGACGTCAAAACCAAATCAACAACAATCAACGCCAACATTGCTCTCATTGAAGCATGCCCGTACAAGCACACTCATTCACTTAATCATTCAGTCACCCACTAACTCACTCACTCACCCACTCATTCACTCGCTTACTCACCCACACACTCACTCATTCACTCACACACCCACTCACTCACACAGTCATCACTAACTCACTCATCCCTTACCTTGATGACCGTTGGGGAACCAAGGATGATTGGGCGACCACTTTTCTCGATCCTTCTCTCTTTGCAGCCTTTCGAAGGGCTTCACCCAGCTTTCAACCTGTCCATTTTGTTAAGGTGTCTTCACTTCTCTTTTTCTGTCTGACTAGACTGTGACTGGCTGAGACAGGAGTCATGGTATTCCGCCCATGTCTCGTGTGTGGCAGCACATCAAATTTTCAGACGTCAGTCTTTGGGCCCTCCACAATATAGCCTATATAGTGCTGATGCTGGACTCAACAACAACAACAACAACAACAATAACAACAACAACAACAACAACAGCCTACACCTCTGGCCTGTCTCATATCAGGATGAGACTAATTCGGGATGACGTGGGACATAAAGCACTTAATATCATAATGCATGCTTGCCGCAAATCTACACGTCAACAATATCAAACCTATTGGAAAAAAATATATAATTATAGAAATTCGTCAATCGAGGAAGAGAGATATACATTCCGGATACAGTAAATTGGTAATGAAATTTCTTCAAGTTATGATAGATAAGAAATACAGTCATAGTGCTATCAATTCTGCCAAGTCAGCGGTGTGTCTCTTGGTTAATATTGATCAACAACAGAGACAGTTAGTCGGACTCCCTCAAGAGAGGTGCGTTTAATCAAAACCCACCGGAACCTAAATATCTGTTTTAGTCTCTGCACGTAATTTTCTTTCTGCGCAGACAATAATGACGCCGATCTAGGAAAGTCACCGCATTAACGCAAATATTGGTTCTTAGATATAATTATTAAGTAAAAAAATGGGAAAAAAATATTAACCTCAGGCCATTAGAAGAGTTATTGTTCCCTCAAAGTCTTTGAATCTTTAAAAGTTAAAAGTACATCTGAACAGATGGGCGCTGAAATAATTACTCTCTATAATTTCACAATATAGTCTATATAGCGCTGACGCCGGATGCCAGACAACAACAGTTTATTAGCCCGAGTCACGTGTGTGACGTCCAGACAATATGGCTGACGTCAGGCTTCGGTCTAATTGCCATGGTTAGGAACCACGCTCGGTCATCACCATACATTTCCTGTAAGCCATTGTAACAGCCAGGAAATTAATGTTAGCAGAGACTGTAGATTAGCAGCTGTGACCAGAGAGTGACAAATACTGAGAGATTTCACGGAGACATTTTCGCTTATGTGGGTCTCGATAACTAAGGCGCTTGCTTCCTTCTTTTAACCTTAGTAGATAAACATATATATTTGTCTTCGTCTCAAACTGGGGGGCGTGGTGGTTCTGGGGTAGAACATCGGCTTCCGACGCAAAAGGTCCGAGTTTGAGTCCTGGCGATTGCGCTCCCTGCTGGTTGGGTCGGTGTCAGTATAATGTGACCAGCTGAGACAGTAGCGATGGTATCCCCGTCCTGTCTCGTGTGTGGCAGCATATAAAATTGTCACACGTCAGTCTTGGGACCTGTCCACAATGTAGCCTAGATAGTGCTGATGTTGGACGTTAAATCAACTCAATTTCAATCCCAATTCTTCTTTTCACTATGTCTGAATAGAGTGAGCATGCATAACACTAACTCCCCGTATCAAAATCACTGTGAGTTTTTTTTTCTGAAACCTCTCACTTAATGAATTGAATTGTTGTTTCTGGCGAGATGTTTCACAAGCAAAGTGCACAATGCTATTGCGGCGCGATCCCTGGGGTAGATTATCAGCTCTAGACGCAGGAGTGCCGGGGTTCGAGCCCCCCTTTGACAACTTCTTCTCGATCTCCTACTGGTTGGATCGGTGCTAGTCTACGTGACATACTCAGACAAAGTCATGGTTTCCCCGCACTGTCTCTGTGGGGCAGCACGTCAGACTTTGATCTTGCGGCCAGTCCATAATTATGGCCTGATTATATAGTGCTGACGTTGAATGCTAAGCAACACCTAACAAAGTTAACAAAGGTAATTGCTGCTGGGATCTGGGGTGACGCGTGCTTACCCTTGCTCTGTATGGAGAGGTGGAACCAAGGAAACGAGTAGGAAGCTTTAATTTAAAGTTTATAAAACGAATCAGCATGATTAAGTATCCTGACTCACAAATTCGAATTAACTCGATATTTCTCACTTTCTGATGTCATTAAATGCTAAAAACAACGACAGTAACAACAACAACAGCAACAACAACCACAGCAATCACGTGGGTGGTCCGTTTAGGTCCGTTTAATTTTCTATACCATAATTATGGCAGGCAGGTTGTTGGTTGAACTTGGATGCTAATGATATAAACGCGATTGCTAGAAGGCGGAGGTGTCACAATATATATACCTATTACCTTTCTGTGAAAACCTTTCTCCGGTCAAACATATTGATATTGATGTTTTCATGACGTGATAAACAGTTAACTGCGTTAGTAGATTTAGCTCGAATTAGTTGGCGATGGAAAATAGAATTATTCTTTCAAAGGCTGCGATTCTCTCTCACCTCGTCTATCCCTTCTTTCTACTTCTTACTGTATCCTGTAATTATGTTTATTTATAAACTTGTAATTGAATATGATTGATCTATCTAACTATATATAATTTCGAACTGTCACTTCTCGTTAATCCTTGAAATTTCCACATGATTTGTCTTGTCTCTTTTCGTACTAACACCTTGACCAAAATTACTCTTACAACTTTAATGATCAATTTAATGTTTGTCTGATTAATCTAACAACCGATAACACTTTCAAACTAATAGTATAATGGAAGTAACGCCATTGTCGATATAAGTGGTTTATAACCAAAATACCCCTTTTTAATTATTAACTTACTATTATAAAATGTACTTGACTTTTAGCGCGCAAGGGTGAATTTAGCGTCAATTATCCTTTTAGTCGTCAAATGTGTATTGCTGTCTATTTGTTTTTCTTTAAAAAAGATAGCGATTTTTTCGAGGGGCGTGCCAGTACTCCCAACAAAAAGGAAGCACCTGAACATAAGTTATTTATGATTAGATTAAAACCCCTGCCTCCAAGAGCTTAGGAGCATTTCAAGCGCCGCTAACTTTGACAAAAACAATAAGTTTGGTGGCGAATTTGTGTTGGCATTTGGCGCGAGGCTTCCAAAACAACAAAAAGATCACCTAAATAAACATTTGCGTTTAGAACCGAAATGAGCAAAAACCATTAAAATAGTAGGAACATTTTGGAAAGTTTACATTCTTAGTCTAGTAGGCCGAATGTTAAAATAGTCATTGATTATTGTTGTGTCCTTAGAATTATACTAATTGAAAAAAAAAATAGATCACTATCACCCTTAACCAAAAATGTGCCCTTTAGTCTATTCAGTGGCTATTATCCTGGGTAGGTAGGGCGGGGGAGGGGTGGTCCTGGCGTAGAACATCGGCTCACGGTGCAAAAGGTGCGGATTCGAGTCCTGGCGATTGCGCTCCCTACTGGTTGGGTCGCTGTCAATTAATGTGACCGGCTGAGATAAAAGTCATGGTATCTCCGCCCTGTCTCGTGTGTAACAGCACATACAATTGTCAATAGCGAGTCTTAGGGATCCGCCCACAATATAGCCTATATAGTGCTGATGTTGACGTTATACCAACTGAACAACAACAACAGCATCATGGGTAGCTTCCTATGTTTCCAAAAGTAACAGTCAGGGTAAGGGAAATAAACAAAAATGTGCATTTATATCCAAATATAAATATAGCATTAAAATATTGGACGCAATTAAAACATTTTACATTGTAAGTCTAGTAAGCCTGTAGGCCGATCAGAAAATGCTCAGCTGGGCATCATTCAGTCCTAACTGAAACCAATTGAAATTAAACAGATCAGTATTACCCTTAATAATTATGCAAAACATGTGTTCACTTCAGTCGATTCGACGACATGGGTAGCTTCGGTAGCCTCGGTTGGGCGTTTTTTTTATACTTGCTGCCACTGACTTTCTCGGACCTTTTGTTCGTGAGTCCAGAGCTCAAGCGACTGAGCTATAGAGCTCACTGTAAGATTAAGATTGTAAAGAGACATAGGCCAGTCTTTTTGCCTGAACTGAAATACCCCCTGTTTTTGCCGAAATAATAATTATTTTACCTTTTAGGGTGAAATTGATAACACTTGTTTTGTTTTGTTTTGTATTGGTTTTTCCGCTCAATATTATTAGATGCCTAACTTGTTTCCTAGTTTGTGAAACATTAAAAACAATTTCCCCTTTTAAAACACAACTCTAAATTGTTTCTTTGAAACAAGCGATGACATTTTCCTTTTTTTGAAACTTGTAAACGTAATCATTTTTAAAATGTAATTGTAAACCATTGTTTGCAATCTCACGAAGTGCATGTACATTGTGTATACCAAAAACTTCCGCCTCTCTTTTCCAGTTAATTTTCTAAATTAATAACAGTATTGTAAGTAGTTTTTTCCCTAAGGCATAAAACCAGTGTACTTTTAAATGTTCTTATTGTTTATATAAAAATCTATAAATTATACACCTTCTATACATGTCTCTTATATTTGTACACTAAATGTTTTATATGCTTGCTATAACTATTTTTTATCTACCCTTTTGTAGCCCATGTAACGGCAACCACGATTTTTTTAAATGGCCACTAAAAGTATATCTTAATATGCATGTATCTTAAAAAATAATCAGCGTGACTTGAAAATCACAATGTTTTTTTTTGTTGTTATCGTACTATGGGTAGGGAAGGCAGATACAACCTTTTTACTTTTGGTCTAACACCTCACAGCTAATTACAAATGTCTTTTCATCAATCTATGTGACGTGACTTTTTTGTTTAAGTTGGCTCATCGAGTAAATAATTATTACCGGTACCAGAGAGTGTGAAATATTGAGAGGTTTCACGGCAAGGATTTTGCCTATGTGGCTGGGGATAATTAAGGTGTCTCATCCCTATTATTATTACATACTCCTTCACAGACTGGGCGGTCAAGCACACAACAGTATGCAGGGCCCTAGGTTGGCATGGATTCCCACTAGAATCCCAGCCTAGAATGTTGAGATTGGTGCGCCAATGTTCCTATTTAGTGCGGATGACCTCACATTGAAAAACCTTACGGTTACATGACCCATAGCGATGATAACTAAGACGATAGTTATGGACATTTGCATCGGTATCTAATCAGAGCTCCATCTTTACTAACAAAGCCAATGAGCAATACAAAATATCCACCTGTGAAGGGCGAGATTATGTAATTCGTTTTCGTCGTGTATGTTGCAAAGCCTCCATTGAGACGAGCGCCGATGCTCTGATGTAGTGTGGGTGGTGGCATGCATTGCGTGAGCTGACATTTTATACGTTTATATGTGAAGTTTTGGTAAAATTACAAATTTAATAACAGCATGACAACGTTCTTTTCTACATGTACAGAAGAATCTCCAGAACAAAACTGTAGAGGTTGGGAGTCCTGTTATAAAATGAAAGAAAGGTTACTGCTATTGGCCTAGTCATAAATCTGTCATAGTCTAAACTTAACATTTCCGTTTTTCTCAAAAGCACAAAAAGTGTAAAGGGAACTTTTATTAAATGTCACCTCACGGCCGACTGGGGATCCGATTTCACGCTATGGACAAACTCCTGGATGATCGTGTGGAGGGCGCTTTAGTTTCAATCCTGCCCCGACTTTTGGACTTTCGGTCATCAGGTCTGTCTCGAGCCAGTTCTTGGTTGTCACGTGTTGTTGTTTAAATAAAATGCAGGTCAAGGGTAAGGGTCTTATTTTTGAGGTTTACTTCCTACATGTTGAAAGTTTGAAGAAATGGAAACGAAATCAGTTTATATATTGAATATGATGTACTGGATTGATTAATTATTTGTATGCCTTATAAAGAAAACTATTACTTTAATGACTCAATGGCAAGTCCTAACAAATACCCCTAAACTACCTGTCGATATTTCACCATACTCATAAACTTGTCATAGTCTAAACTTTAATTCATTTCCCTTTTTCTCAAAAGTTTAAAAAGTGTAAATGGAACTTTTTTTAAATGTCACCTCACGACTGACTGAGGATTAGATTTTACGCTCTGCACAAACTGTTGGATGAATGTGTGGAGGGCGCTTATAGTTTCAATCCTGCCTCGACTTATGGACTTTCCGTCATTAGGTATACGCTGAGTCAGGTCTTCGTTGTCACGTGCATAACCACAACGTGAGGAGAGGGCGTTGACAGTCCATCAGATTCTAGCTTTTGTTTTGGATGATGAAGAAAAAAAAATGACAGTTCTAGTCTCGAATGTAATTAATTGGGATCACAAGGAAAGACAGCTCAATTCGAAACCTTCTATGTGTTTCTATTAGCCTTTGTAATAATTTCTCTTCTCTTTTTAATTTGACGACCAAAGAAAATGGCTAATTTTTATTAATTAGTTTGATTTTTTATGACGTGTGGCATGCATGCATGCTTGGAGATAATTCAACTGCAATTGTCCTATTGTTGTTGTTGTTGTTGTTGTTGTTGTTGTTGTTGTTGTTGTTGTTGTTGTTGTTATTGTTGTTGTTGTTTAAATAAAATGAGGTGTTATTTTTTAAATTCCCTTTCTATATGCTTAGAGTTTAAGGAAACGGAAACGAGATCACGTTATAATACTGAATAGGATGTACTGCATTGATTAATTATTTGTATGCCTAATGTACGCTAAAGAATACTATTACATATGTACTTTCATGACTCTATGGCAAATCCTAAAAAAGACTTAATTGCCTGTCGGTATTTCTTTAAAGGCAGAGGTAAAGCTAAACTTTATTTGACCAGTTTAGGAACTTTTTGGGGCCATCGCCAACATAGATAGAACAAGTTTACATAATTATACATCCAGTAAACAGATGCACATGCTCATTTTCAACGAAAATATGTATGACAACGACACACACACACAGACATTCAAATACAACAAATATTCTTTGTATTTTATCGTCAAAAATATTGTTCTTATTAAGTATTCATCGAACTAATAAAGCACACAGTGCATCCCGATTGTGATGGTCCTCGTAAGGTTTCTAAGAAAAACTATTTGCGGTATCTCTCTGTCGTATGGCTTTCCCTCTCCTCCCTGATGTTATTTTTTAGTGACTAAAGTGGCTTTCACCAAGTGTACATTTATGTTTGCCCTTTACAATAGAGCTTCTTTTATATTAATTTATATATGGTGTTAAATTTGTTTTTCCCCCTAAGAAAATGCCAAGAGAATGATGTTGAAGGAGATAACTATTTATCACCACCAAAAATTGCCCTAATCACGTTCTTTATCTTTTATGTTCGTATTAACAGCCATATATTATGTTTTTTGTGGTTGGTGATGTTGTTGTGGTTGTTGTTGTTGTGTTGTTGTTGTTGTTGTTGTTATTTAGTCCAGTGCTCTCTGAGTTTCTGCTTCTTCCTCTAGAGCCGTGAAAAATGGCATTATTTATTTTATCTGCGCTAAGGTTTGATTCATGCATCTCTTTTTCATACTGTAGGGTACTAATTTTAAAAGGACATCTCGTTGTTTTTAAACGGGAGCACCAACATGCGGCAGAATTACGTCGCACATCCTATTTTGCTCATGCTGCGCTTTCACAGATTTATGTTCATCCTTTTTCGCTAATGCTTTGCTTTTAGACATTTAAATTTATCTTATTTTGCTTATGTGTTATTACTTCTGCTACATTGTTCAAATCAATATCTCCCAGAATCAGAATAAGGCAACCATTCTTTCTGAATTCCATCTACACTGTCTTTCAAAATTCATTTACAGCACCGTGTGATGGGCCCTGACAGGTTAGCTTTCCATTCGCCATCGGGGATCGGGCGCAGTTACATTCTCATCAATTAATATCATATATGCAAGCAAATGGCAGTAAATTTAGCAGAGATAAATGTTTGGAAATAATAGTTATATAAAATATAGGTTTTATCCTTCTGAATATCTTTCCAAACAATCCCAAGCTGTAAAAACAAAAGTAAACGCTAATCTTACTAGGATGTCAATTTTAGGATAAAAGTAAACATTTAACATCTGGAATATTATTTAGGTTTGACGATGGTTTAGAAAGATTGTTAAATGTATTATGAATAGATGATGAAAATTCCGATCTTGTTGCTTGGCAGATGCTAGATTATAGACTTTCACTACTGCACCTTCTATAGCACATAATTATCATTACAGAATGCCATTTTCCTAACATATTAGATGGATACTGGGAATTTAATAGTTAGTCACTCAAACAGCAAAATGTATAATCTCGCAAGAGCAACAATGTGCTAAACGTCTCTACTGAGAGAAAATGAGTTTGTGGAATGCGTGATCTTTATAGGCACACAAAACAATATTATGTACATATTTACCAGGTTATAATAATGACATGACAGACAACACTTAATGATACAAAATACAGGTAAAAATCAAACAACTCATTGTAAAATCTGTTGTATAAAAATTGGACTTTGACTCTGCAGTACAATAAACATTACTTTTTCTAATAACTATAGTAAGAAAATTAAAAACATACACTTGTCCACCTTAGTGCAAGGACACATCTTTCACTCTGCAGTGACAATGCACTAGCACCCCTGTCCTCAGTGCCAGGATTGAGTTGAGTTGAGTTGGTTTTAACGTCCAACTTCAGCACTATATAGACTATATTGTGGACGGGCCTCAAGATGGAGGTCTGACAACTTTATGTGCTGCCACACACGAGACAGGGCGGGGATACCATGACTCCTGTCTCAGCCGGTCACATTATACTGACAGCCGCCAGGATTCGAACCCTGCACCTTTTGCATCGGAAGCCGATGTTCTACCCCTGGACCACCGCGCCCCCCTCAGTGCCAAGATAGACCCAGAAATTCTTGATTCAAAATTAGCAAATTTGATCTATGCCAAAATCACAGAGCAGTGACGATAAGTTGTCATTAAAAAAAGCCTAATAATAATCGACTTGAAAATTAGAAAATAATCATAATTATAATGCTTTATGTAAGGGGATAATGCATGTACATCTTGTTTGCAAGTCAATGTAATGTCTTTTCTGAAGGAGATTTTCTTTATTTTAATCATATAATAATATTATTATATTCAGTGATTCATTTTTGCATTCCCTTTTTATAAACTCAATATGAAAGTTATTTTGTAAAGACGTTTATATAAAAAAAAAAAACGTCAAAGGAGAAGCAAACTGTCTTGTTCTTCCTTTATCGTTAAATTTATTCCTTTTTTTTCTATTTTTTTTTTCCTATTATACACTGAAGCTAATCCTTCGCCTGTGGAACATACTTCAGCGCTAAATTTTTCATGCTTGACAATGAATTGGCCCCCTAGCACGTAAAGTATTATTGACTGTAGCTGTTTAATCAAGAGTGTTCATTCTGGTAAATAAGAACGGAAATTAAATCAATTACTATAGATTCGCTTGAATAATTCATAACATAAAATCAAAGAAGACGAGTAATACAAAATCGGAACTATAAAATGAGACAAGTATATAATGAAAAGGGAATTCGTGCTCATGCAAATTCTAAGAAGAATTTAACAAAACAATATTTACTGCAATTTATTCAATCCACGTCTATCTCTTTATATCTTTCTAAGCAAATTGAGGTGGAAACATTTTTAATTGTGCAATGATCAAAGGTCGGATAAATAATTTTAAAGAAAAAGATATTTTTTATCCTTTAATCTTTGATAATAAATTTGAATGTAGCCCAAAAACAACCCTACCCCCCAACAAAATGAAAAACAAAATCCGCCAAAGAAAAACAAAAAA
Source organism: Elysia chlorotica (assembly GCA_003991915.1). NCBI lineage: Eukaryota > Metazoa > Mollusca > Gastropoda > Plakobranchidae > Elysia > Elysia chlorotica. Next base: position 58,676 of record RQTK01000655.1, read on the forward strand.
CAAAATGTGTGGTACATAGAACAATTCAGATCAACATGTAGATCTAGATTATAATAAAATCTAGACTTTTAGGAAACCCGTTCGAAAAATGACCTCACTTTTGTTAATCATCCATAAATTGAAAGTTAGAACCAGTAAGTTAAATAGATTTTGATACCTCCTTTAGGACGGATGCTTATAAAGATTTGCAAAGATTGGTAAAATTAAAAAAACAAACAAAAAAAAAAACAAACAAACAAAGAGAAAAAAACAACAAACAACTACAAGACGAACAAAAACAACAGCAAAACAAAAACAAACATAAAATTAACTATAATATAATTGAAAGTAGTCACTGTAAAAATTTGGGTTTAGGATAATGTTCCCTGTCCTTACCCAGCAGCCATTGTAGTATAAGCTGATTGGAGAATTTCACAAACTTCAACTTTTCCAACTATATGTACTTATCTAGATTGGATTCAGAATGTCGATTTACACTAGAATCATGATCTTTTTTCTAGAGCGTATGTCTGTTTATCTGTCTGTCTGTCTGTCTGTCTGTCTGTCTGTCTGTCTGTCTGTCTGTCTGTCTGTCTGTCTGTCTGTCTGTCTGTCTGTCTGTCTGTCCCTGTCTCTCTCTCTCTCTCTCTCTCTCTCTCTCTCTCTCTCTCTCTTTATCTTCTCTTCTCTCGTTCAGTGTCTACGATAAGGTTACCTGTTATTCTAACTAGTACTTAATCTTTCTGTCAATCCATCAATAATGTTAATAAATAATAATAATAAAAAAAAAACGCTCGGCGCGGTAGGATTCGTTATATAGGCTCTCTGTCTCTATCTCATCCTCTCTCTCTCTCTCTCTCTCTCTCTCTCTCTCTCTCCCCTCACTTTCTTCTCTCGTTCAGTGTCCACGATAAGGCTACCTGTTATTCTAGCCAGTACTTAATCTTTCTGTCTATCCATCAATAAAACTACCCGTGTATCCATGTACCTCCCTAATCTATTTTCACCCATCTACACCTGAACGACACGAGTCATCAACAATGTATAATGTCAATAAATAATAATAAAAAAAAAACGCTCGGCGCGGTAGGATTCGTCATAATAGGCTCTCTGTCTCTATCTCATCCAATCTGTCTCTATCTCATCCACTCTCTCTCTCTCTCTCTCTCTCTCTCTCTCTCTCTCTCCCTGTCT
>RQTK01000655.1:68835-84819 GCA_003991915.1 Elysia chlorotica
AGAGAGAGAGAGAGAGAGAGAGAGAGAGAGAGAGAGAGAGAGAGAGAGAGAGAGAGAGAGGGAGAGAGAGCGAGAGGGAGTGAGAGAGAGAAAGAGAGAGGTGGAATAGAGAGAGATAGAGAGAGGGCAGAAAGACAGAGAAATGGAAATAATAACAGACAGCTCGGGGAAAAATTAGCATGGAGTTTAGCATGGAGTCACACAAACGTCCAGAGACAAACAGCGTGTAAGAAAACTAAAATATGGGATAGACACTTAGTCGAAGATGCCAAAGAAGCGGTGAAAAAGGTAAAGATAGGGAAAGAGAGTGAGAGTTATATAAATAAGTAAGAGATACTCAGAAAGAGATAGGGAGAGGGAGATTCAGCAAGAGAGACAGTGAAAGAGAGATGCAGTTAGAGAGACAGAAAGAGAGAGAGTCAAAGCTTAAGAGAGAAGTAGGGAACAAGTGAGATATACAGAGAGAAGTAGAGAATGAGGGATACAGAGAATAAAAAAAACCTTAAATAAATGGAAGCAACTGAGACACTGAAAGTAACCGAAATCAACTTATGCGACAAAATAAAACTCTGATGAGCCCCCAAAAAACCTCAAGAAACTCCACCTTTTGTGATTCTCCATCCAATGGCTTTTTTCATATTATGATTGTAGATTTGATTAATTCTATAAGTACTTTTTACGTATGACAAAATACCCTTGATCTAAATTTAACCCGTTACCAGACATAAAAATAATCAGCCCTTCAAATTCCGATTCTTCTCTTGACAGCATTCAATTTATAATTTCACGACTTAGATCAGAGAGAATTCATATTTGTTTTGATCTGTAAATAACAACAAAGTAAAGTATTTAGGACTTCCTCATTCCAAATTCCTTGCTGCCTGTAACAGCACACTTATGTTAGGCACAAGCAAGGATTTGGACTTTTTGATTTTTTAACAAAGTTAAGAAGCATCGAAATAATGCACTAAATAAAACTCTATCATTTCTTTAACATGAACAAAGGTCAATATAATACTGATAAAATAATTATGTTTAGAGTATTTATTTTATGATAATATATATAACTATGTAATCATATTTTATAATAACGACTTGTGTGTGATTCATGCTAACAGTTTTCACAACTCATGTAAAATGAACATCATTTTTTAGAATAAGAAGAGCTACTTAAGGGGAGGAACGAGTCCTGAAATGGCAAGCAAGGTGACCGATAATCGACTTCAAGATTTTTGTTACTGCGGTAATTCATCCATATGTGTGGACATACACAAATTATGAACCACAAAGTTAGTGTTTTGAAGTGGGGGTTTTTTTCATTATAAATTCGGATTTTTGTAAATCCAGTCACTATTTTTAGTGCCAAAATGATGAGAAAACATCATAGAAAAGCCATGGCTGAGCGTCCTTGGGTGGCTAAGACGCATTGAGGTGAAGGGGTGGTTACGTGGTCAAGGCATACGTGTTTTAATTCAAATCTCACCTCACAGATTCGTCGTTTCAGCCAGCACGATTCTAGTTATTTTTGCTTATTTTGAAGCTGGATTATTATTTTCAATCTCAAAGCAAGCAGAGAGAACGAGTTTAATGAGAGGTAATCAGCATAAACTGCTGAAATGACTTAGGATCGATTTTGGGGCAATTTTTCCGCATTTTGATAGTTTTTTATATGCACTACTCTCAAATGCGATTTTCTCAAAAGTTAAATTTTTCACACTAAAAATGTATCTCCTCCATCATCAATTTACCGATTGAAAATTCGCAGAGTGCTGGTGCTTGATGTAATAAACAATACAATATGGGCTTTTTCATTTTGATATAGTTTTTTTTAAGAAATCCGAAATTTTGTCTTGAAAAATGAGTGTTTTCCACGATCGCTATATAGTAAAGCAAACAAATTCTGTAGGAAAAAATCTATTTCAAATAGCTAAATTCCGCTCTAATGTATCGTTTAGATACAGCGGCTGCAGACGTCTGACAAGTTTCAAGTTATTTGATAAAGAAATCTAAGACACGATAGATTTTGAAATTCACTGATTTTAGGTACCCGAAATCCAATATGGCGGCATCACCATGGCAACCATGTACAAAATTAAAAAAATACAGAGTTTCCTACATTTTCGAACGCGTTGATTTCAATGGTTGCAGTTAAAAATAACTAAAGTGGATAACAAAGAAAGCGGTTTGGTTTGTGGAAAACATTAGAACACACTTCAAACACTGTAAAAGAGGAGGGATTGTAGGGTGGTGTAAATTATCACAAAATGACTAAAAAATTGCGAAATGCATTGACGCCTAAACCGGATTTTTAAAGTATATTTTTATTTAGATTTAAACGAAAGGAATGGACATTATAAATGGCGTTCATAATAATTATGTTTAATTTTATATGAGAGATTGTCTTCTTCTTCGTAAACCAGGTAAACTTAGGATCATTACAGATATTTATGCCTTTTTTGAAAAATGTTACAGATTTAGTATTTCATGTCTTTACATATTTCGTTAATGGTTTGAATGATAGAAGACAATAAAGAGTGATTTAAGAAAACACGAAAAAACCCCAACTTTTTGCTGAATGTTTTGCAACTGCGCGGGTCTTAAAAATTCTCTCTCTCTCTCTCTCTCTCTCTCTCTCTCTCTCTCTCTCTCTCTCTCCGGAGCCCACAGAGTTTGCATTTAGAACCAGATCGAGCTATATAATTAAAATTAAGGGCACGGTTAGGATAGTTCACATTCAAAGCTGAGTAGGCTTGTGGGCCGACTAAAAATTACTGAGTATCATTCTGTCCTAATTATAATAATAAGTTAGAACAAACAGATCAGTATTGCTCTTGTACGCAAATATAATGTCCACCCCAGTCAATTCGGTGACTTTGTTATTTTCGGTAGCTTCCATTGGCATCGAGGTTTCTAAGAATAGAGGCAAAGTCACTTAAGTAGACAACAATTTGTATTTAAAGTCCAAGTGAACTATACCATTAAGATAGTATGAACAGATCGATCATTTCTCATTGTTACAGTGTAGGCCGAGTGGGCTGAAGAAAAACTTATATCCGAGTATTAATCTGAACTAACTATTGTAATAATTTATTAGACATAGATCACTACTACCCTTATTACGCTAAAACGATTTCTCTCCGATCATATCGGTGATTTGGCCTGTTATGGATGCCTCGAATGGCATGCACTCTCTCTATTGTATAATTGGTTTCATTAGCTTTTGAGTGTTGTTTTCGTTTCTCCAGCACAATGTACTCTGTGGTCTCTCTAGTCATTCGTACTCTGTGGTCTCTCTAGTCCTTCGTACTCTATGGTCTCTCTCTCTAGTCCGTCGTACTCTATAGTCTCTCTAGTCCTTCGTACTCTGTGTTCTCTCTAGTCCTTCGTACTCTGTGGTCTCTCCAGTCCTTCGTACTCTGTGGTCTCTCCAGTCCTTCGTACTCTGTGGTCTCTCCAGTCCTTCGTACTCTGTGGTCTCTCCAGTCCTACGTACTCTGTAGTCTTTCCAGTCCTTCGTACTCTGTGGTCTCTCTCTAGTACTCTCTCTCTCTCTCTCTCTCTCTCTCCGGAGCCCGAAAAGTTTGCATTTAGAACCAGATCAAACTATATGATTGAAATTAAGGGTACAGTTAGGATAGTTTACATTCAAAGCTGGGTAGACTTGTGGGCTGACCAAAAAGTACTGAGTAACATTCTGTCCTAATTATGATAATAATTTAGAACAAACAGATCAGTATTGCTCTTGTACGCAAAAAGTTAATGTGTTCACGTCTCTCAATTCGGTGACTTTGTTATTTTCGGTAGCTTCCATTGGCATCGAGGTTTCTAAAAATAGAGGAAAAGTCACTTAAGTAGACAACAATTTGTATTTAAAGTCTAAGTGATATATACCATTAAGATAGTATGAACAGTTGGATGATTTCTCATTGTTGCAGTGCAGGCTGAGTGGGCTGAACAAAAACTTATATCCGAGTATCAATCTGAACTAAATGTTGTAATGATATATTAGTCATAGATCACTGCTACCCTTACTACGCTAAAACAATTTGTTTTCTCCAGCACAATTATTCGTCTGGTGTTCTCTCTAGTCCTTCGTGCTCTGTGGTCTCTCTAGTCCTTCGTACTCTGTGGTCTCTCCAGTCCTTCGTACTCTGTGGTCTCTCCAGTCCTTCGTACTCTGTGGTCTCTCTAGTCCTTCGTACTCTGTGGTCTCTCTAGTCCTTCGTACTCTGTGGTCTCTCTAGTCCTTCGTACTCTGTGGTCTCTCCAGTCCTTCGTACTCTGTGGTCGTACTCTGTGGTCTCTCTAGTCCTTCGTACTCTGTGGTCTCTCTAGTCCTTCGTACTCTATGGTCTCTCTCTAGTCCTTCGTACTCTGTGGTCTCTCTAGTCCTTCGTACTCTATGGTCTCTCTAGTCCTTCGTACTCTGTGGTCTCTCTAGTCCTTCGTACTCTGTGGTCTCTCTAGTCCTTCGTACTCTGTGGTCTCTCTAGTCCTTCGTACTCTGTGGTCTCTCTAGTCCTTCGTACTCTGTGGTCTCTCTAGTCCTTCGTACTCTGTGGTCTCTCTAGTCCTTCGTACTCTGTGGTCTCTCTAGTCCTTCGTACTCTGTGGTCTCTCTAGTCCTTCGTACTCTGTGGTCTCTCTAGTCCTTCGTACCCTGTGGTCTCTCTAGTCCTTCGTACTCTGTGGTCTCTCTAGTCCTTCGTACTCTGTGGTCCTGATCGACCTGCTCCAGAATGAGGGGTTTATTTCTCTAGTTGCGCTAAGCTTGGCCCCTCTAAAACCAAGGCCGCCATCACAAATCCTCTGTAATTGTACTCTCAAATACCCTTTCTTCTTAAGCTTTAAGAGGGATTTAATGCATGTGCTGAGCATGTTTTATTTCGTTTCACTTTTTTTTCAACGATGTTGTCTAAGATCTGGTGCATGTTGTCTAAGATCTGGTGCCCATACATCAAAAGGGATTGAGAGAGAGAGAGAGAGAGAGAGAGAGAGAGAGAGAGAGGGAGGAGAGAGAGGGAGGGAGGGTGGGAGAGAGGGAGAAATGGAAAGATAGGCAAAGAAACGGAGATACGGAGAAAGAGACAGGAAGAGAGAGATGAGATAGAGATAGAGGGAGAGAGATAGAGAGAGAAATAGAGAGATGAGAGTGAGAGAGAGATAGAGAGATAGAGAGACTTGTTTCTTTATGCAGCTAAATGCTGGTATGTCGTTAAAAATGTATAACGTAGGCATATCTTTTTATGGCCCCTTGGCAGGATATAGCTCCTATAGGAATTGCTTGTATTAGCCAAGTAGGCCATTCTTTCCATTAACTTTTTGTACATTGTATTATCATTTTCCGGTTCAATCTAACTTTATTGCCTTTTTTATGAGGAAATGCATTGCATCTTTTGTTTAAGAATATTAATTTGTCCTTTTGTTCTTGTTTTTTTTTAAATATCTGCTGGTGAATTTTGTAAACCATGTAATGTAATTTCGTTTTCGTGTCATTTCCGGACTTCACATATTTTTACATATGATTTTTTATATGCGATAATTAATCAATCCATTCCTCTATTAAAACCTTTTTTTTTAAAATATTGTTATATAAGTGTTGTAATATTTCCCATAGGCCTACACGAACAAGTACATCCTGTTTCTAACCGGTAGTGCATAATTATTACAACGCACATTTATTCCTTTTCCTTGAAGGCCATGTCTTCCAATATTGACTCGTTTCTTTTCAAAGAATCCAAGTTTTCTCTGAATGACGCAAACAAGTAACATAACACAGAAATAAATTTGTGTGTGTTTTTTTCATGCAACGCGCATGACATCCGCAATGAGTGTGGCCAATCTATCGCATTAATGTCTGCATGCGTGTAAACAGTACATAGGGACATTTGAATAATTGTAAAAAAAACAAACAAAAAAAACAAAAAACAAAAAAACAACCTGTAATTGATTTATATTTGTCTTTTTAAAATTTTATGTTCGTTTATTTCGAACATTGAAGCTTTGTGATCCGTCTTTTACTCCAAGAAAGACAGACAAATCCTTAGGTTTTATCCCTTTAGGATGTGAAAGTTTTAAATTTAGCATTGATTAATTCTAAATCCAGATGCAATCCCTTTTCTCTATAGCATGTCGAAAGGATTAAATTTTAAGCTGGGGAATTCCCGAAGACTTTATATAGTGGTGCGCAAGGATCTTGAAACTCGAGTCTTAAGATAAAGGATATGAATAATTTCGTTAAAAATCGGATGACTTAGTGGTTGAAGTGATGACGTACATTAAACCTTTCGATGGGGGTGGGGCGGGTAGGGGGCGCAAAAAACTTTCCACCCCCCAAAAAAAAATTAATGAATAAAAAAGAAATAAATACTTACCTGCGCAGAATAATAAATAATAAATATCAAAGTATGCGAAAACAGATTGAGAGCCAAGCTTGATATAGACAGAAAGAACGTGACGTGTAATAAAGAGAGAGAGAGATAGGGAGAGATAAAGAGAAATAGAAAGAGAGAGACAGAGACAGACAGAGAGAGAGAGAGAGAGAGAGAGAGAGAGAGAGAGAGAGACAGAGAGAGGAGAGAGAGAGAGAGGGAGAGAGAGAGACCGACAGAGCGAGAGAGAAGTGATAGAAAGAGAAATAGAGAAAGATAGGAAGGGACTAAAACAAACATGTGTAACTGTGTACACAGAACTGTCAAAAATCGAAATAATATGGAAAAAAATCATTATGATGAGCTTCTGTTATCTGTGTATGTTTAGATTTAAGTCTAACTGAACTCACATTACAAATCGCGCAATTCAAAATTATCCAATGTTAAGCTTGCAGCTAAATCATCGCATCATATGTATTGTAAAATATCCTATCTTATTTTTCAATTACTCTAAATCTTTAGTATTTTTAAATTGTGATAGGACGCTATACAACACGGGTGACGATTAGTTGACGAATGTTGTGGATAAAAACCAAGGGATTTTTTTTTATTAACGCTCAAATTGAAATCCGGGCTGTTATTTTTTTATTTTTTATATTGATCGCTAACGTACAACCTATTCAAGGTGCAGATCACGGAACACAGAACTCTCTTACTAAATTTTACAAGTGTTTTCATTTTCATTTCAGAGTTGTTTTCATTATTGTTTTAACATTGTTCTTATCATTCTTTTCATCAATGTTTTTATGATAGTCTTCGTTTTTTTCCATCATTATTTTTCACCATTGTTTTCATGTTGTTTTCATGATTGTTTCCATTACTGTTTTCATCACTGTCTTCTTTCATCGTTGTTACAATCATTGTTTTCTAGATCAGCCGCTGCTTATCTCTCATCTAATTTTTACTATCTCATATGAAATTATTTTTTCTCTCCATCCAATGCTGTGACTACTACAATGATGTTTTTTTTTGTACTGATCTAGACCTACAGCCACGTCGAACAGTAAACAGTGACGAAACAGGGACTATCCGATACAAAATCATTTCCCTGTTCTAGATTTCAGGATTGAAAACCGACTTTTTTTACTACACTCGTCTTGGCTTAAAAACTAAACATAATTAATTTTGGGATTTATTAACTTTCACAACTGTGACCTTCTTTCTAACAGACTTCCTATCATTTGAAAAGAAACCAAACTTTCTCTGTTGTAGATTTTCCTATCCTTGTCTTCACTCCGTAGCGTTGACATCTCATTGTTAACTTTAACTACCTTTTCCATGTTTTGCCTGTTTACCTTCATTATTATTAATTTCATGCTAGGCATGATTAAAAATATGGAAAAACAAACATATCTGTAGAGAGGGGTATGGCTCAGTCGGTTAACTTTCTGGAGAAACAACCAGAAGGTCCGAGGTTCGTATCCCAGTGGGTGTCCTTTGTGTCTTTACAGTGTGTTTTTGGAAACCTAGAAAACATTAAACCTAACTAACATGGCCAACAGATACTTATCGATGTTAGATTTTACTTTTTTAGAAGTCACCATCGTAATGGCGATCCACTTTGGACCTCCAAAACCAAAACTCCAGAAAAATTCTTTGTCCTGTGCCATGCAGCCTGCCTCCATGGTTCCAATTTACAAACCATCTTTCAGTGTCCTGAATCCAACGCCCTCTTCTCTTGGACTGCCACTTCCTTTACTCCCACACAAAGCCGTTTCTGCTGCTAAAAGCCAGTGGTATTTAAAAAATTCCCTCAGTGATTTTTTGTTGTTTGTAACATTTCCCACTTGCGTGATCTACTTTCTTGTTCATTATTTAAAAAAGCAACACTGAGCATTTTTCAAAACCAATGATATATTTGATAAGCTAACCAAATACCACATAAATCAAACATCTTGACTTTTAACTTGTTAACATTACTCTCTGTAGAATCAAAATCATTTTTTGTGGTCAAAGTCTCAAATTTCCTGATGGATGATAATCACATTTAGATTTTAATAAAATTGGCGTTACTTATCGTTTTATAAAGGGCACTACATCAATAAATAAGGATTAATATCTTGCAGGTAAATCTATTTGCATATACCTTTGAGTAATTGTAGATTTTTCTGCATTCAAGTTAGACCTGAACAATCCTTAAATGTATGCCTAAACGTCACCGGATACATTTATTTTATCCATATTTCTATTTATCATTGAAAGTTTAATCGCAGTTCGTCTCAAAATAATGAATTATGTCGTAGTATCTTTAGATCCATAAAACTAAGGAATATAATCCAGCTTGCTATCTAAAATCACCCCACTTTGTTCTATTTCTTTTTTCTATTTTCCCTTTCCTCTTTTAATAAATCAGTCTGTCTTACTATTTTTCTCCTTTGCTGTCGTCACGATCGCTTCATAAATGATTTAGAATATGCGTGCCTATGCGGGAATAGACCTGCTAGAGATGGTGATGATGAACGTAAGATGGCCAATAATAAAACTAACAAACAAAAATAACAAACAAATCATTACCTAACCTTGGCCTACCTTGTGTTTTAAAATTCATTGTCTACCCCCAGTATCGACGCGTGCCCGTGCGGGAGTGGGCCTGCCCGGTATGAGGACGGTAAATCTAATCAGACTAATAACAAAGTAACGAAACAAACAAGCCACAAAACAAGGTCCAACATCTATCTAAGGATTTATCTAATTACTAATATGCAACTCCTCTTCCTCTACCCTCAGTATCGAGACGTGCCTGTGCGGGGATGGAAATGCCCGAGAAGATGACAAAGGAGGGTCCGGCTGGTGCTACCTGGGCGACAGTCTCAACTCGCAGAGACTGGCGGTCAACGTGTCCAGGGCTGACTCCTCGCGGCAGGCCAGGCTAAGGTGCACGCTCTACGTCAGGGTGGGCAAGTCCTACCTCTACTGCAACAGTCGGCTGGTCAATCGTGAGCTGGCAGAAGGAGTGACAGACGGACTGACACGCGTACAGACAAACTGCGAAGCGCTGCGTAACTGCCCTTCAAGAACCATCACTGCAGTCTGCTCCAACCAGAGGGATTGTGTGGCGTGGTGCGATCCCAGCAGAAACCACTCGCTTTACGACCAGGAGAAGGAGCAGACGGAGGTGGACAGAGTTCAGTCCCCTGCGGAAGTGACGCACCATCTCGGCCATGACGTCATCGGAGTAATCGCCACAGGGGGCGCTCTCTGCGTTCTGGTGCTGGCGTGCTGCGTGGTGGACAGAATCAGACACAGCAAGTGGTGGATCCTGCGACACCCGAAAAAGCGCAAGATGGCGGCCGTCAGTGGGCAAGCAGAACTTGCGCCAAAAGTTTCATCATTTTCAGCATTGCCGCCTCTTCCGTCGTACCACCAGAAGTCGGAGGTTACGGTCGCTACGTCGTCAAACGTGGCACAGCCTGCAAAGCCTCAAGGTCTTGTGGATGAAGTCCAGACGTCAAAAAAGAGGAAAGAGCAGAAGCGGAAGCTCAAAGTGCAGTTCCGGTCCATGAGTCTGCCGACGATGCTGGAGATGAATGACGCAGATCCGGTGCCGGACAACCACGGGCAGCACAGACGCAGTTGCAGGGACTCCCCCTACTCTGGCCAGGAGGGGGACAGTGAGGGTGGCATACAGATGGATGTAGGGGAGGAGGAGGAGGATGCGATGGGTGATATACAGATGAAGGTGGAGGAGGAGTATGCGATGGGTGATATACAGATGGGGGTGGAGGAGGATGAGGAGGATGAGGAGGAGGAGGAGGAGGAGGAGGAGAATGAGGAGAAGGAGAAGGATGCGATGGGTGGTATACAGATAGGGGTTGAGGAGGAGGTGGAGGAGTATGCGATGGTTGGTATACAGATGGCGGTAAAGGAGGAAAATAGAATTATGAGTGGGCAGGGGGGATATGACGGGTGGCATGCAGATGGAGGGGGTCAGGGTAATGGGACTAACGCGTGAAGGCAGTACAAGGTTATAACCAACGTACATCAGGATGGCGTTAGCTTGTGATTATTTTAACGACACATAAAAGAACCAAAGACATAGAGCCGTCATTATAACGCTGCGGTAGCTTACAACTCGTAACAATATGCAAATAAGAAGGCTCACGACGTTGCGTTGAAGATCCAATTTTTCCGAGAAGTCATCGCCTTTTAAGCGGTCACATTTTCTTCTTCCTCCCTTACGTTTTGCATTCTGTTTTACCTTTTGCTTTATCATAGTTATACCTTCAACATCAACGTATATATTGGTCATTACCTACCTAATTCATCTGAAGGTTTTGTTACGCAAACTGACACAAACAAAATCTTGTATATATTGGAAAAATGCTCTTACTTTAAATCAACATTGCTTTTTTTGCCTTCGGACACTTAAAATACCCTATAACCGTTTTCATCATCCTACTATATACTGTTTTTATCGCACAATCTTTAATACACTGAAGGAAATTATTCGTCAATAATAAATAATACCATTCTTTTTATAAGCTCTCAAATAGTTCAAATTGACAAGGGCATGTAAAATAAACACCCTTTCTGTAAGATATGCCAGTAAAATCCCATTTTCATATCTTGTCTTTATTTTTTTACATACTTAGTCAAACAAACCGTTCAATTTTCACATTTTTTCCGAAGATTTAATTCTGTTATGCTCAATCTGCTGTAACAGATGTAAGACATTGACTTATTTAAATTAAAACCGAAAGCCATATCTATTTTTAATATATACATGTATTGTTTTTACTATTTTGAATGAATTCGTACGACAAAATTCCCTTATGGTGTATTTTAATTTGAAGGAACAATTTGAAACGTTCGTTTTGGTTCTTCAATTAAATATAAATTAGCAATTTTGTGTGTTGTAGGTCCATTGTAAAAATAGTCCTATAACTTAAGTTAAACGATTTCATTTAATTGTAATCATAAAACAAATGTTTGTTATTAAAGTATGACGAGAAGCCTATTCAAACTACCAAGCAACGTTGAGGGGTTTGACAAAAAATAGCATAGACACCTACAAGTTCATTGTATGTGGGCTACAAAACAAATATAAATAGAACGTCTGATGTCGTCTTCAGTGAATCGATTTAATGCATTGCAAAAATAAATAAGACCTTTAGATAAACAACCTTCAACGCACCCTGCATCCAATCAAATGCTTTCTTCTTTTTTCCATATTGAAACTCAAACAATGCCCCAAGCTAGGCAAGAACTAGATCAATGTGAATAGGAATATTTCAGGAAAATTATAGTTATCTCAGCAACATTTATCATAAATTGTCTGTGTAAATATCTTCATTACTCTAAAATATTTTTGAAAATGTCCTTTTTAATAGTATACTTTTATTCCATGTATATGGGGAAGCTAAACAACAATTTAGAAATACAGCTGCAGATTTATAAACATTTTTGGAATCTGCAAACTACGTCAGTCTTTAATTATCATTGAATTCTGTTCACGAGCCTTTTTATCATCCGGTGATTCTCTACATTAAAAAGTTTACAGGAGGAATTGAAACGTTGCCTTCACGATATCTCTACAGAGGCCACCGCTTAAATATAAATTGGTAAAAATGAAAATAATATTTAAAGTGACATTTTCTATAAGACCAATACTTATAAATTCTTAAACCTTAGAAACTTAAAATATTTTCATTTTAAATAATAGAGCAAAAACAAATCTATGTGAATATTATAAAAAAAATTACTAAACAGCTGATTAATAAAATCGTAGCGTGTAAGCGCGATCGTATAAGTCTGTTTATGATCTTGTACAAGACTTTAAGTGGTAAACACACAAGATACCTTAAGCAGATGTGTAATCTTTCTATTTAAATCGTTCACAAGTTTTACATAGTAACAAACACTTTTACTTTTTTTTAAAAATCACTTCGCCCAAGGTATAAATTCTGAGTGTTTACAATGCAAATGTCAAGGGCGAAGCCATTAGGCTTACTACAAAATTAAAGTCTTTATCTCGCCAAATGAAGGACGTTGTTGAAAAATAGAAAAGAGAAAAATGACAAACCCCCCAGTTGTTGTTTTCTTATATACACCCCCACACACACACACAAAACAAGCAACTACAAAACAAAATCCAGTTGGCGTGGTTTTCCTTCAAAATGGAGCTGAAATGAGGTAGGCTATTGCAAAATATTCCGTCATATTATTTACATTCAAGGCCATACAGGTTGGGAATAATATATGTTGAACCACCTACGTTTTCTATCACCAACAACAAAAAAGAATAAAATTGAAATGGAACAAGAGCGACACAAAAATATCACCATATCTTTTAAGTTTCCAAGGTTTAAGAATTCATAAATATTGGTTTCATAGAAAATGTCACTTTAATGCATCAGAGGGAATGCGGTGGATACGAAAACGCTGTTTTTAAAACCCTAAAAATATAGAAATGTAATCTCTAAAGTTGTCATGAAATATTTATTCTCTGTGAAAATGATTATATCCCGGAGAGATCATGGTATTGTATTTCGAATATTACATTAAGTGCTTTGAAAGTCATAAAGCGTTCGTCTTCAAAATCAGGAGGTCTCTTGTTCGAAACCCACGATTTATAAAAAAATTCATTTATCCAATTTCGTCCCCAACTGATTGCGTCGGTTTCACTATAATAGGAGTTATGTTATCCCCGCTTTCTCTTTCTCTCCATGTCTCTATCTATCTATCTATCTATCTATCTATCTATCTATCTATCTATCTATCTATCTATCTATCTATCTATCTATCTATCTATCTATCTATCTATCTATCTATCTATCTATCTATCTATCTATCTATCTATCTATCTATCTATCTCACTCTCTCCCTCTCTCTCTGTGGCAGGACGTAAAATTGTCAAACGTAAGTCTTGGGACCGACCACGCCTCTATAATATAATGTTCTATAACAGTGACGTTGGACGTTAAAACAAAACCTCAAGCACGTAGCAATGACGTTTTTAACGTAATATTGTTCCCCATGACAGCATATGACTTGTAAAAGGGGGTGGGGCAATTAAATAGTAACTAGCCTTATTTCCATAGCTTTTTGCGAATTTGTCTTTCCAGAGAAAACGATGCTAGCTAAGACTCTAACCTAAGCCCCTTGGATCCTCACTTAAGATCAGCACCGGCCAAACGAAAAGGTGAAATTTAGAGTTAGAGTTGAGTTAGTTTAACGCCCAACGTCAGCACTACATAGGCTATATTGTGGACGGGCCCCAAGACAATTTTATGTGCTGCCACACACGAGACAGGGCGGAGATACCATCACTCTTGTCTCAGCCGGTGTCATTTACAGTATAAAGCGTGTACTCATCTACTAGTCGCTTTATGTTTCGCATCGCACTTAGGAGTAAAGAGACCCAAGGCGAAGTCACTGGAGCCATAAACACAATGCAAGGCACTCCAGAGGCAGGTTTTATGGTGTCCATAGTCTCCAGAGGTGAAACTTCAGCTCCTGATAATAACATTAAACAGTGTGAGTGCTAGACAACGCGAGGAAAATTATTGTTTACATCGAGGTGGAAAGAACCAAGTGCTTGTGAACTTAACTAAGTACTTGTGAACTTCTCAGGGTCATGCGAATTGGCGCAAGTGGTAGAGGGTCGGTCTCTCAATCAAGAGATCAAGAGATCCATTGTTCAAAACCCACGATAAGAGAAACCTTTATTTGGTCACCTAATGCCTCACATCGCACTTAGAATTAAATAAGTTAAGATATATGCCTCCGAAGCCAATTATACAACGCAAGATGCCCCAGAGACAGGTTTTATGGCCTGATATTCAGAGAAGAAAATCCAGCTCCTAAGTATAGGTCGTAAGTGCAACATTGTTGTAAGCTTACGAGTCGTTTTAATACAATTATGCGAATAAAAAGGCTTGCGACGAGTTGTGAGTTACTGTGACGTTGAGCACACGAACCTATAGCATTAAACAGTATGATTAGTTGAAGACAAATAGAGAATTGTTTATAGCACTGCAAACGATCGGGCATATACTTAGTGAAAAACGTTTCTTCACTTTCTGGGAACGGAACAAAGAGAGGTGGTGCACAAATTTGCTTTCGAGCTAAATATTTGATTGCAGTCTCAGCGAATGTAAGTTCTTGACTGTCGAGACAAAAGTAAACACTCTTATACAGAAGGCAGCATCTAAAAAAATAAGGTTGCAAAATATTGAGAAGAAACAAAATAAATGCATGCCAACAAAAAATGCAAACAAAAATGATTGTAACCGGAGACAGATATCTAGACCTTGCCGGAGGGGAGTAAATTCGACTAAAAATAACACACGTTAAAATAACAGAAACAACAATGTAAAAACCCAAACTTGTACACAAAATGATACTGTTAATAAACATAACAAAAATGACCAACTTTGCTAAACTTCAAGGTTACATTTTTTTCCTATCATTGTGACATGAAATTATTTGAAGCTGACTGTCAAGGGTACGGTTACAAAGCTCAAAACAAATAAACTGAATCCAGTTGACAAGAGAATAATCCAATTGGATTTATGGAAATACAACCTTGTCTGCTAAAAAAAGCGATTGCACTTGCATCCTGCAGGAAAACTTTACTGGCTTCCCAAGACATGTACCTGTACATAAGTCTACAATATAGGTAAGAAGGGTTTAAATGTTCTTTACTGAGTTTATATATATTTTTTTTAAACAAACAAAGAACAATAATAAAAAATAATAACATAATCAACAACATCATCAACAACAGCAACAACAACAACAGCAACTAAAAACTCGACCTACTTAATAATAGTAAGCAATTGATCCATATCTACCATCATATTTTGTCCCCCAAAATCAGAGGGAGACCCCCTCCCCCCCCTCTCCTATCCCTTTTTTCTACTATTTTTCTACATATACATTCATTACTTATACATATATACAATACACTCACACGTCCTTTTGAAAGAAATTTTAGATACGTTATAAATTCTAACCTGTCGACCTCCATGATGTATTTTAAAAAAGCCAAACTGTTGTTTTATAATAACAAGCGTTTGTGTATTTTTTTAAAGAATTATTACAAAACTCAAATAAGGCATCCAAAAAATATGTGTCACATTTTAGTGCAGAATGAAATTTGTTACGTAATTCGACAAAGCAAACATAACGTAATATGGACAGAGGCAGAGACAACAAGAACGGGCAAAAGGTCATAAGGCCTAACAACACCCACAAATTATGTCATATCATATCCCCCCCCTCCCCCCCAACAAAAAATTGAAAATATTAGAATGTTAAATTACTTAAACCGATCCTAGATTTCCCATTGAACTGAATAATAATACGGATTAAACAATTTAGACGCAATAATTATATGTTTTGTGATAATAACGTTACTATTTCTATGTCTGTAAAGACACTAACCGCTTGAAATATAACCATTTGCAATGAAATCGAATAAAGTATTTAAAAAAATGTAATATTGAAATATTCCTCGAACTGTTAATACCAGTCCCAACAGAAAATTACTGTTCTTTATTAAATGGCTGATAGATATTCTTGCAGGAAATGTAAAATAAAAGTTACATTT
>RQTK01000655.1:84974-101612 GCA_003991915.1 Elysia chlorotica
TTTGCAATGGAATTGGGTAAATTATCCACGAACTGTTAATACCAGTCCTAAAAAAAATTCTGTTCTTCCTTTTTGGCCTATACAAATATAATAATATATAATTCTGGCAGGTAATGTAAAATATAAGTTATATATCTAAAAGTAACTTCGTGTTCTGAATAATTCCTCATCATATCATAATTAAAAAAAACGAAATATCTTAAGCAGATAATGTAAACTTGGTTTTTATTTTGTTATGGAGTTTTTAATTTTACATAAAATTGGACATTTGTACACATTTAAATCATTTATAATTACTTTCCAGCGTTCAAGGTAAAAAATCGGAGTGTTTGCAAACGACAGCGACCTTTTTTACTCATACTGTCACTGTGGGGCGTTGTTGGCAAAAGAGGAAAGAAATGGCAAATACTGAGGTTTGTGTTTCGTTGATTTCTAAGATCTAAGTCTAAGAGGAATTTTTTTTTGGAGGGGGGCAGAAAGAAATAAAATTTAATAAAACAACAACAACAACAACAACAACAAAAAGCCCATCTACACAATAATAATAGGCAATCGATGTATATCTTTCATGACTGTTAAAGTATTCTCTTGCTTGATATCATTATTCTGTGCAGAAGTCTATAAACATTTCCTTTAAACTCGCACCAGTTGTCCTTGTTTAACCAGTTGTATCTCTCTAGATCTATCTTTATCCATCTTGATACATCTTGATCCATCGATCTCCTATGGAATCACAGAGACGTGTCAGTGAGAAAAAAATGGAAAACAGCTTTAAAAAAAAAAGCGCCGGTAGCGCAATCGGTTAGGGCTCTGGAGTAAGACCGGGAGTTACACGGTTCGAATCTCAATTGGTGCCCCAGTCTCCAAATAGCATACTTTGGGAAATCGAGGGGGCGTAAAACTAGTTAAAAACAATTTTGTTCTTTGGCGCATAGTAACGGATATTTTGTCCCCCAAAATCAGAGGGAGACCCCCTCCCCCCTAATAATAATAATAATAATAACAACAATAATAATAATAATAATAATAATAATAATAATAATATGTTTATTTATATATCACACCTCCATGATCGATCATGCTCAATGCGCTTACAAATTTTCATTATCACAATTACAAAAGAAATATAACTATATAGTAAAGACCGCTTTATTCTTACGCTTTATGTTGTTGATATGTAAGCTCCTTCAAATAAATGCAGTTTGTCCTACTGTGTTCCCTACAGGTTGCTTCGTTGTTTCTGAGTGGCAGCCCATAAAATTGTCAGAGTTAAGTCTTTGGATCAATCACAACATAGCCTATACAGTGATGACGTTATATTTTAAAAAAACTAACTCATTCTCGTAGCAATTATCTTTAGCGTGACATTGTTCCTCGTCCTAGTATAATTATAAACTGTCCAAGAAATAAAATAAAATAGAAATATTCTCTCACTAGTTTAAGTTTCCGCGATTTTTGCTAAGACCCCTATCCGTAGAAGAGGGCGCAAGCTTAGATTCAAACCGTAGCACTACTGCACAGCATTTAAAATAACAACCGGCCGAGCCATCAAGAGAAAGGTCGAACTCATCTACTAAATCTAGTCTTTATGTTTCGCATCGCACTTAGACCAGAGTCAGACTGACACTGGTGGCTGGGGTGGGGCTGTGGCTTCCGTATAAAACCCTCTTGTATTTTTTAGCCTCGGTCTGACTGCGCAAATAAATACAAGAGGGTTTCATAAAGAACCCCCAGTCCAGCCACAGCCCCACCCCAGCCACCAGCGGCAGTCTGGTTCTGGCCTTAGGGAGAAAAAAGGTTGAGGCTGAGGCCGAACTCTCTTAAGCCATAACCACAATGCAAGGCTCTCCAGAGGCAGGTTTTAAGGGGCCTCTGGTCTCCTGGGGTGAAACTTCAGCTCCTAAGTGTAGGTTTCAAGTACAACGTCTTGGTCAATGTACGACTCGTCTAAATATTATATGCGAATAAGAAGACTTGTTAATTGCTATGATGTCGTACTTACGGTCCCATGGCAGTATTCAGCGTGAATAGTAGACGCCGCGAAGCAAATTGCTTACAAAGCACTGGAGAGGATTAGAAGAGAGCAATTACTTGCAAAATTGTCTAAAGAAAGTGGAGATAACTGGCAAGTTATGGAGTGTTGGTCTTCCGATCGGGCGGTCATTGGTTCGAAACCCACAATCGATCAAAAATGTATTGGTTAGACTCAATCCCGTACCGCTTCGATCAAAGTCAGTATAACATAACCGGCTAAAACAAGTCATGATACATCGGCAATTCTGTCTCTGTAATTGTGACAGCTCGTAAAATGGTCAGACGTTAGTTTCGGGACTCATCTACGATATAGCCTTGTTGCTGACTTGGACGTTAAAAGAATAACTGACTCTTGTAAAAATGATCGTTACAACATGATATTGTTCCTAACACCATTATACTTTTTAACTTTAGCAAAAAAAGTAAATAAATAAATAAATGAAACCAATAATCTCTTACAAGTTTTATGTGACACGATTCTTGCGAATATTCCTTTTCGGGGACGACAGCGCTAGCTCGGATTCGAACCGTAGCCCTCTTGCTCCTCAGCTAATATCACTCCCGACAAACCATTAGCGGAAAGAGCGTGTTCCTTAATGTTGAACATTGCACTCAGAAGTAAAGAGGATACAGCGAAGTCTCTGAAGCCATAAACACAATGTAAGGCACTCCAGGGGCAGGTTTTATGGGGTCTCTAGTCTCCAGAGGTGAAATTTCAGCTCATCTTCCAGCTAAGGCATTACACAGTGTGAGTTGACGACACGAGGTGCATTGTTTACTGCGCTGCGAAGGATCGAGTATTTACTTGTAGTGTGGAGGATGGTTGGTTGGGTTGGTTTAACGTCCAACAGCAGCACTATATAGGCTATATTGTGGACGGGCCCCAAGACGGACGTCTGACAATTTTATGTGCTGCCACACACGAGACAAGGCGGGGATACCATGACTCCTGTCTCAGCCGGTCACATTATACTGACACCGACCCAACCAGTAGGGAACGCAACAGCCAGGATTCGAACTCGGGACCTTTTGCGTCGGAAGCCGATGTTCTACCCCTGGACCACCGCGCCCCTCTGGTGTGGAGGAGAATGGTGCAAAAGTGAAATATGTACAATTTCGTCTCCTAATGTTTGGGTCGGTGTCAGTGTAATATAACCGGCTAAGACAGGAGTCATGGTATCCCCGCACTGTCTTTGTGTGGTAGCACGTAAAATTGTCAGACTTTAAGTTTGGTATACGTCCACAATAATGTCTATAAAGTGCTGACGTTGGATGATAAAAACCAATCCACACATCCAACTAAAGCATTCCATAGGGTAAATATAAGACGGCAAGAGGAGATTGTTTAAAACACTAAAGAATCGGGCATTTACTTTTGAAGTTCTTCAAGACACCCTCATTTCTTTCAAGAGATAGAGATACAGAGACAGAGAGAGGGAGAGAGAGAGAGAGAGAGAGAGAGAGAGAGAGAGAGAGAGAGAGAGTAGACTTACTAGCGCAAGTGGTAGAGCGTTGTATCCTCGCATCATGTAAAAGTGACGCACGTTAGTTTTGAAACCCGTCCACATGTAAGTGCTGACGTGGGACGCTAAGCAAACAGCCAACTCACCCCAACCAAAGCATTTAACAGTGTGAGTACTAGACGCCTCGAAGAGAAATGTTTACACAGCACTGCAAAGGATCGGGCATTGACTTGTGAAATTTTGCCAGTCACTCTCAACTCTCCCCAGACAGGTTTTCCGCAGTTTCACCATTTTCTGGGAACGGAACAAAGAGAGACGGTGCAAACACTTCCTGTGAGCTGAATGCGTGATTGCAGCCTCCACGAATTTACATTCTTGACCTAAGAATTGCCAAGGCAGTAAAAATAAAGAAATACACAATGGAGAAGAAGTGGACTAGGTTTCACCTTATAGTAAAGCATTCAATCTTGTACAGAGGTCAACCTCCAAAAAAAAAAAACAACATCCAAGAAATAAATGCAAGACAATTCCAAAATAATAAAGACTATTAGAAACAGATACTTAGACCTTGCAGAAGGGGATTGTATTCGACTGAAATAAAAACATTAACTGAACGGAAAAACGTTTAAAAAAAAGAGCGCACGAAATAATACTGCTAACTTAAAAAAAACTGACCGACTTTGCTGAACTTCAAGGTTAGGTTTTTCCCTCTCATTCCAACGTGACAGTATTTCAAAATGATTGTCATGCCTACGGTTACGACGTTCTTCACAAATAAAACACAATTGAAACTGAATCCGGTCGGACAGAGGAAATCCCAGTGGGATTTTATGGAGCTACGACCTTGTCTCCTGAAAAAAAGTGAATGCACTAGTATGTCGCAGACAATTTCTTGCCGACTGTTCAACGCATGCATTTACTACATGTATATTAACAATAGTAGTTGTTTAATCTTCTATGCTGAGTTCATATTATTATTAAAATCTATCTCGGGTATTTTGATAATAAATCATGTCTCTTTGAAAATCGCTCCTTAGGAGAAAGATTATCTTTTTCAATTAATCTAAATTTGATTAATGAGGACTGTTACAGTATACCTCTCTGTATCTATAAAATGTTAATGCAGCACAAAAGACCATGGTTGCCTTGGGTAAACTTACACCAGTTTCTCCTTGGCCTAATTAATCCTGATTAATCTTTGGAAAACTTATGCAATTTAAAATTAATTAAAGGGTTATTTTCTTTCTACACTCATGATTTGGGATAATTATTTTCACTCCCGATATCAGACCATTCCCTCCTCTCTCTTCCTTTTTGAAAAAGGGAAAAAAATAAAATCTAAATTGAGGTCGTACAAAAATGTGTGTCACATTGTTTGACGACTTTAATTCCCCAAGGCAGAAGAGCAAGGAGTTAAAAAAACAAACAAAGAAACAAACAAACAAACAAACAAAAAAAAAACAAACAAACAATCAAACAATCTAACAACAAACAGCAACCTCCCCCCCCCCAAAAAAAGAAAAAAAAAAATTCCTTAGTTTAACTTTAGTGCACTTAGGGCAGTTTTTTTAATGTTTATTCTTGTTTTGCTTTTCTTTCTTTACCTTGAAAAATTAGTGCAATCGCTAACTTACAAAAGATCATTCAACCCTAAAGATGTGTCTGGAACCAGATAAATTATTGGATTTTTACCACGAGTGCATGAATTTTCCAGGGGATATTTCCGAGATCAGAGACTAAAACGAACAAACAATAATAATATTTAATCTTAATCATCACAGTATAAAAATGAAATTAACGGACTGATTTGCGGCTGTTGTTGAAACTGTAAATTAATTAGAATCAACCCTAGATTTCCCGCTGAGCTTACTGTACTGATAAAGAAATTATCTCTATGTCTGTAAAGACATTCGTTTTTTATTCAATGTGACTAAAATGTGTGTTTCTTCTGAATCAACGATCGTCCGCAAATGATTTCGGTTAAGCAAAAAATAGTGGTTCCACTTTTTGTTTATAACAGAGATAGTGTTAATATATTTTATATACTTTATGTTGGCAGGATTTCTAAAATAAAAGTTACATTTACAATTAATGCGTCTTCTTGGTATGGACCCCATTATATTTACTATACAAAGATTATTTTTTTCACTGTGTTTAGTATAATGTATTTCATAGGTATCACTGTAAAAAATCGTTTCGCGCTATGATTATCCTGTTTCTACTAATTTTGGTTTAAAAATTATAAAAGGCTTTGTTCATTTGTAACAATTTTAAAGCATATATTAAGGATGAAGAAAATTGCGGACAATAATCATATTAACCAATACTTCTTTAATCGATGTTCATTCAACAGGATCTTTTCATTACGGTATTATTTGATAAAAACCTAATACAATGCAATAAAACCGTTATTATGTTAAGTATGATCCGTATCTGTGTATGGTAGGCCGTAAATTGTTTGATGTTAATAATGGACCCGTCCGCGATGGAGCTTAGTTGTAGACGTTGGGCGTCAAGAAACCAACCAATTTAGTGTTACAACGGCCCATAACTCGATTTTTATTTCAGCCGATGGTTTCAGTTATGTCCCCTGGTGATGCAGCATAGCACCGCATACTATCGTTAGCAATTACAAAATTATTTTAACATTAGACCCTTGCCTAAAAGTGCTTTTAAATAGTGAAAACCATTCCTTAGTCCAGAATCTAAATTTGTAGAAAATTATTATTGTTCTTACTACTCCTACACGTATAGGAATGTATCCCAAATGTACGGCGCTTGGACATAGAATAGAATCAGTTGGTAAAAGTTACCAAAGCGTAGACTAGTCATTGTCTGATAATGTTATATTCCCTAGTGTTTTAATACTACATCCTAAGACAAGTTGGAAGCTTACACGATGTTGTACATACCATTCAATGTCAGCAGCTGACAGAAATCGAGGTATTCCTTGTTTGACAGTGTTTGTTTCTGTGTGGCAACGCTTAAAACTGCCAGACATTAGCCTTGGGATCCGTCCGCGGGCGAAGTCTTTAAACATGTCAACTTGATTTACAAAGCATGAATGCAGTAACAATACTGTTTATTACAAAATGGTACAATTATTGTTTCGTTAAGGAGACAAATTGTACACCTAAAACACTTTTTAATTTCTTTCTGCGTCCTAAGATTGCATTAGTGACTAACAATTGATCATAATATGGGATCTCTCGTGGTTTAAAAAACTTTCAAACTTCAAGTCTATACAGTTATCAACTTTTATCGAAATTAAAATTAAAACAAATATAAAAGCTAATTCAAGTATCGTGTCATAACTTGATGTATTATTAAAAAATTAATTTAATCCTAGAGACATACGAAACAAAAGCACTGACAGTGAAAAAATAACGGTATCAAAATAGCGTAAAAACGTACAGACAAAAGTCTACAAAAAGGACCAAAGAGCAGAGGGGACGTACATTAAAAAAAAAAGAAAAGGGACGTACATTAAAAAAAAGTTAGATTATCGTCTTGATGAGATATTTTAATATTTGAGAGCTGTAAAAGAAAGACGGTCATGATTTTCAGTTACGAGATTTATTTTCTTTGTGAAACAATGTTGCCTGATCGTTTCTCACCCATTCTTAAATACAAAAAAAAAATAACTTGGGTTTCAGAATAGTGTAATTGGAATGTTTGGTTCTAAAATCTTCAGTAATCCTTTTAGTGCTGCCCATCTCACAATCCCTACTAATTTCAGAGGCTCCCATCTAGTATTAAACAAAGTTTATACAAACTGTAATGAAAAATATAGGGTTACTAAACATCACGAGGAACGATTAACAAAAATAACAGATACAAGACATTCCTTTAAGAAGCAACAATAGGATTATGATATTCAAATTGACAGTGGTGTTGTCTTTCTCTGGCTTGAATATCCAAGATTTTTTTTTTACTAGTAGAGGTACCCGTTCTACGAATGGGATTGAAAATTTCATCTTACCTTACTTTGTCAAGATCTCGGGATAAACAACATTGACAGTGGTGTTGTCTTTCTCTGGCTTGAATATCCTAAGATTTTCTTTGTTTCCAACACGACTTAATGATACGTATAGTTGGCCGTGGCTGAAAAAAGGCTCCGGCAAATAGACTCCCACAGTTTGTAAAGTTTGTCCTTGAGATTTGTGATGGCAAAGGCAGGTTTAACAGGGAATTTTGTTTTCTTTTCATATTGAAAGGGAAACTGTTGTCCGAAGACACCATCGGAATACGGGGTATGAAAATGCGTTTGCCTTTGTATGGCCCTATTGCTATTGTGGCATCAATAATATGGTTTTGTAATTTTTCAGCTACGTACCTAGTACCATTGCAATGGCCGTTTTGGGGTCGAGATTTCGCAGTAGCATGATTATAGAATTTTGTTTTAGATGAAGACGATGAAAGGGGGAGAGGCCATATGGACACAGTTTATTAATGAACTCAATGGGGTATTGATGCTCATTTTCCTCCACTGTATCGCAACTTTTATATTCCATCTCTTCATCACATCGAATAAGGGACATAACATTTTCATTGATTTCATCGGCGGATGCATTAGTTGCACAAATGATGGCTTGCGATGACAATAATGTCCAGATTACCAACGTTTTCTCCGGGAATAAGAGCAGCAACCTCACTTACTGTTGGTAAATTAAAAGTTCTTTTGTGGGCATTTTCAGAGTTTTTTCTTTCAGAATGTAACACTAAGTTGAGTTATGGATTTGTCCTGTTAATTGCAATCGCCGTCTTAAATGATTTAATGTAATTGTTTATGTTTGATAGCATTGTGGGATACCTGTAAGTATGCATTGTTGCATATTGTTTACACACTGTTGATTTAGATTGTTTGAATGTACAAAAAAAAAATCTGCGCAAATTTTGGTGCGTTGCCTTCCACTGGAAGCAGAGATCCAATTGTAGTAGTGGTATCTGTTCGTATTTTTTAATTTTTTTTTTTTTAAAGTTTCGTTGGCTTTCGGTGAAATGCAACTTTTTTCGTGAAAATAAATGTGCCCATGCAAATCTACAGTAAAAATCCATCTACCTGGATAATTTTGTAGCTTTATCCTGTGTGCTCTTAGAGATTTTGGTATTCAAACATTTTGGTCCTAGCTCCATCAAAATAAGATTATGAAAGAATAAAGCCTATATAACACATTCTTATTATTAACCTTTTCCTATCGTTATAGCAAAGTGCCCAGTTTAACATTATTTTATTTAGAAAAACGGTCCAGTTTGGATTAGGTAATAGGTATCAAAAATTATTTAGAATCATAAAGATCAAGATAAATAGACAAATAATAATTCCCATAATGCAACTGCAGTTTATAGCCTTTAGAGGATGCTTAATATGACATGTCTTCTAGGTATAGATTTGACTTCGTGTGATACAACATGTGAATCAGCAAGATGACTGTAGACACGAGAGCACTCAAGGGTTAAAACGCTTTTAAATCTTTTAAGCATATATTAACAGATTTATCACACACACACACATAACTACCACAATTTATTATCAATGCATATGCTCATATACCTATTAGCATATTTAGGTTTCAATTATTTCAAAAAAAATTTAGAGATTCCATAGAAATGTACAGAATATGACTGAGATTATAAAAAGATTATATTGCGGAAATAAACTAAACGTGTCCCTAATAAGATAGCTTTACTATGAACACAACCGCTTTCAGTGAAAAAATCCCTTGCGTGAGTATTTGCTATTCCAAAGTAAAAAAACACAAGCCGTGAAAAATTCAACAACGAAGTAGCGTAGATATATTACTAAAGACTTAAAGAAACTACGCAAAGACTGTTTTAAAACTATTATAGACAAATGTTGGTGTAGTACATTCAGGTGAACTATTGATGTCCCTCCAAACTGTCTTGTTCTTACCACATTGTGATTAATGAGTCTAAATCGACTTCAAGTCTTAGTATACATCATTACTATAAGCAGAAAAATAGTAAAAATGAGTAATATTAATAATTGCCAAAAAGGGAAATTTGATTTAATTTCTGAAATAACAACAAACAGTTTTACCAACATAAATGCTCTAAAATTGAAATAAACAAAAAATCGAGGCTCTTAGTGGCTTTATCACATTTAATCGAATTTTCTTTTCAAAGTTGGTATCAATGGTTATTTTACCAGCTATGAATATTACTTTATAAATCGATACATCATGACAAAACCCCGAAGACTGACCAGTTTATTTCATTTCTGTTTGTAAAACATCTCTGTCCGAGTACCAGAAAGGCCGGCAGAACGGGAACAGGAACTTTGCTTCTGGACGGGAGGCTTTACGGAAAAACTGGTTGAAGATGAAACTGGTTATCAAACCGATTACAACGGTTAAGATAGATCCGGTGACTGGAGCCCAGGTATAGGAAACATCGTACATGGAGAACGCCCGGTTCGAAAACCCGGATGGATTTAGATCTACCCCTTGCACGTTTTCAAATGATATTTGAGTAGTGAAGTCAAAAGAACTGTTAATGTTTCCTACAGTTGTGTAATTATATCCAGGAGTTAGGGCTGTAGTAGAGACATTCCCGACACTGCATTGGTCAGTCGGTCCCATTGGCATCATTGGAATGGGGTGCCCGAACCTCAGAGTCCCTAACGCCTGCCAGAAAGAGAATACCAAAGCAGTGAGAAAACCTATCACTGCACCCACGTAGTTCGCCTGTGGAAACAGCCCGCCCAGCAGGAAAAGGCCCAGGAGGGGACCGTTGGTGGCAGACACGGCAGTGAACCCAACCTGGATGACAGGGCCCTGGAAGTCTTTGGCCAGATACGCCAGTCCTGTGGATGCTATGCCGAAGAAGCAGACCAGAGATTTTGTTATTGCAGTTACGACAGCATCGGATCTGTGCTGCAGGAACCAGGGCAGGAAATCCTGGGCGGTGTTAGCGGCTAGTGCGTTGATGCCTGAGGATAATGTGCTGAGAGCGCCAGAGAAGATCGTGGCGACGTACAGGCCAGAGAGGCCGGGGAGAAAGCTGAGCGCGTGGATCACGAAGTACGGCACGATCTGGTTCTTGTTCTTCACGTAGCCGGCAGCCAGTGGGTCGCAGCCTGACTGTTGGAAGTAGGCCACCATCACCAGACCCGTCACACACAGTGTGGACACAAACACCACGACAAGCGGGCCCGTGAAAAGGTACACTTTGTTTGCGTCCTGCATAGACCGCGTGGAGACGAGCCTCTGTACACTGGTCTGAGAGAAGTGGATGGCGAGCCAGTAAAACGTGATTGCGACGCTCATGTTCCAGAACGTATGTCGAACCCGTGGATCGAGACTGAAATCATCAAAGATGATCCGCCCAGTGTCCTTGTTGATCCTCCAGACTGTCTCCAGTCCGCCGGCGTCCACGGTAGCTTTTCCGATCACTGTGAAGATCCCGGCGAAAATAACGAAAGACTGAAACACGTCCGTCCAAACGACGCTCTTCATGCCGCCCAGCGTTGTGTAGACGGTGCCCGTGGCGCCCACCAAGACGATGGACAGCCAGAGCGGGACCCCGACCGCCGTCTCCAGGGCTAGCGCCGGCGACAGGAGGGCTACCGTCATGTAGGACAGAGTGGACATCACTCCACAGGCCGCGCCCAGCAGCTGGACTGTCCGCGACTGGAAGCGCAGCTGGAAGTACTCGTACACGCTGGTCACTCGCAGCGGGTACAGCAGGGGGACCAGGGTCACCATGGCCAGGAAGTAGGACAGGACCTGGCCGATCTGGCAGTACACGTACATGGTGCCGTAGGAGTAGATCTCTGTGGGGATTCCCAGCAGGGATATCGCGGACATGAACGACGCAAACAGAGACAGAGTCACGGGCAGCGCCCTCAAGCGTCTTCCGCCCAGTAGGTACTCTGTATTGGTCATCTGTTTCTTGCCGGAGAAAGCGAAGAAGAGACCGATGGCCATGGAACCCACAAGCACAGTCCCCAGAAGCACGTACTCGATGGTTCCAAACAACACTCGATCGGCAGTGGAAGACATGTTTGTTTGCC
Organism: Elysia chlorotica; assembly: GCA_003991915.1. NCBI lineage: Eukaryota > Metazoa > Mollusca > Gastropoda > Plakobranchidae > Elysia > Elysia chlorotica. Next base: position 96,507 of record RQTK01000655.1, read on the forward strand.
TTATGCACGGCTGATTAGTTCACTAGAAATTATTTAAAGCTAAAATCTATTGCAACAACTTGAAAAATCTCTAAGTCAATGTAGAGTTTTTTTTGCCAACTTATCTCTAAAAACTCTTACGAGTTAACTGAATCTAAAACTAAAATCCGATTAAAAAAACTACTACAACTCTGAGGAAAGTTTATAATGGTCCAAGAAGACAGACTTGTTAACACAACAATTGTTGCCCAAATGAACCTACTGTGTATATTATTTCTTTTCAATTCATGATAACCACAATAGAGGCGTTCCTCTAAGATGTACCGTTCACCATTTAATTAAGCGAAACGAAACAATTATTACCCACAATTCCGTTGGCTCGTGTCGATAACAGGTAGTAAGATAGTCTGATGCAAAATTTGAAAATTTCTAGTTGAGTCCATGACAGTGCATGATATTATAACTGTTCAGGTATGTAATAACCAGCTTTTCATCCCAAGTAACAACCGAGTTATACTCTAAGTTTGACTGCTTGTTTTAAAGTTTTAAACCCTCTAAATACCTCTCAATATCTCTGTCTTCCTATCGCTTTCTAATTGTCTCTATGTCTCGGTATGAGTCGCTAACTAGTCCCCCCCCCTCCTCTATCTCTCTCCCTCTCTCTGTCTCTCTTTCTCTCCCTCTCTCTTTGTTTCTCTCTTTCTCCCTCCCACCCACCTCTCTCTCTCATTTGGTGTCCCTGATCATTATCAATTAGCCAAAAAGTTATACCATATTTTTAACATTGTCGAAACTTCTCAGGTCGCCACACATCACACACTAAGGTGTGATATGCGTCCATCATTAGCCTACTTACTTACTTAAAAACCCTGAAAAGAAAGGCACCGTTAGATCGTTGCTATTCAATTCCATAATGTGATAAAATGACACTCCGTCTTTCATTATATCTGTCTCTTCCACTCTCTCTGTCTCTCTCTCTCTCTCTGTCTCTGTATCTCTCTGTATCTATGTATGTCTTGTTCCGCCTGCCTCTCTTTATGTCTCTCTTCCTCTTTCTCTCAAATTCTCCTGTCTTTCACTCTACATCTCTCTTCCTTTTTATCTCAGTTTCTCTGTCTCCCACTCCACACCTCTCTTTGTCTTTCTCTACCTGTCTAGTATGCATTAGGTATTTAATTATCTTTTTCTAAAACTAAAATAACCTTTTTAAAGAAGCAACCCCGAAGTAAGATCTGAGACATCGACATGTTAACACAAAAGTCTTTGCCTATTAATCGAACAATGTCAGACAATTCTGTTTAATTATAGATAATCACCATTCACGCCATATAATTTCCCCACAGTCATATCATTTAAGCATATATATGGTAACCATGTTCTAAGATTTCCACACGTCACGCACAAAGGTATGAAGTGATTTCCTCATTAACCTAATAACGAAAGTAGTCATCAGTTCCACCCACGCTTGAAAAAGGACACTGTTCGATTGTTTCTACTCACTGGTGTGATCATTATAATGATACCCATTATTTCCTTAAATCTATCTCTATGTCTTTTCTCTCTCTCTCTCTCTCTCTCTCTCTCTCTCTCTCTCTCTCTCTCTCTCTCTTTCTCTCTGTCTGTCTCTCTCTCTCTCTCTCTCTCTCTCTCTCTCTCTCTCTCTCTCTCTCTCTCTCTCTCTTTCTTTATTTTTTGCTCTCTCTGCACTGTATCTATATACCCCTCTTTCTTCTTATATCTCCCATTCCATGTCTCTCTTTACTTTTTCTACATGTCTAGTATAGATCTATGTGTGTTTTTACCTCTATCTTAATTTTGTCTATCACTCTCTGTGCATCTCTATCTGTTAATTATTTTCCTCATCTTCGTATGTGTCAGTCTCTCTCTCTCTCTCTCTCTCTCTCTCTCTCTCTCTCTCTCTCTCTCTCTTTTTCTCTTTTTCTCTAACTGTCTAACATGTGTCAGTATGTCGCTCGCTAATTATCTCTGTATTTCCCGCTAAAAGATCTAAGTGTCTCTTTCACCCCCTTCCTTAATATCTCACACACTTTCTCTCGCCCTCTATCTCTCTCCGTCTCTTTCTCTCTCTCACTCTCTTTCCGTGCGCTCAATAATCGCAATCTTTAGTCACGCCATTTGCCCTTGGCTATAATGGTATTCGTCATCTCTAACGAAGTCATTTCACTAATGCCATTAGACAATTGTACGTGCTGCCACACACGAATCAGTGCGGGGAATCCCGGACACCTGTCTCAGCCTAGAAGTTAACCTTGTGGCCGGTTTTATAATAGCGACTATATAGTTTAGACATTGGACGTTAAGCAACGGATCCAACTCTAATCAAGTAACTACACACCCACCATCCCTATAACAGAGCTGGCTAGGTGGGGGCAGTTACGGCAAACAAGGTGCCAACAGGAACCTGGAAGAAAATGGAACAATTGAATTAAGTCTCGTACTAAGTCTTTGTGGGATTTAAATAAACTTTTAGCTTAGACCCAGGTAACTTCAGGTCGTCATACAGCACAATAGATAATGTATGTGCACTGCAATGTATGATAAATGTGGACGCTTTTATGTTTTCTTTGTTGATTTTCTCAAGGTTTTGGTTGAGTAACCAGGAGTAAGCTCTGGAATGTGTTGTGTACACACGGTTGCCATGGACACTTGATAAATATTTTTAAGTCCATGTATTCAAGTATCAAAGCATCAGTCAGTCACTGTTCGAAACAGCCGAAATATATCGAACAACAGAGAGTGTCAAATAAACGGAGCTTGCGTAACTGAATACTTTGACTGTCTCGGTGTTGTCAAACAAGGTTGCATCCTAGGCCCATTATCATTTTCCTTATATATTTCAGAATTTGAAAAAAGAACTAGCAACAAACTCCTCAATCGGTGAAGAACCTTTTTATCCAACGATATAATTATGAGCCTTTTGTTTGTTATACGCTGGTGATATGGCACTGTTCGCAGACTCTGTTATGGATGTGCAATGCAAATTAAAGCCTTATATGCGATGCAAAATAAAGCCTTATATGCAATGCAAATTAATGCCTTATATGCAATGCAAATTAAAGTCTAAAAACAGTTTTACTTAACATACCATTTGAAGTTCAATGTAAACAAAAGTAAAGTGGTGATAGTTAGAAATGGTAGGCACCTGCTGAAACAAATAAAACATTGACAAATCGACAACAAACTTTTAGAACTTGTACCATATGATATTCCCGTTGATTATTCTCATCTAGACTACAACAAAGCCTTTACCGTGCTGACGTGCCGCAAGAACCAACCCACTCACTCATCTAGACTATCTTAGTCTAAGTGTGTTGAAAACCATTCTCACAAAGCTCTTCGTATTATGAACCAGGTAAAATGCACGTTGCAAAAGCTTGACACAACACTTTTATCATTAGCGGCTAAAATATTTGATGTTGGAATAAAACCAATTATCGTATATGGATCAGAGATTTGGGGCTCAAAGTTGACTCTCTTGATCATGTACAGATTAATTTATTCAAAGATTTTAGGGATAGGGACATTTTTTTCGAATTGTTGTACCTTTTTTGAAGGAATTTGGAAGATACTTGTTGTATGTTGAAACAATGCATAAAGCCATCAAAAATTGTTAAAACAGTATAGGCACACAGAGCAAGTGCGAAATAACTGGGCATTAGATATTAGGAGCGACCAGTGTGAATCAGGCACAAGTCCCTGGTACAAGTTTTGAGCTATAGCCCTGAAAGCATAAGAAAAACACTCTATATTGACCCTTTTTATATTCAAATAAAAACGATTATATCTGGTTAGAACTAATAGAATTACATTTTTAACCTCATAAACTGCATTTGATGCTGCTTACAACACTGTAAAGAACTGCAAAATTTCCAATGCTGGCTAATTTACCCTGGTTGCCTCACATATACTCGTTCCAAATGGGTTTTCAGGACTGGGGTATGCAAAGGAAATATCGATGAGATCTCATTTCTAAGCGATTTTAAACTAAGAATGGTATTGGTTAGTCTGCAAGAAATGAAGCCTGGCATAAGTACATGTTTATATTGAATACCATTCTAATTTGGGCATTGGTAGCTATATTGATGCCTTTTTACTCGGAAACCGATGTTTGTTTATCAATAACAAGCTAAATTGAATGATTTAATTTGATACTTATATTTTGCTGTTGATGATGAAATCCATTTTTGGTCCTCTGTCAAGCTTGACAAGCTTTTATATCTATGTATTTACGTGTTATTTTCTAATAATTTGCATGTATTGAGATTTTAATCCAAAAGCCCAGCTACCTCAAAAAATGTATGTACATTTACAAAGAAATCTCTTTATAATGTAAGTTATGCACCTAAAATATATGCTGTTTGAATTTTTGAAATGGCTATATATTGAAGTCCACGCAAAAAATTAATTTAATATGGGCCATTTCAATTTCAACATTAGTAGAAGATAAAAACAAACCCAAACCAAACCAAAACAAAAATAAAAACAATTTGTTCTATTGGAATGATTTATCCGTTTTAATTCAGGCACTGTCCAAAATTTTACTTTCGCATATTCCTTTGGTGAGCTCAACTAGTAATGATTAGTAGTGACATGGAACGGTCGGGTAAGGGGAGGGGGCGTTAAAGGAGACGGGGAGGTTGGCGTTTGGCGGGTGCTTGACCTAATAGTACTAACTAAAAAGTTTCAGGCAGATCAAGAAATCACCAGAAACAAGTTGATATATTGCCATTTTTTAAAGATTGTATTTAAATCTATAAAATGTACTTATGAGGTTACAAAAAATGTGATTCAATCATTTCAAGAACCATAGATAATCCAATTAATTTTGAAATATAAAAAGGTCAAAATAGAGTGTTTTTCTGTGTTTAGAAGGCTTTAGCCAAACATGTTAGTAGCGAATCGTGCCTGGCTCAACTTGCTTTACTTACACGTTTGTGTAGGGCTTTGATCTAGGGGTCGTACTCATTATCAATCAATTTCAGAGTGCAGGAAAATTAATTCTGTGACATGCAATGGCGGGGGTGAGAGCATGGAAGGAGTGGGGCTGATGTACTCTCACAAAGAGTTCGAAGAGAATGAGGTGGTCGGGTATTGGGGAGATTTTGG
>RQTK01000655.1:116863-156846 GCA_003991915.1 Elysia chlorotica
TACTACTACTACTACTACTACTACTACTACTACTACTACTACTACTACTACTACTTCTACTACTACTACTACTACTACTACTACTACTACTACTACAACTACATTTGAGATTTTATCCAATATAAACGCTGCGTATGACTTTTTCTTAACCAGATGTTGCTACTAGCCGCTCCTTGAATAGCGTTTCTCTCCTTATCATAAAATTGGTCACCCTATGTTAATGCAATGCTGTTTCTCTTTTAAAAGAAAAATCCGAAAACATACAATACTTTGTAAAAATCAACAAGATCAAGAACAACAACAAGGAAGTACCAGAACAAAGCATTAAACATTTGAGTCAAAATGAAACTTTATTTTGTTTCCTTGAATAAAAATAACAATATAGATTATGTCAAAATCATTAAGTTTTTTTAGACAGGAAAAAAATACAACCAATTTTTAACATTTTCTTTTATTTGCTCTTTTTTTCGGAAACATTTTTTTCAAATTTGAATGTCTTTTGTTCCCCACAGATAAAAAAAACCAACGTGAAATACTAAAGTCAGTACTGGCTTCATTTTTGTAGGTGTCACCTATTTTGGTCAGAATTGTTCGGTACCCTCCCACTCGCTATTCGAAGTAAACATTTCTCCCAATCTGGAACAGACTATTCTGGTCTCTATTCACAGTCGCCCAAGTCTAGAAATGATTTAGACAGTCAAAAAAAAAAAAAGAAAAGTTTGCACGCATAGCTGCATTGCTGTCTTGTTTCCACAAACCTTTCTGATTTCTCTAAAACTGTGTTTAGACCTTTTTTGTAGAAGCTGTAAGTAAAACGTAAAGGTTGCTTCTAAAAAAGTAAGGACCGTAAGTACAAGATCGAGCCTAAAGTCGAGTTGTAAGCTTACCTCGACGTTGTACTTACGACTCATCAGGTGGATTTTCAGCAAGAATATAAAAATTATATTATAATATATAATGTGTTATAGGCCGTACACACTGACGAGTGAACGTCACTCCGATCTATTCATCATCTATCCATCATCTATGCATCATCTATCCGTTACCTATCCATCATCTATCCATCATCTATCCATCATCTATCCGTTACCTATCCATCATCTATCCATCATCTATCCGTTATCTATCCATTAACTTTCCATCATCTATCCATCATCTATCCATCATCTATCTATCATCTATCCGTCATCTATCCATCATCTATCCGTTATCTATCCATCATCTATCCATCATCTATCCGTTATCTATCTATCATCTATCCGTTATCTATCTATCATCTATCCATTATCTATCCGTTATCTCTATCCATCATCTATCCATCATCTATACATCATCTATCCGTCATCTATCCATCATCTACCCATCATCTATCCATCATCTATCTATCATATATCCGTCATCTATCCGTTATCTATCCATTATCTATACATCATCTATCCGTCATCTATCCATCATCTATCCATCATCTATACATCATCTATCCGTTATCTTTCCATCATCTATCCATCATCTATAATTATATTATGTATCCATCATCTATCCTTTATCTATCCATCATCTATCTATCATCTATTCATCATCTATCCACCATCTATCTATCATCTATCCGTCATCTATCCGTTATCTATCTATCATCTATCCGTTATCTATCCATCCTCTATCCATTGTCTATCCGTTATCTATCCATCATCTATCCATTATCTATCTATCTATCATCTATCCGTTATCTATCCGTTATCTATCTATCATCTATACGTTATCTATCTATCATCTATCCATCATCTATCCGTTATCCATCCATCATCTATCCGTTATCTATTACGCCCCCTATTGGCCGACCTTATCCGGCCCTGAACCTGAAAGTGAGTGTTTGAAGGTCCGTTTTTTACGAGCAGATTTTGTTTAGGGAAAAAACAATTAAAACATATACAGTCATGATATATTCTCAGAACGGGATTTGCTCTATGCTTAGAGACAATTACAAATAAAATTGTTTTTATTAAAAAAGAATGTGATTAAAAATAATATTGGTACTCGCGAACAAAATTCACTAATTTTGATGCGCTAAACCATGAATTTGTTTATAGAGTTTGCCTCTGTTTAGTATAATTTTTATTTAGGACGGCCCTTTAGCCATGGGTCTGTTTCTAGCCCCCTGATAACGTTTACCCGGCAGTGTGGATGACCCGAAAGTGGTGCATTTCTCTATATAAAATCTTCAGGAAAAAGAGAGGATACACACAATAGTATATCTTTGAAGAGATCATAAGACACTGTAAACGCAAAGTTAATATTTATGTTTAAACATAAATTGTTGGACCATTATAACAATAAATGAGATTTAATGTGTTGAATTGGCATGCAACGATATTATATAAAAGGGTTAAGAAAGCTGTGTTATACACACAATAGTATATCTTGGAAAAAATGACATTTAATGTGCTGAATTGGCATGCAACGATATTATAGAAAAGGGTTAAGAAACTTGTGATACACACAATAGTATATCTTTGAAGAGATCATAAGATACTGTAAACACAAAGTTAATATTTATGTTTAAATGGTTTAAACATAAATTGTTGGACCATTATAACAGTTAATAAGATTTAATGTGCTGAATTGTCATGCAACGATATTATAGAAAAGGGTTAAGAATGCTGTGTTTTTAAACTACCCGGACAGCAACCCTCATAGATACACGTTTATCCTTTTCTCTTTATTTATTTTCAATCTCAAGCTACGGTTAATAATTATCACAAGTGTAAATATCATATCCCCGGGAGCACTGATTGCTGTCTATATATGAAATGAATGAATGCATGAGAAAAAACATACATATTTTTATATATCATAAAACATTACAACATGGCCTTTACTTGCAGAACACCTATGCCTAAAACAAACAATAAAAAAGACAAAAAATATTGAATTAATTGAAAAGTCTGGAAACCATCCACTCATACAAAACAAGTATAAAAATGACAATTTTGCGTACCCTATGCCTAAAACAAACAATAAAAAAGACAAAAAATATTGAATTAATTGAAAAGTCTGGAAACCATCCACTCATACAAAACAAGTATAAAAATGACAATTTTGCGTACTGCCACACAGAGGAAGTCCGATATACCAGGCCTCCTGTCTCAGGCGGTCAAATTATACTGAGAGTGACACTGACCCAACGAGTGAGGGTAAGAAACCAGACAAATCAATTACCCACAGATCGTGGGATTCGAACCATGGGCCTTCCGATTGAAAGGCCAACGCTCTTGATGAGCCGAGTTGCTTGCTGAATAATAGAATGAATTGATCATAACCATGTCTTACGTCTGCACATTTTTCTTACCACACTTTCAAATCTACTATGAAAGCCTTTTGTTTTCAAGTATTTTACCGTTAAAATCCACCTATATTACTTCAATTCGAATTGCGCCCCGTATTATTTTTCTTTGTGTAAATTAGACTGTTGCTGTGATACTGAAGGCAAGTACGGTTTCTGAATGTTCATTATTTGTAATTAGATTTCAAAAATTAAAAAAAAACAACAACAAAAAAACAACAAACAAACAACCAACTACACGATTCCACTGAGTCGGGAGAAAAAAAGACTCCAGTTATATTCAGTGATTTTAACAAAGAGAAACGCTATGGTCATTTTGTAGTAGATCTAACTTTTTTTTCTGTTTATGCACTTATGGTCTTTTTTAAAAGACTAGCACGAGTTGCACCAATTAGCATTACACACTCTTTTGCTTGATGGGCTAAGTTGAGCCAAAATAAAATGATTGCAGAATTGAAGTCTCCGTGTAAAGTTACGTCACTCTTGAATAATTAGAATTTTGAGAGCACAATGTCATTATTAATTTTCTTTCTGTATATCAAATTGGGAATTTGGTTGTGCGGTTTATTTTAGGATAACACTGTATACTCATTCATCTAGATTTATTGTAACAGTGACTCTACAAACCTGTGTGTTCAGTCTTAAAGGAAAAATAATGTAGTCTTGATCGAATTTGATGATACCTTGTATTTAGGCCTATATCTTGCCCCAGACAACTTTTTATATAGTCTGGAACACCTAAACTCTTTGATATTCAAGACCTTAGTAATTTACTTTCCGCCAATTGGGTAAATTTTAAGCCTTACTTTATTCAAAGCTCGGCGTTCGAAGTTAAGAAAGGCTTTGAAGTTTTAATTAAATGCTAGACTTTGACGTAGGTTCATTAAATAAAAACAAAACAAGACGTACAAAAAACATTCAATGGTGTGTGGATGATTTTATCTTGAGCCAAATTGCCGCCAGCGACGAGGTACAGTCTGTTGATTGGATCTGTGAAGTTAAGTTCAAGGGAACTTGTTATCAGCGACAGGCTGCCAAGAAAATGATGCAGAGTAAGACAGTAAGGAATTCGATTTCATTAATGACGTCTTGTGGAGATATCCACACTGCTTTGGGATTTTTTATGCAGGTTTAATATTCCCCATTATCTATTTTGTGCAGTCTATGCTGTTCAGTTTTTGCACCATTCAGCATTGCTCATTTTCGAAATTATACTCACCTAAGTCAGCAAAATTCATTACTTGATGTATTCTCGCACCATTTATTCTTACTAATAACTTGTTCAATTGCTCTGCACCTAGCATTACTCATTATTGGTTATATACTCGCACCATTCAGCAACATTCATTACAGGATAATTATATGCTGGCATGGCACTTTTCAGCATTACTAAGTCTATAACGCACCATTTAGAAATACATAATTATACTTATTAGTTTAACCCTTCCGTTATCAGCATCATTTATACAGCTTATTTGTACGTGTCACCAAATGATTATATGATGATTAAAATCCCTGTAACCAAGCTAATACTGTTCGTGTTTTGACCTTGAACTTTCAGTTTGCATTAATCATCTATTAATGAACCTATCTTGTTGAAATAATGAGCAAAAGTGTGTTTAAACTGTGTGAAAAAAAATGCGTGATTGGTAATGAGTGTAGATACAACACTGTGTTAGAAATATACACGAATGGTAAGGGAGGGGTTAAGCCCCTTGATTCCTTGAGGAACTTAGGGCCGCAACTAAACTGCTCCACCGCACACGGTTCTGGCTAGTCCTCTTCAGCTCGTCGCTTTTAGTTCTACCTCAGTGCAACGCCGCCAAGGCTGCTTCAGGCGATCGACCTTGCGTTTACCTTGGGGGCTCCACCCCAGTGCTTGCCTTGCGATGTTGGATACAGACTTTCAAAATGTGTGGCCTATCCAACCCTATTTACGCTTTTTGATCTCTGTCTCGATGGGTGTTTGCTTTGTTCTGCCCCACAGTTCTTTGTTTGAGACAACTTGAGGTCACCTAATGTTGAGGATGTTTCTGAGGCATTTGTTAACAAATGTTGGCAGTTTATAGGTCTTGGTCTTGGTCACGCCCCACGTTTAGAAGTACTCATTACTGGTTCTATACTAGCACCATATCATTACTCATTACTGGTTCTATACTAGCACCATATCATTACTCATTACTGGTTCTATACTAGCACCATATCATTACTCATTACTGGTTCTATACTAGCACCATATCATTACTCATTACTGGTTCTATACTCGACCATATCATTACTCATTACTGGTTCTATATTCGCACCATATCATTACTCATTACTGGATCTATATTCACACCATATCATTAATCATTACTGGATCTATACTAGCACCATATCATTACTCATTACTGGTTCTATACTAGCACCATATCATTACTCATTACTGGTTCTATACTAGCACCATATCATTACTCATTACTGGTTCTATACTCGCACCATATCATTACTCATTACTGGTTCTATACTCGCACCATATCATTACTCATTACTGGGTCTATACTCGACCATATCATTACTCATTACTGGTTCTATACTAGCACCATATCATTACTCATTACTGGTTCTATACTAGCACCATATCATTACTCATTACTGGTTCTATATTCGCACCATATTATTACTCATTACTGTTTCTATACTCGACCATATCATTACTCATTACTGGTTCTATACTCGAGCATATCATTACTCATTACTGGATCTATATTCACACGATATGATTACTCATTACTGGATCCACTTCACACCATATGATTATTCATTACTGGATCTATATTCACACGATATCATTACTCATTACTGGGTCTATACTCGCACCATATCATTACTCATTACTGGTTCTATATTCGCACCATATCATTACCCATTACTTGGTCTATTGCTTCGCACCATATCATTACCCATTACTTGGTCTATTGTTTCGCACCATTTAGCATAACTCATTACTTGGTCTAGACTATTGCTTCATCGACCCAATCAATCCCTACCACGCTGAATGAAAAACGGATAATGTGAATATTTAAGTTAACTATAATATTACAGCCGTCAGCAAAATAGTTTAGTTGCTGGCATCAGACGCTAATTCTCTTATATTTTTCGAGCATCATGGCTAGCTTTGTCTCATAAGGGTGTTTTGCGTCGGAAGCCGGTGTTCTAATATTTGTGAACTGGTGAAATTATTATCGTCTTCTCCGCCATAACTACTCAAGGTACAAACTTGAAATTTAGATATATTGGTACCTTGGAATTTTCTGAATGCTTTAGGCTGGTTCGTTTATTTTTCACGATGACGCATAAAGCATTAATTAGATTTTAGGAATTGAAATTGTTTCGTCGATCAAGCAGCCATTGCTGTTTTTGATTTCAATTAGCTAATAGTAAGTGAAAGCGGGTTAGGTTCAAATAGATGCGGTGCTCTATTTCAATAGTTGAGATTTCTTGCCGTAATTATTATTGTTTTCTTTTTTAAACCCATTTAATTTCAACACTATCACTTTTAGATCTATATTATTAATTTTTTTTCTTTCCGTTTGACATGTTCATGTGCTGGGCTCTGTCCAAGTTATAATACTGAATTCTAGATCTATCGAATGGGGATCTTTCGGGGTTTAAAAACATTCGAGCGCAGTTTAAATTCTATCTGGATCTACCTCGACTATCATCGAAAAGGGGATAAACATGGATCTAAAAGCTAAATAGCTCGGGTTATAATACTGAATTCCAGATTAATCGAATGGGGATCTTTCGGGGTTTAAAAACATTCGAGCGCAGTTTAAATTCTATCTGGATCTACTTCGACTATCATCGAAAAGGGGATAAACATGGATCTAAAAGGTAAATCAAATAACTAGATCTAGACTTCTGCTACTTATAGGTCTACACATAATTTTGTTTATTCTTTCCATTCAACATGTTCACGTGCGGGGCTCTGCTCGGGTTATAATACTAAATTCTAGATCTATCGAATGGGGATCTTTCGGGGTTTAAAAACAATCGAACCCAATTTAAATTCTATATGGACCTGCGTCGACTATTATCGAAAAAGGTGGTAAAAATGGATCTAAAAGAAATGTTATCTACAAAGAAATACTGTAAATATTTTACCATTTTAGTTGCGCACAGTATACCAAAATCCAAGCTTTATCTCTGTTAGTAATATGTATAACCTTAAAAAAAAACATTTTATATCCGTACTGTGTCCCAAAACCTGAGCGAAGCCGGGCATCCCAGCTAGTAATAATAATAATCATAATAATATTAATCATAGTAATAATAATAAATCTCTGTCTCGATGGGTGTTTGCTTTGTTCTGCCCCACAGTTCTTTGTTTGAGACAACTTGAGGTCACCTAATGTTGAGGATGTTTCTGAGGCATCTGTTAACAAATGCTTGCAGTTTATGGGTCTTGGTCTTGGTCACGCCCCACGTTTAGAAGTACCCATTACTGATTCTATACTCGCACCATATCATTACTCCTTACTGGTTCTATACTCGACCATATTATAACTCCTTACTGGTTCTATACTCGACCATATCATTACTCATTACTGGTTCTATACTCGACCATATTATGACTCATTACTGGTTCTATACTCGACCATATCATTACTCATTACTGGTTCTATACTCGCACAATATCATTATTCATTACTGGTTCTATACTAGAACCATAATTATCATTACTCATTACTGGTTCTATACTAGCACCATATCATTACTCATTACTTTTTCTATACTCGCACCATATCATTACTCATTACTGGTTCTATATTCGCACCATATTATGAGTCATTACTGGATCCACTTCGCACCATATGATTATTCATTACTGAATCTATATTCACACGATATCATTACTCGTTACTGGATCTATACTCGCACCATATCATTATTCATTACTGGATCTATATTCACACGATATCATTACTCATTACTGGATCTATACTCGCACCATATCATTACCCATTAGTTGGTCTTTTGTTTCGCACCATTTAGCATAACTCATTACTTTGTCTAGACTATTGCTTCATCGACCCAATCAATCCCTACCAGGCTGAATGAGAAAAACGGATAATGTGAATGTTTAAGTTAATATAATGTTATAGCCGTCAATAAAATAGTTTAGTTACTGGCATCAGACGCTAATTCTCTTATATTTTTCGAGCATCATGGCTAGCTTTGTCTCATAAGCCATTGTCATGTAATTTTTTTTTTAAAGACTTACAGCAAAATCGACATCTTGGCTGAAAATTCTTTTCAAGAGTTACATTTTTTTCCAAAACATCTGAAATTCTTTTGAAATTTCCAACATTTTTTGCATTTTGTTCGTAAAAGAAAGACTAAGAAATGAACATATAAAAAATTAACAGTTCCAATAGAAATCAGACTAACAACGACTCCCTGCTGTCAAATCCTGGCGTAAGCCGCGCTTTTGTCTAATCTTTAGGAAAAAAAGATATAACAAAGTAAAATGTGTTACTGCACTCAAATAAAGAACAAAAAAAAAACAAAACAAAAAAAAATAAATAAGTGTCACAGAATATAACAAAAAGCAAAATTTTGTTAACGTTTTAAAGTGCAAAAATATACCAATGTTACAAAGGGAAAAAGACAACAACAACAAAAATGAATAAAAAACGAATCATAAAAGGCACAAAAACCCGAAAACAAATAAAAACAACATAACATTGAAATGAAAATAAAATATTTGTTTTCTCGGACGTTTGAACATAATATATATTAAATGAGCATATATTAAATGAGCAATAATGGCACCATGGCTGGTTTTCCTGCTTTAGTTTGTATTTGCACTCATAATATTTCTAAAACCTGCAGGTGTACTCGTGACCATTTGATAGCTTTCCAGATTATATCCTTCACTTGAGGTTCGAATATTGTGCTCATAGTGCTGTTAGCTGTTCTTCATTTTAAGTTTTGTAACAGAAAGACTGTCATTTTTCAAGACGAAACTTTTACGTAATAATTATAATTATATTTTGCCTAATTTGGTTTTGACATATCGACTTTGTATTTTTAGGGAATTTTACTATAATTTGGAAAATTAATATTAACCCACGTTAATTTGTTTGTCTGAACAAAATAGTCCAAGACATTTGCAGTGCGACTGCATTATACTTTTGTGTTAAGTAAAACAAAGATCGTGTATAGACGTAATTATATTTTCACGGCGGAAACATGTTTAAGTCAATGGGTAGCAATCACAACGCGTTCCTAAGCTTAATCCCCGGACAAAAGTTACCTTGATCCATTTAAGCTTATACCCCAGGTGTGTTTACTGCGCATGAATGTTGATAATAACAGAAGCGCAGGACTCTTTGTATTGCTGCATCTCTAATGGCAACGGCATTCAATGTAGGGGCAGCAAGTAAGATAAGGATGGGTTAGTTTATTAATTTTTTTTTTGGAAAATTAATGTAAGTAACATGGCCATTTAAAGTAGATAATCCATATTAAACAACACAATATCTAACTACCATCTCTGTTTCCACCCTTTTCCACTTGTTGCCAATCTACCATTCATTCTCTGTCTCACGCACTTCTCTCTCTCTCTCTCTCTCTCTCTCCCTCTCTCTCTCTATTTCTCTCTCTATCTCTCTCTCTATCTCTTTCTGTTTACAGAGTATAAATATATTACCTGTTTTATTTAGCAAATCTAAATTAAAACAGACACAAATTCAGAATTCTCCCACCCACGTCTCCTCAAACAAACATAAGCAAACCGTTACGCCTACACAATCAACTGTCAATTTATCTTTCTATCAGTATTTTCGCGGTGTCACATTGACTTCTCTAATACTCTGAGCGCCTTTCACCACCATATGAGCTCTTACACCCATATTGATAGAAGTTTCCACACACAGTTTATTTCACAATATTATCTCCAATGCAACCACAGATGTCATATGTTTAATGTAACAAGGTTACAAAAATTAAGTAAGAAAAGAGTTTTATACAACACTATGTAAACACAAACCTTTTGTGAAGGCCATCTGGATATACGAGCAGGACATTATAAACAGAATAAAAAACAGCAGCTTTAACCACATAAAATCATCCATCCAACGTTCCGATTTCTCTTGAAATCCGAGACATATGAAATGCCATTTAAAACAACTTGTATGTGTCGTAAGCGGCCTTGGCGATTTTATTTTAAAAGTATTCCGCTACTAACGTAATGTCTATATCTCCAGAAAACCCGATTAAACTTTACTGAATTATATAAAGACGTACGTTAGTCTTGACTCTGACATTTTTACAAACAAACGGGTCGAAAAAAATTACCCCTCTCACCTGCTTGGGTACTAACCGCTTCAGATTTTTGTTTCACAGCAGTATAAAATTCTTGTGGGTGAATTTATTTCCACGATAAAAGTATTTATTTACAACAACCACAACTCCACTGGATATAGGTGTGAAATAAGTAATTTATTTCAATTATCTCTGCTTTTGATGAGTTTTTGTTTTAGGAATACGGACTTTCTTCCACTATCACATGGGAAAAGAGGATGTTCTTCCAGTAATTATCAGTGAAAATGTGGCAAAATTAGCATGATTAGATAAAGGAGAAATTTCAACGTGAACAGTCTTTCCTTCTAGTTCGAGAATGCAGAGAAAAACTCGTAATTAGCAAAGTCAAGGCAATGCAACACAACGATGTTATTTTATTCCCGATGTAAAAACTGTCGCGCAAGGTAAAAACGCTCAAAAATTTATAAGAAAACCAAACTACAAAAAACGACGAAAAAATACAAAACACACAAATGTGTTTGCATCTTTCTCCAAACAAATTATACTTCGTGCTTTCTTTTTATATATGACCAGGAAATAATGTGAGAATAATGTGACAAGAATTGAAATACATGAACATGTCTATTTATCAACTATGCACTCTGAGTCAGATATATTGAAACGTATGTTATTCCGTCGCTCAAATTGAAATCAACCGAATTTTTAATGTTACTGTTGTTGCTGTTGTAATTGTTCTTACTATCGATGTTGTTCTTGTTGTTGCTATTGCTGTTTTTATTCTTGCTGTTTTGCTGATTATGTTGATGCTGCTGTTTTTGTTGTTGCTGTCATTGTTCTTGCTAATGATGTTGTTGCCGCTGTTGTAAAGTCAGCTTCATTTATACTCTCCTTTTTCTGTGTGACTTGAAAGCAACCTGCATGATTATGATCACGGAAGTTTTTTGATATTTTGGTATATCAGAAACCATAGAGACTTCCAGTCTGGCTGGGCATCTTGGTTTGGCAAAGGTTTCGTTAGGCTTTCAATAAAACGTATATTTTTGGTTTCGTATAGCTTAAAGGACGTGATGACAAAATAATTATAATACTTAAGAGAACTTTTCAACTATTTGAACAGTTACATCTATCAATCTATAACATTATTAATTGTATTATTATTTCGTTTTTCTTAAAGTTTGGAGTCTAATCAAATCAAAAGTTTGGCTTCGTGTCTCACTCATACAGAGCGTATGCTGTAATATATTAAGTTATGAGACTTATTTAATGCTGTGTGCACAGTATAGCTGTTACTGTGCTGACGTGCGTAAAAACAAACTCAACCCAACTTTTTCACTGTTGTTGGTTTTTCCTGTATAAACTCTATGTTTACATTTTTTGTCTGATTTTCACGTGGAAGGGGTCGTTTTTAAAACTTTATAATTAGTTTAAACCTGTTGAACTCTTAAAATCAATATTGTACAATTTTAAATGTTGAAACAATTTATTTCGAATTTCTTCTCTTTTACATATGTGTTATTGGATAAGCGATGTCGATTCTTGCTGTCAATATGTTGATGTAAACATATACAAAAATAAAGACAAACAAAAAGAATGATAAGGCTAACGAGACCAGAGTTGAGATGAGTTGAATTGGTTTAACGTCCAATTTCAGCACTATATAGACTATTTTGTGGACGGGCCTCAATACTGACGTCTGACAATTGTCAGTGTTGCCACACACGAGACAGGGCGGGGATGCCATGGCTCCTGCCTCAGTCGGTCACATTATACTGACACCGTCCCAACCAGTAGGGAGCGAAATCGCCAGGGCTCGAACCCGGAACTTTTGCGTCGGAAGCCACCGCGCCCTCCTTAACGAGACCAATCATATTAAAAAGTTGCAGATGAAATTGCTAGGGTTTTCTTTAACCACTTGACTGGGAGTTCGTCCGCCGACAGTTCAGCGTGAGGAAGACGGTTTTGTTCTTGATGTGCGTAGATTTGGTTACGAAGCAGAATAAAACTGGCCAGTCCGTTTATGAATGCAAATACATGTAACGACTGTTTTGTTTACAGGGCGTGTTTCTATGCGTTTTACTTCAATTTGACTAAAATTGAGCGATTTAATCCCGCGGGCAAGATAATGACAAAAGAATGTACCTATCGTAGCAGTTTCCTGAAAAAAAAGTTGCATTTGAGAGATTTTTTAGTTCATTTAATGTGGATAAATATGTGTATTATGGCTTAAAAATACAAATACGTCATGAGAAAAAGGAATATGGTGAGGTCTTTCGAAGAGGGAGACAAAGGGAGAAAAAATGAAAATATGATTTAAAAAAAAAAGAGAAAGAAAGTGAGAGAGACGGAAAAATTATGATAAAGACAGAAACAAAAAGAGACAAAGAATGAGATAGAAAGAGAGATGGACACTGACAGTGAGAGAGAGATAGATAGATAGATAGAGAGAGAGAGAGAGAGAGAGAGAGAGAGAGAGAGAGAGAGAGAGAGAGAGAGAGAGAGAGAGAGAGAGAGAGAGAGAGAGAGAGAGAGAGAGAGAGGAAGCAAGATAAACAGGCAGGAAAAGAGATTAACAATAAAAGAGAGATAGACAGAGAGCGTGAGAGACTTAATGTTTGCGTGACAATACCATTAATGTCTGGCATACAGGCAGAAAATGATCCTTTATTTTTTGCTCTACCAAAGGCCACCAAACTTATCATGAAAATCTCTGTTTTGAGAGACTTGCAGAAAAATCCCAGAAATAATTTATGTATGTCTGTGATTAAAAAATTAGATTTTTTTTTCGTTAATTATATTTTTAAAGAATTAATAAAGTACAAAACAAAGTATGACCTTAAAAATGTGTATAAAACCGATTTCCTTCAATTTGCTAATACATCTTTCTAACTATGTGTGCATTAATTTAGAGCTTTTCTGAAAATCCATTAAAATATCGGAGATTTCATACCCTTTTGCTTGAAATGATAGAAGCGCAGCACGGTATCAAAGGTGTTCAATAATATAACTTACTTTGACTTTGGATCCAGCGTCCAAAAATGCCATTTTGGTGAGTCTAACTCCTTACCGATTCACTACTCAGACCTGGACACAAGCTTTACCAAAACTTTTTAAAAATCCTACATCAAATGAATTAGTAGTAGTAGTAGTAGTAGTAGTAGTAGTAGTAGTAGTAGTAGTAGTAGTAGTAGTAGTAGTAGTAGTAGTAGTAGTAGTAGTAGTAGTAGTAGTAGTAGTAGTAGTAGTAGTAGCAGCAGCAGCATCAGTATGAGCGATATTATTTTGGTTGCTGTTTCTGTTGTCGTTGTTGTTAGCTTGAAGTTTTATTTATACTGCCTAATACAGACAACGAAATTTTCCCTTTCTTTCTCTTTTTTGAAAAGCTTGGCCGATACTTTTCTAAAGGATTTGACGTTTCCTACGATCCCTCAGATCATCCTTTACGTCGACATGGCTCAAACCACAGACAAATAGAGTGTGATCCTGCCTGAGCCAGCCATTGGGATCCTAAGAGCATGTGTATACAAACACGTGTACTGCAGTGTCCAAATATCAGTCAAAACGTGCAAGTAGAAAACGATAAAGGAAAAAAAACAACAACAGATCAAATCGAAACAAAGAACATCCAAAATATTTAATATTTCTTCTAAAATACTCTGTATTTTCTTTGAACAAATTTCCATGTTAATATTTCTAATTTAATTTTGTGTTCCCGGAAAAAGCAATTGTTTTCAACAGTCTCTTAAATTAATATTTTCGCCTTCCATTTGTACACAATCTTTTTTGTTGGTTAATATGTTACGAAAAAGTGGGGCATGGGTAATTAACTTTACGACAAATAACTTCACTCGTTATTTAAAAAAAGGTTGTTGCGAAAACAAAATAAAAAAACCCAAGGACCTATTAATCTTAGAGAAATAGAGGAAGTAGAGATCATTACGTCATGAAAATTTTTTTTTATTTTAATAGAGAAAAGATTGTAAATACCGCAATTAAAAACAATAAAATTAATTAACGTCAAAGGAACGACATTTTTTGCAAAAAGATTTTAGGTAGTAAAGAGTAATAATACATAAAAAAATAATATAAAAAACAGTTTGACGCCACCGGTTTTTTCCGTTGATCTATTCTGAACCGCACCAATCATCTCACAGAATATAGAAATGGTCTGATAGAAAATATGAAACAAAAATCCTAATGATTTATTTTCGCAACCTAGAAAGGCAGTACTTTGTAATTTCAGAGACCAGACTCTTTTGGGATTTTGCCTGAGAAATTTTTACTTTCTCGCTTTGTGAGTGAAATCTTTTTCAATCGATGCTTGACCAATGCCGGGGGAATTCTTTCAGGAAAATTGATGACCAGTACAAACCAACTGAGTTTATCTAGATGTGAGAAAACTTTAAAGTTCCTCTGAGGACACCAGATTTGAGTTTGATAGTCAATTATACGTTAGATTGACGCATGAGGGGTCAACCAAAAGCACACTTTTATCATGACATTCCCTTTTAATGGCTTCACAGCTCTCTCAAATAATTCGATTTGAGCATGGATATTTTACACAGATAAATATCGCAGGGGATTGTTTTGTATGGAGTTTTTTGTTTGTTTTTTATCAGAGGAGCAAAACATATTCTTCGGATTTGGAGGGGTCACTGAACACTCTGAAATTTATATTATAGACTCTATGAACGCAATTATAGTACCTATCGTGAACGCTTTAGTTCACACCTTCACGGACAAACCCAGATAAAGCTAGATAAGTTGGTTAATTGATTAGTGTCGTCTAAAGTCGGCGACTAGCCTACGTCGCGGATGTGTGTATAGCTCGGTGGCTAGATAGATTGATAGGTATGCAGAAAGAAGAAAGATAGATAGATAGATGGATAGATGGATGGATGGATGGGTGGATAGATAGATAGATAGATAGATAGATAGATAGATAGATAGATAGATAGATAGATAGATAGATAGATAGATAGATAGATAGATAGATAGATAGACACACAAACACACAGGCATTAAAAAGTGTCTTCCAATAATTTTCAGTTCAATAAAAGCGGTGCTGGCAGAAGTGTAACATTTATGAATGAAAGTAAAAAAAAATTATAAGCCTGAGAAAAAAAATCCGTAAGTGTTGCGGACCAACTCCTCTGATAGATTAACTCATGTTTAAATCCAGGCGAAATGTGAATGCCACTCATGATAACCTGGCAAATGGGATAGAAATTGATGTTGACTATAATCATGTCCTAATGGTCAGTCGGCCAAATCTTGTTGGACACTGAACTTCTCTCTTTAGTGACCGGCTAGACAGGAGTCCACAACTCTCCGCAGCGTCTCATGTGTGGCGGCATATAAATTTGTCAGACTTTATTCTTGAAGCCTGTCCACATAAAAACTATGTAGTGCTGACGTTGGGCGATAAGCAACAAAACAATTAACATTTATCTGCTTAGTATATCAAAACATACAGCAGTGTTTGTATCTCCAGTGCTGCTGTTGGACGTTAAACCAACCCAACCAACCAATCAACCAACCAACCAACCAACCAGCCAACCAACCAACCAGCCACCGTATAATCGTTCAATCGCACTTGTCAAATATTAATACTTTGTTGTGCCTAAAGGTTGGAGGGTTTGGTAAAGCAGTGCCTTTTCGGGAAAATGAGTCATCGAGTCAATCTCTTAGCGTGAGCCTTATCTTGTTGTACACTTAGTGAATATCCGCCTGCAGTCACCTGCTCTACCTAGAAAAACAAGATATACCGAGCGTTGACCTTAAAAAGGTCCCATGTCGTTTATTTTATTTTTGTTTATTTTATGAATGTTAGAGATGACAGCTGGAAAAGAATCTATCTTAACATAAATATCATGAAAA
Source organism: Elysia chlorotica (assembly GCA_003991915.1). Classification (NCBI taxonomy): domain Eukaryota; kingdom Metazoa; phylum Mollusca; class Gastropoda; family Plakobranchidae; genus Elysia; species Elysia chlorotica. The sequence continues at coordinate 133,392 of RQTK01000655.1, forward strand.
AATAATAGTATAGATTGGCATTCAGGTTATCAAGTAAAAGAAACATTGAGCAGAATTTAAATTTTGGAAATAAATTATTATTATTATTATTATTATTATTATTATTATTATTATTGTTGTTGTTTTTGTTGTTGTTTTGTTATTATTAAAGCGATACAAATTGTAGGTACAGCCTTTTAAATATCGCCCCACGGTTCAGCGGAGTTGTCAATTCCATCCACCATCCAAAAGTACAAGTGCATTTGCTGAAAAATAAATTTTTGGGGGACATCTGATAGATAGGATAGGACTTGCTGGTTATTATACCTTGTGATGGTCAGTGCGCCTAATTTAATCTTGTAATTCACAAAATGGATACCCGCCTACAACCACCTCCTCTGCTTGCTCTAAATAGTGTAATAGTTTTACGATGCACAAAATACGCCCACATTGGGTGCGCATTCAGCAAGCGATAAATCCCGATATAGATAACACTAATGCAAAAAATTAAGGGCGTTGAGTAAAATTAATATAACAATATAATAGGATTTCACCAAGGTTTCCAACAATATAATAGGATTTCACCAAGGTTTCCAAAAATGGAAGGTCAAGTCGCCGAACTGAATGAAAGAAAAGGGATTTTGTACACCAAGGGTAGGAGTGATTTATCTCTAATCATTATCTGCATAAATAGGACAGAATGATACTAACAATATAATAGGATTTCACCAAGGTTTCCAAAAATGGAAGGTCAAGTCGCCGAACTGAATGAAAGAAAAGGGATTTTGTACACCAAGGGTAGGAGTGATTTATCTCTAATCATTATCTGCATAAATAGGACAGAATGATACTAAGAGAGTATTTTTCAGCCCACAAGGCCAGCATACGCATTAATAATAATAAACAATCCTAATTATATACGCATTATTTTGTGGTTTTTTTTTTATTATTCATAAAAGATTTTGATAATTGTTATTATTTTCTTTTTCGAAATGCGAATATTATTGCGGTGCAAAGATGTTCAAAATAGCTTTCTTGGACTCCGCACGTTTTTCTTTATTCCGATGAACTTGTCTATTATTACTTTTTCAAGACTTGTCTGACGCGCTATAGATAGTTCTCACTATTTTAAACCACCTATTATCTGGAGTTTAAAATTACAGCACCATTATATTTTTTTGCTTTAGATCTATCTACGTAAATAATAGTCGGCCCCCCAAAGCAGCTAGTTTTCACTTTTACTGTATAAATAAAGTTAAGTTAACAAAGAGCAACGTATTCAGTTCCAAAAGTCTAAAAAAAAGTCACTACAAATAGAATATGTAAGGTCAAGTTACTCTGATCTGGTGTTGGATACGGCAACAATCTTTGATCTTAGCTTGATTCCGCTCTGTCTGGTGTCTGGTATGAAGCCGTTGCAAGATACAGCCAGCTCTGTGATAGATGTGACTGGCTCAAGTGGTAGAGCGTTGGTCTCCAGATCGGGAAGTCCGCGGTTCGAATCCTACGATCGGCAGATTTATTTGTCCAATGTTGTCACTTTTAATTGGTTGGGTCGGTGTCAGTATAATGTGACCGGATAATACAGGAGCCATAGTATCCCCGCCCTGTCTAGTGTGTGGCGGAGCAAAAAAATTGCCAGACGTCAGTCTTCGGGCCTGACCACAGTAAAGCCTATATAATGTTGACGTTGGGCGTTAAACCAACTCAACTCAACTCAACTCGAAACGACTTTAGAAAACATAAAAACTTTTAAGTGTTACAAACTATCATGCTTTTATAACCTGCGATAAAAGAAAGTTAGCTTTTTGACTTATAAATTATCGTAATTATGCTCAGGCTTATCTGAGTTACTATAGGTAGCAATATAATATCATCGTACGACCCCCCCCCCAAAAAAAAAAAAAAAAAAAAAAAAAGAAAAAAACACCCCCTAAAGAAAACACACGGTTTACACACGAACGGTTTACATTTTAAGTCTCGTAGGCTTGTAGACCACTGTCCGAACTATAATACTAATTTCAAATACATAGATCACTATTAGCCTTACTGTGCAAACATGCATTCACTTCAGTCAATTTCTTGACTTTGCCTGTTGTTTTCGGTAGCCTCGGCAATGACACACACATAATCAGTACCAGGTATTTGTTGTCAAATTTTGATTTAATAAAAACATGGTAAATTTGCAATTCGCATGGCACCATTCAAATCATGGTTGAACTACAAGGTCCAGTATTGACGAGGCGAATGAATGTCAAACACAGCGTGCAATTGGATCCGCTGTCTATAACTGTATCAAATGTTTATGTACTTTTCTTATTCTTGACTAACTGTTAATCTTTACGTACGTGTACATAGTTATTTCACAAACAAAACCATCATCATGTAGTGTCGTGCCGGTTGGCGTTGGCGACCATGTCCCTCCACACCTTTCTGTCCTCATATTTCACAATCAGGTCGATTCTTTTGCTTCCGCTGATTCATATTTCTAGCCCGTCATAGATCTTTTCTCTCCGTCTTTATATCGCTCTCTTTCTGTTCATTTTACCAGTTGTGTTATGTTCTAAACTATGCCTGCGCATGACATGGCTAACAAATTTTTATGTGCTTGTTGTGTCCTGATTTTATTGAGGAGATGGAATCCCGTGCCTGCTTCTCTGAAGACACTTCCGTTTGTGTTTCTCGTCGTCCGTGAGACTTTGAACATTATTCGGGTGAACCACATCTCAGTTTCTGTGATACGTCTCTCCAGCTGTTTGTTTTATTTCCAAGTATCCTTTCCGTAAGAACTGATTGTACATAGCCCCTGAGCACTCGCTATCTCACCTTAAGGACTATTTTTCTATTAGTAAGAATATGTTTCATTTCCATTTGTTTGGCTTTTACTATTATTGTCTTTATTTCGGTTTCGTATTTACCGTTTGTTTTCTGTTACCATCGCGTCTAAGTATTTTACTTTTTCCATTTGGCGTAACACAAGTCCTACCTGTAAATTGCGTGGGAATAACAATTTGCCTGGATACCACCATAGTCTCTCTCTCCTTTTCGTTTAAGCTAAGTCCCATCTCCTCGCTTTCTTTCCTGATGGTATTCAATAAAGGATGCAGACAGTTTTTATTCTCTGCTATGAGTACAGTGTCGTCAGCATATATGATGTTGTTAATGATATGACCCTCCACTTGTAATCCTGGTTTATTTTTAATTGATCGGATTATGCATTCACTATAATTATTGGGAGAAGGGATCTGGTGATAGAACACAGCCCTGTCTTACGCCTTGTTTTATTGGCCGGTACACACTTATTTCATTCTAGAATCTAACTGCAGCGGTTTGGTTCTAATACAATATTTTGATTATCCTTAGATCCTTTTTAATTTATTTCTAAGCTCTCTAGCAACTGCATGCTGTTTTCATGTCTAACAAAACAGCAGTAGTCCAAGAGAAGCTGGAGAATATCGAAAAACAAACATATAATTTCCTTAATGCAAACACTTTTGTATATATAAATGCCTTTATTTATAAAGATATTCAGCAAAAAGACTTTGATAACCGTACGGTTTAGAGTATTATAAAAGAGCTATACTTCCTAATATCTACCTAATTAGTGTAATTACTTTCGACGAAAACATCTAACCATAAGCAGTTGAAATAATATAAAACGACGTTGACAAAGACAACAACAAGCGAATGCTATCGTGTTTGTAGGCTACATATTAGCATTTACTATACAACTCAAGTATTCAAAATTAAGGTAAGCTTAACTTTTCCCAGTTAATCCCAACCACAGGAAATTGCATAATGCCCTGGTCCCGAAAGACATTTCTCATTAACGCTGTTATTACTAACACTGGTAGTTTCTCATTAAAAGTATAATAAATAACACTGGCCGTGACTATACCTAATGCGCAGTTTGAGTATCTTGTTTCATGCCAACAGGTCAACCAGGAAGTAGTTGGCCTAGCGCTAAGCAACAGCATTCAAGGGTAAGAAAATTAAGCAGGCGAAATCCTGCTGGAGAAAATAGCACAACAAACATAATATTTCCTTAATGCAATGACTTTCGAATATATAATGCCTTTTTATAAAGTCATTCAGCAAACAGACTCATATTAAATCTTTAAGAAGTCACACAATTTAAAGTATTATAGTTGAAATATACTATAGATCACTTTACATTTAATATAATGATTCAAACCCACCTGTCAAACAATGCAATGTGGCTCTTATTCAGGTCGTGCAACTGACCAACACTACTGGTCTAAAGAGCAGCTGGTCTATGACCAAATGTGAAACAGAGTAAAGAACATCTGCATTGCCGTACAATCATAGCTCTGTCCAAGACTTATACAATGCATAATATTAAGGCGCGTGGTTGTGTCATCTAGACAAAAAAGTGAGATTTAAGAGAGAAATATAGAATGGAAAAAGAGAAAAGTTAGGCTAAGAGTGATACCAGACCATATCTAATTTCAAAGCAATAAAACTGATAAAGAACGGAGATAAGTTATATCTTTTGTGTACTGTCACTGTATTAAGTGTAACCATGTTATTCAAAATTCACCCAACAACCAGCACTGGGTAAACCTGGTTGTGATAATGTCATCTAGACTGAAAAAGACAGATTTAACCTAAAAAGGTAGAATGAAATAAGCAAAAAAAGGAAAAGTGCTACCAGACCATTTCAAACTTTAAAGAAACAAACTGATTAAGATCGGAGGTTAGTTACCCCAATATGTGTAAGTGCGTCAGCAAGCTCCATTGGACAACAACCTCTGAGAATAACTATTCCAAAGTGAGTGTGCTAGAAAAACAACAACATGAAAACATACATGACGTCAACGTTGTTATGTTTGGGAAGATCAGCTTTCATTGTACAACATTAATATTGAAAATAAAGGTTAGCTGTGATTATATATGTATGTATGTATTTATCGTACAGGATATTTTTGTTTCTTTCTTGTGTTTGGGCTTCAAGGGTCACAGCTAACCTTTATTTTGAATATTAATGTTATAATATATTATGACAAGTTTTATAACTAACATTGGCCGTGAAAATTACTGAAAAGATTTTTACCCAGAAAGAAAGAATGGAATAAGCAAAAAAGGAAAAGTGATACTAGATCAAATCAAAAGAACAAAGCGATAACATACCTGACGTAAATGTTGTTATGTTTGTGAAGATCAGCTTTCATTTTAAAACATTAATATTCAAAGTAAAGGTTTGCTGTGACCCTTAAATCCAAACCACGAGAAATAAACAAAAATAACATGGACGCTAAATATATATAATAATATCATGACAGGTTTCATAACTAACATTGGCCGTGAAAAATGCCGAAAGATAGAATTGAAAAACCAATCAGGAAGAGTGATACTAAACCATATCAAGAAACAACGTGATAAACATTGTGGAAAGGTGATAATTATCTTTTGCATATGTCATCTAATTAATGTTGTAATTATATATATATATCGTGCTGGGAATAGACCCAAAGCCCGAATATACATAAAGCAACTCGAAAACAAGCCGCACGCCAATTTCCTCATGTTTCCACATATCATATCTCATTGTATAACATTCATATTCAAAACAAAGGTTACATTTCGCCGGTTAATTTAAACCGCTAGAAAGAAAATGTATACTCTGGACCCCAAAGACATTAATTTTCTTATGAAAAGCCTGATAATAATACTGGCCATGAATAAATCTGAACCGTTGTTTGGAATCCTTTTTACATATTCACAGGTCGACCATACGGTGTGTGGGGTAACGCCAAGGAACAAAATTCAAGGGCAAGAACATTTGGTGAATATAATTATGCTAGACAAAATGAGCAGTCCATCTAATTCTAGGAACGAAAAATACCGGTACTTATTTTTTCTGAGATGACCCGAGATGACCCGAAAAGACAGCCGAAAAGACCCGAAAGGGCCCGAAAAGACAACCGAAAAGGCCCTAAAAAATCCGAAAAGACCCGAGATGACCCGAAAAAACAGCCGAAAAGACCCGAAAAGATCCGAACAGACAGCCGAAAAGACCCGAAAGGGCCGGAACAAACAACCGAAAAGACCCGAGAAGGCACTGAAACACACATACACAATCACCCGAGAAGACATACATGATGTAATTGCTTTTTTATATATTTGTCACCAACAAATCGATAGTAATAACTATAAGCTACTCAGCCGAGCAGACATCACAGGGATACTGGGAGCCTTGGACAAGACGTTCATCGGACACCACCCTATTGAAGTATTTTGGACAAATACATAAACAAGAAATAAATAAACAATAAATCCATAAACCGTACATGTATGTTTTTTCGGGTCTTTTGTGATCTTCTCGGATCTATTTCGGTGTCTTTTCGGATCGTCTCGGGTCTTTGTGGGTCTTCTTTAGTCTATTCCTATCATCTCCTATCAAAATTACTTAATTGTTTCATACCCACTGGTCAAACAATGCGAGGTGACCTGGCTCAAATCGTGCAACTGATTAACAACACAGATATAGGCCTAATGGACGCCGTGGATAAAACCTTCATCAGACCTCCCCGTATAAACAATAAATCCATAAACCGTACATGTATGTTTTTTCGGGTCTTTTGGGGTCTTATAGGATCTTTCCAGGTGTCTTTTAGTGTGGTCTCAGATTTGTGTGGGTCTTTTTGGATCTTTTCTAATCTTCTCGGATCTTCTCGGTATACAAAAGTGTCCCAATTTACATAATTATTTCATACCCACAGCTCAAACAATGCGAGGTGACCTGACTCACATCGTGCAATTGACCAACAACACAGGTCTGATGATCAAGGGACTTGTAGCGAAAATGTTGAAAAGAGTAAAGACAGATCAGATTTCATTGTACAGCATTATATATTCAAAATAACACCACGAGAATACCCTGGGCCCCTAAGACGTTTCTCATTATAACTGAGATCACTAACACTGGCCGTGAAAAAATCTTAATTGCTCTGTTAGTGTCTTATTACATACCCATAGGTCAATCAGGTTGTATGAGGGGTAGCTCTAAATAACCGAATTCAAGAACAAGAACATTTGGTGGGGGAATTTTTTACTGGAGAAAAGAACTGTCTATGCAAAGCTTAGGGGCCGAAAAACACAATACATGTAGATCACTTTACATTCGACATCGATCCGCATAATGTATACTGTGGAAGGAATGGTTGTTGTTGTTGGGTTGGTTTAACGTCCAACAGCAGCACTATATAGCTATATTGTGGACGGGCCCCAAGACGGACGTCTGACAATTTTATGTGCTGCCACACACGAGACAGGGCGGGGATACCATGGAAGGAATGGCGTTGGATTCTTAAAGCCGAAGGTCATTGAATGAGTCGATTCCTTAAAGTGCAACTTAAGCAACAAAGCTATTATTGCGAACGAATCACAAAACTAATGTCTGTAACTAATAAGATATGCCCCGCGGAGACGTACAGGGATATTAGGACTCCTGACTCAACGATCACATTGCATTGGTATCGACCCAACAAGAAGGAAACGAATTGGTACAAATAACATTTTTCACCGATCGTGGCTTCTCGGAATACAGAAATTTTTATCACGCCTCAAGGGGAAATTAAAGTACAATCTCTTCATACAATAAACGAAATTATAAAGTTTACAACGAGATGAAAACAAAAATGTAGAATTTAGACATAACGATCAATAATATTATACATAGCCTACTATATATAATCATAATATCACAATATCACAGCTAGAGTTACTGAATGTATGCACATGTATATAAGAAAAAAACGTATCTTGTGAAAACGTTGTAAATTATGCATAAAAATTAATACACGTACAAAAATGAATGAGTAAATGTAAATATAGACACTGTTAAAGAGAAGTATTCTGGTCAATTCTGATTGAGAATTGCTTTAAAATGGTTTCTATGTTGTTGATAATAATTTTCTAGTAACAATAATGTTCATTTTTTAAGATATAGAGGATTTCCCGATTTTGAGACCAACGCTCTTTCACTTTTTCCAGTCAGATCCCACTATGTTAAAGGAAACCAAGGAGGTATACATCAGAAAAAAGTTGCAACCCTTTTTGTTTTTGAAACGGCACTCTTTATCAACTAAATTATTATCTTAATCTAAATTACTATATTAATATTAATATTTAAAAAATAAAAAAGACAAGGGGCATATCAAAATTTACATCAACAATTTTATTTTGTATACATTTTGTCTTTGTATTACTTCGCCGATCGAAGTGTGTGTATGAATCTTAATAATTCTTTTTACTGTGTTCTTCCACATCTCTGAGTCTCTCACTTGTCTGCCCTCTTCTTATATTATTCATTTACCCTCAATTTCTTTGTTCTGTCTGTCTGTCTTTATGCCTGCCTGCCTCTCTGTTTGCATTTTTGTCCATCTCTACCGCTTTCTGTCTGTCTATGATTTTGTCTATCTGTTTGTCTGTCTACCCTCTCTCTCTCTCTCTCGCCCTCTTTCTCTGTATCTCTCTCACTCTCTCTCTCTCTCTCACTCTCTCCCTGACTGTCTTTTTAGTAGACCTGCGCTTTTTTTATTTCAATCTCTCTCATTATGATCTATCTATCTATCTATCTATCTATCTATCTATCTATCTATCTATCTATCTATCTATCTATCTATCCATCTATCCATCTATCTATCTATCTATCTATCTATCTATCCATCTATCCATCTATCTATCTATCTATCTATCTATCTTTCTATCTATCTATCTCCACAGAAATCATATGGTAAAATCATGATTGGCCTCAACAGCACTGTTATTGTCCCTGTAGCTGATTCTTGGTCTTGACGAAATGTACTTTTGATAAAAATTAAATTTCAGAACGTCTTAAAAGTGCATACCTTATTAATAAATTTATAATTAAATAATTTGTATTCGTAACTTAGAAACGTCAGTGTATATCAATTAAGGTCTTAACACTGCTATAAAATGTATTAATTTTTTCTCCCGCTCACTCACACAACTATTATAAAACGAACGCTTAGCATCCAGTTTTCGTTCCAATGCGAAGTTTTGTCACGCCTCTCAAAATAAATTGTGATTAATACAATTTGACTTTCATTAAGCAGACGATTTCAAGATATGTTATTTTCAAATTTACGTTTGTAAACACTTTCTCGTCTGTGGCTGAAGTCTCATATTTCGTTTCGTTGCCCCCGCCTACGATCTTTCGTAATTTTTATACAATTCTCTCTTTGTGTCTACGCCCATTTGTGTAGACGTTAGTTTACTTCTTAACTTGTTTTATTTTATTTATGATTGATTGCTTTTCGTATTTTCTATTTCGTTGTCTCTACGTACGGTTATCTAAGGAAAGAAAAAAAAAGTTGTAAATGTAATAAAAATTTGACCTTTTAGTAAAAAGCTCATGTTTTTGCTTTATTATCTTTTTTTTGTTAATGTTTTTTAATCTCTTTTCACTGCTCATACTTGTTTAAGAAAACTAAGACATAGTTTTAATAAAAACCACATTGAATTTACTTTCGAATATTTGATATCTCATATCTGCCTACGTTAATTTTGTTTTGAGGTAAATTTAAATGTGAAAAGTCGTGAGGGCCTTTTGCCATTTCAGCTCTAAATAGAATTGGATTGAAATGCCAACTTCACAGTTGGGTTTTCCCGTTGTTGGACGTTAGAATGCTTGCCTTGAGTATTCCAGGAATTACTGTATGTAGCATTAATTTGTGAAAAGCACATTCGCCTAGTGACAAGAAAGATCAGTTCAATTATGACGTTTCGTCTGGCAATATGGGGTTAAGAGTATCTATGATGGGTCATTAGATGAAAAAGTATTAAAATTATTAATAATAGTTTCAACAGTAAGGTACATTCTTCTTTTTTTGTGTAGTTTGTAAAAAATGCATCACTTTTAATGTTTTGCAACATTTACCTTTTTAAACAAGTATCTAAAAAGTTATTTTTTAATTAGAAATAAGAGAACTGTCAATGTTTTTGTTTTGTTTTAATCCTTTAAAAAAGCCAAAAATTATTTGAAACTTTGAAAATGTCAAAAAAAGGCCACCGATCACCCTGCTCGCTCTCTCTGTCTCTGTCTCTTTCTTCTTTCTCTCTGGGGGGGGGGGGGGGGGGTATTCGTAACTTAGAAACGTCAGTGTATATTATTTCGGTCATAACATTGCTATAAAATGTATTAATTTTTCTCCCGCTCACTCACACAACTATTATAAAACGAACGCTTAGCATCCAGTTTTCGTTCCAAATGCGAAGTTTTGTCACGCCTCTCAAAATAAATTGTGATTAATACAATTTGACTTTCATTAAGCAAGCGATTTCAAGATATGTTATTTTCAAATTTACGTTTGTAAACAATTTCTCGTCTGTGGCTGCAGTCTCATATTTCGTTTCGTTTCCCCCGCCTACGTCCTTTCGTAATTTTTATACAATTCTCTCTTTGTGTCTACGCCCATTTGTGTAGACTTTAGTTTACTTCTTAACTTGTTTTATTTTATTTATGATTGATTGCTTCTCGTATTTTCTATTTCGTTGTCTCTACGTACGGTTATCTAAGGAAAAGAAAAAAAAAGTTGTAAATGTAATACAAATTTGACCTTTCAGTAAAAAGCTCATGTTTTTGCTTTATTACCTTTTTTTTTGTTAATGTTTTTTAATCTCTTTTCACTGCTCATACTTGTTTAAGAAAACTAAAACATAGTTTCAATAAAAACCACATTGAATTTACTTTCAAATATTTGATATCTCATATCTGCCTACGTTAATTTTATTTTGAGGTAAATTTAATGTGAAAAGTCGTGAGGGCCTTTCGCCATTTCAGCTCTAAATAGAATTGGATTAAAATGCCAACTTCGCAGTTGGGTTTTCCCGTTGTTGAACGTTAGAACGCTTGCCTTGAGTATTCCAGGAATTATGTATGCAGCATTAATTTGTTAAAAGCACATTCGCCTAGTGAAAATAAAGACGTTTATATGACGTTTCTTCTGGCAATATTGCGTTGAGCGTATCTATGATGGGTTTTTTTTTTAGATGAAAAGAGTAGATCATTCGCTTCCGATATATATATATATATCTTTATCGCTCTCTCTCTCTGTCAAAATAACCTGTCTGTCTCTGTCTCCACTTTGAATGCATGTTCCCTCTGTCTCTCTGTCGGTCTGTTTGTCTGTCTGTCTGTCTGTCTCTCTCCCCCCCTTTTCTCTCTCTCTCTCTCTCTCTCTCTCTCTCTCTCTCTCTCTCTCTCTCTCACACACACACATACCAAGGCTAGAACCAATCGAAGACTATGTGACTAGATAAAAACCAAACTGTTATTTATTAGTATACTTTAAACACGAGCTCTCTAAATGCTAACCAGCAACGAATAGCCAACAAAAACCTATTTGAGTTTCTCCACCACCCCCATCACCCTAAAAAAGAATAAGTAAATTAATTAATTAATAAATAAATAACAAAAAATAAATAAATAAAAAAATAACAAACATTAAAAGAACAAACCAATCAAAAGGTAAATAAACAACTATTAAAAAAAATACAGGCCCCTTTATAATTATTATTTTGTCAGCCAGAGACGAAATTAATTCACATCTCCTTCAAGAAAAGGTATGGTGTTGTTTAATACATACGTTATAGTAAAAAAAATTGCGCTTATGCAAATGGACATTGACATAATTATTTTCATTTCAATGTTAAAAATGTTTTTGGCTCGGCACATTGCGTTTAGCAAACGAAACGACAAGTTTTTATATCAAAACATGAAAAAGCCAATGCAGAAGCAGAAAATTCGAAATAATAGTCAAACTAAAAAAAAAATAATTTTGTAAACATCCTACGCTTTTAATGTTTCTTCAAGTTCAACTCAAAAATTCCCCTCATATCTCAGACAACTTCGCATTTGAAATTATCAAGGTCGAAAGATCAAGTAAAATTGATTTAATTTAATCTTCGAAATCCTTCTTAGGACATATCGTGCGAATAAATAATTGATGTGGCGTTCTGCTGCAGCGAAGGTTTTTAAATTCCAGGACAGAAATTGGGAGTTCAAGGAAAACTGGACGAAAGAAATACGAATAAAAAATAAGACAGTGAGGTAAAAGGGGGCGAGGGGTTGAGTGTTTTTGAGAAAGAAATTGAGAGTGTGGGGGGGGGGGGGGGGGGGGGGGGGGTTAGGAGATATACACATGTGGTAGAAATGGACGTTGAGATTTGGAGAATCTGCACGCTACGGTGTCATTATCTTTTTACAATTTTGTTTTTAACTAGGAGCCCATGGTCTATGGATAGTATTTGTTCTGTGATGGAAAGCTGCACAGTTTTAGGTTTAGCTCCCACATCTCAAACAAGTTATAGTTTCGAAAAGACTTTGGTGTATAAACATTTATGGTATTTTTTTTAAATCCTTAGGTGCAAGAAATTTACATCTACAAATTAGAATTAAAATGATGATAGCGAAAGAGATATATAGAGATATAGATAAAGATAAAGAAGAAAAGAGATAGGGTGAAAGACAAGGAAAGACAAATATAAAGAGCCAGACCGAGAGAGAGAGAGAGAGAGAGAGAGAGAGAGAGAGAGAGAGAGAGAGAGAGAGAGAGAGAGAGAGAGAGAGAGAGAGAGTACATCTACAAATTAGAATTAAAATGATGATAATTAAGAAGAATAGGTAGGGATACGTCAAATCTAGAGTTTAAGTGCTATTAATTGGTTTGAAAAGGCTTTTTTTTAGGTTTCCGTTGCAAAATTAATGTGCTCATTATCTGACTGCGCTTGTCCCAAGATGTACAATTTTATCTGACTTTTTTATGTCTTGGGATCCATCAGAGAGATAAAGAAGTTATTGACAATGGAATATAAAAAGCTTAAAGCCAGTCAATATCGATATGGACTTCAAGAAATCCAATACCCAAGGTGATGGAAACATTAATATCTGTGCAAAATCAAACGCCGATTGCTCGCAAAGTCCTCATAAAAATTATAGCGATATTTTTGTTTCTGAAAATCTAGTGGCACTCAGCAGCTACGATGCTAGTATAGTCATTTCCCGGCACAGCGATATAATTTACGCTTTTTGAATTAAAAATTCCCCATCAAGAAACCCATACCCAGTTGTTGGTGACGTCATTAATGCTAATAATGGCGATATTTTTGCTTTTGAAAATCAAGTAAAACCCAACAGATAAGGTTTTAGTACAGCCATTTGCCGGCACATCGATTTTTGCAACAAAAACATTCCCAATCTAGAAATTCATACTCAGTTGTTGGTGAAGTCTTTTATGCTAATGGTAGCGATATATTATGCCTCTGCAATTAGAGACCCGATATAGAGCAGATGCTGATACATGTAAATGTCTTTGAGAAACCAATAGCTAGTTTTTGGCGAAGTCGTTCAGAAAATTATAGAGATTTTTTTTTTTTTACTTTGCAATTGAAGAATCTCAACAACCCAGATGCTTGTAAAGCCAGTTGCTGGCATATTCCTTAAGAAAAATGTTTATCATAAATATATTCACGCCTTTGTTATTTGAGAATCCCATTTGGGAAACCAAAAGCCAAGTGTTAACGAAGTCCTTGTGACAAATACTAATGATAGCGATATTATGTTACCTATGGACTTCAAGAAACCAAGCAGCCCAGATGCTAATACATGTAAATGTCTTTGACAAACAAATAGCCAGTACTGTTGATGGCGAAGGTCGATCAGGAGGTGATACTTAAGGTGGCCCGATTCACCCGATTCATGTCTGGAATATGATCGATCATTCCTTTCCTAGGACAGAACTGGAGTAACAGAACACGACAGCTCCCCCCTCCCTCCCTCCCACACTCACATAACAAAAAAAAATCTGCCCTACGCAGTACAACGATTCAGTTTGATCAGCCCTGCTAAGAGTGATATTACAGAATTTGCGTACACAAGACAAAAACGGATAACATAATCACGCCCATTATGCATGGTGTTTTCTGCTCCCTTGATGGCTCAGTAAGTTGAGGACATAGATAATTATAGATTACTAGGTGTCACTGCAGTTGGCCGTATCTACCGTCATCATTTTTTTATGGGCCACCTGATCGCAAAACCTCTATCGTCGAACAGATGGATGCTTTGTTTGACTCAGAAGCATCTCCCATTGCTTGACCTGCGTGTATGTAACGGGATCAATATCAGATGTAATGTGATCTGTTGTTATGCTCGTCTCCAATCTTTGCATAGACACTTATTTTCCACAGCAGAATTTCACCCAAGAAATCCTCTTGTCCTTGAGTCCGGTTACTTAGCGCTATCCCACAGACTCTCTGATTGACCTGTGGGTGTGAAACAAGATGCGCAAACTTCGCTTCGGTTTAATCACGACCTGTGTAACTTTATTATCATGGTTTTAATGAGAAAAGTCCGTGGGCGTCAGGGTATCATTAATTATTTCTCGTGGTTTGCAAAAACGCATAAACCGACGAAAGGTAACCTTGATTTTCCATATTGATGCTGTACAATGAAAGCTAATAAATCCTATGTGCAAACATGATAACATTTGTATGAGATTTTTGTCGCGTTGTATTATTTTTATATATTTTGAGTGCTGATCTGTGACTGCCATTTACATGCTCTAGAAAAAAAAAGTATCGTATCGAAAAACGACCACTTTTCAGGAGAAGAAACCAACTCATTAATGTGTTCTGACAATGTTGACAGTAAGGTTTCGAAATTTGGGACAAATGTGGTAAAACCGATAAGAAATAAGCCCATATCACTGGATTCGATGCTAGTGGTTCCGATCTTTGGTAATTTTAGTTAAAATATTTTGGTTTTGATGGTTTCGCAAGCAAAGTATAGTAACTATGGAAATAATATACTTTTGCACAGGATCTTTAAAGAAGAAAACTATGGCATCAAGAGAGAGATAAATTTGGCATATTCAAACGGCGTAAAACGACGTAGTGTAACTGAAGATACATTAGTTTGCTTGCCACCAGGAAAACTGATTTTATTTGATTGTTTATAGATCAAGGCGTCCAAAAATAGAAGGCAAAGTCACCGAAATATACATAAACTTGCTGTAAGAATCAAAGTGAGCTATATTTTGAACATCTTGGCATCGCGTTGCGCATCTATTATTTAGCAAAAAATAACCAATCATTTATGAATTTTCAAAAAATAACCCAAAAAAGTGCGCACATATCTTGGGACAAGCGCAGTCAGATAATGAGCACATTAATTTTGCAACGGAAACCTAAAAAAAAGCCTTTTCAAACCAATTAATAGCACTAAAACTCTAGATTTGACGTATCCCTACCTATTCTTATATTGACTTGTGAACCGAAATGGATCTGGAGCGTGTTCTATGGATAACTGTTTAATGCGCTTCGGTGATTTCAATATTTATCTTAAAGAAGCATTCTTCTAAATGATTATAACTAGTGTATCTAGACCAAGGCGTCCAAAAATAGTCATAGATAGGACAGAGTGATACTTTCAGCCCACACAATCAGCTTACACTGGAAAAATATGAAATTTCCTATCTATGTGCGCACTGTTTTGGGTTATTTTTTTTTTTAAGATTCATAAATGATCGATCATTTTATATTTATCGTTGCTAAATAATAGATGCGCAACGCGATGCCAAGATGTTCAAAATATAGCTCACTTTGATTCTTACAGCAAGTTTATGTATATTTCGGTGACTTTGCCTTCTATTTTTGGACGCCTTGATCTATAAACAATCAAATAAAATCAGTTTTCCTGGTGGCAAGCAAACTAATGTATCTTCAGTTACACTACGTCGTTTTAGACCGGTTGGACGTGCCAAACTTTTCTATCCCTTGATGCCATAGTTTTCTTCTCTAAAGATCATGTGCAAAAGTATATTTTCTAGTTACTATAGTTTGCTTGCCAAACCATCAAACCAAAATATCTTAACTAGAATTACCAAAGATCGGAACCATTCATATCAACTCCGGTGATGTGGACTTATTTCTTATCGGTTTTACCACAATTGTCCCAAATTTCGAAACCTTACTGTCAGCATTGTCAGAATACATTAATGAGTTCTTTTCTTCTCCTGAATTGTGGTCGTTTTTTGATACGATACTTTGTTTTTCTAGTCCATGTAAATAGCAGTCATAGATCAGCACTCGAAATATATAAAAATAATACAACGCGACAAAAATCTCATACAAATGTTATCAAAAACCCATTTCTTTTGACAGTCAAGATCTACATAGCAAAGCCTTCTGTGTCTTGTGAAATGTTTAGTTTTACTATACTTTTAAATAACACTTCTGAAAGTTAATAATAGTTAGCTTCGGTAACAAGAAACCACAACCAAGACTAGTCTAAGTCAGTTTCCTTCCTGATGATCAGCACGATACTTAATAAGATCGAAGGCTAATAAGGCAAACAACAATTACTTCTACTGAAATAATATGTACAATCCGATCCCTACACTTTACAGTTCTTCATAAAGCATTGATGTACTATAATGCTCTGGGTATTTCATATAGAGTTACAATCAAATTCATTAGAGAGTAGTAAGCACTAACTATAGACGTATCGAGTTTGTTCCTTCTTCTCTGTTATATAGTCCTGTCCTGACCGCATTGTTTAAAATAGCCTGTCTGAGAACGGGTGTGACCACTCGCTATGTTGTCCCCTTTCTTCTATGGGGCTGAATATAATAGCCTGCAAGAATACTTAGAAATTCCACTATTCCAGAGCTATATTGAGTATTATAAGGGTTTTAAACGAAAAAGAAAGGTCTTGACACAAAGATAGTCAGTGGGATGGGGGAGAGAGAGAGAGAGAGAGAGAGAGAGAGAGAGAGAGAGAGAGAGATAGAGAGAGAGAGAGAGAGAGAGAGAGAGAGAGAGAGAGAGAAACAGACACACAGACACACAGACAGAGACAGGTTGAGACTTAGAAACAGAACCAGAGTCAAATAGAGATAAAAATTATAAAAGTATCAACAGTAATGTGTGGATTTAAAACATAGAAATTATATAATAAACACCAGTTTTTTAATGTTTGTCTATTCTAGTATTAGCTAAATAACAATCAGATTAAGGCATTCTTTTTTTTTTTAAAAATGCTGTACCGGAAGTCCCTGAAGACGACTCCCCCGTCACTCCGTCAGACTTCCGGTAGTCTGGTCGCCAGACCGCCGACTGCACATAACGACCAAAAAAGACCTAGTGCATTAATGTCAAAATGTTTTTTTTTTTTAATATACAACACAAACATATCAAATTTGACACTGTTCGGCATGCCCTACACTTTCCCTTGTAAGCATACACAAAAAAACACCAAAAAAAACCAAAACATGAAGAGACAGACTGATTAGGCCGGATCTGAAATAATCAAGATATGATTCATTGATTGTCTCCTGGTTTAAGTGCAAAATATTCCTGACATTTTCTGTCCAACATGCTAAAATACAGTTCTATTTACGGTTTGTAAAAGACATCGTGTCAAGTTTTGTTCAATGTTTATTCAGTCAATATATATATATTAAGAACATACATATCGAAAATTATTTTGTCAAGCACAGGCTTAGCAAGATGAATACACATAAACAGTTATGCAAATATACAACACAATTAACAAAAAGTTTTACTTAAACATAGTTGTATCTAACTAGTACACATTAATTAGGGAGAAGAAAAAAATTAAGAACTTATCATACATTCCTTATCAATATGGAAAACTGATTGCGCATTGCATTAAAAAGTTCCAATAATGTGATTAAATAAAGTACATATAACAATGACTGCAAAATGCACTATAAATGTGTTAATTAAGTTTGATTTTAAATTACTCTAAATTATTAATAAAGGCATAGAATGTAAGAGTTCACCTTGTAGTAGCATTATAAATTTTTAAGTTCTCTTGAGCCATTGAAATGTTTGACTGCTTGTGGGTAAAAGCTCTTAACGAAGCGGCCACACCCCTTAAAGGCTCGCATTCTTCGCCCATGGGGCAGAAGATCAAAGTAACGGCTAGCAGGGTGGGAATTATCATCACGTATTTTAGATATTTTCCTTTCCATACGAGACATGTAAATAGTTTCAAGTGTAGGAAGGTCTACACCCGTCAGCCTTTCACTGTTACGTATAACTGAGTTTATTTTTTCAATCTCAGCTATTGGGGCGCGGTCAAACCAAACAGTGATTGACTGCGATAGAACGCTCTCGATTATTGCCTTATAAAAGGGCCTTGAACCTTGAACGATTTTAATTTTCGTAAGAAATACAACCTTTGTCTTGCTTTAGTTAAAATATGTTGAACGTTAACGTCCCATGTTAGTTTTATTGGAGAGATGTGTACCCAAAAATTTAAATGTATCCACCCGTTCTACTTGAATACCATTAATAAAAAGAGGAGGTGGGGTTGGACCCGTAAGTCGATAATCAACAATTATTTCTTTAGTTTTGCTTACGTTCAGCTGGAGGTTGTTATTTTGACACCAGTCTGTGAGCGAGCTTACTTGCTGTCGGTATTCAACTTCATTGTTATTCTTTATAAGGCCAGTGACAGTAGTGTCATCGGCAAACTTTATTATAAGACAATCTGAAAACTCGACTTGACAGTCAGACGTAAAAAGAGAATATAACTTAGGCGATAAAGGACAGCCTTGTGGAGCACCAGTATTAAGAGTAATAGACGATGACATGACATTACCAACTTTTGCAACCTGGGGACGGCATAGTAGAAAATCAAGAATCCAATTACAAAAAAAGATGACGTAAAGATGAAATTACGGTTTGTAAAAGACATCGTGTCAAGTTTAAAAAAAAATAATTTCTTCCCTACAGATCAACGACGTGATGAACGAATTCATCAATAAGTGTCAGGGAAGTGGATGAAGCAAAGTAAACTAACCCACTTATGTTATATGTTTAACATATTTATATTTAAGATGGCATGAACATGTGTTTTGATATATTTTTAGATCTATAATTATGTTTAAAATCTTAATGGTTATTTATAACATATATGTCTTTTTCTTGAAAATAGACGAAATGTAAATTACATGTACTTGGATTGCCAATAAACGCCTTTGGACAAATTTGTTTTACATTTTCTTTACTGTATTATTTAATAAAAAGTTATTTCAGGCTATATCTTTCAAACTAATCCACAATGACTTCATAACCCACCCTTGGGATTTTGAAATGAATAAATGAGACCTTCCTGTAGTTCAAGTTCATCTTGAACTGAAAAATCGCAAAGATTAAAGAAAAAAGCCTAGCTTCTAAAAATTACTGATGTGTTACGAAATTAATGATTGCAATTTATTTTCTTGACAGAGTGCATTAAATTTGGGGTTATGGAATAATTATGTTATGTTTCTTTAAAAAAATATATTTTGGGACTCCACCAAGTGCCAAATAAAATGTTTGTCATTTCTGACACAGGCCGAACCCTACGCCTTTTTTTTCTCACCTTGAAAAGTCAGTTTTGAGGAAAGCGGTTTTTAAAAAAAATTCACCTTTAAATGTTTACAAACAAAAATGAGAAATAACACAAAATAACTCTATGCGAACTTGCACTTGCTTATAGATTGATGGGCACAGCATAAAATAAAATTATTAATGTTTCCTCTGACGATAGAGGTGTCAGGCTGAGAATGTTGTTAGCTAATGATGGAGCCTAATAGCAAAGGCGAGGTGATGTTTTTGCCGCCTTTAATTGTCATCCGGATATCAGTAAAATTAACCGAGGAACAAAAAAACAAAGCACCATAAAAACCAACAAAAAAAACAAAGCTAAAAATACAACCCAAAAGCGTTGCATTTTCATTATGAACAACCGTGTTTGTATTTTAGAGAATAGGACGTGAATGTAGTTGCTGCGTTTAATTTTTTGTTTTTCTCTAGAGTAAAAACTTTTTAAAAAATGTACTTGCATAGAACATAAAAAAATGTTATTGCGGTTTACCGTCCTCATTCCACTATCAATGTCTCGTTTTCTTTATAATTATTTGCTTATTTACTATCCAGCGTCTTTTATAGAAACTTTTGCTGCCCTCACTGCTTTCTATTCTATGGATCTCCATTTATGATACTTCTCTTCTTTCCATATTGGTGTTTGCTTCTCCTGTATTCCTTCTGGTCCATTTATTGATGTTGTCTATGTATCCTGCTTTTGGACGTCCTTTACCCCTCCTACCCTCGATCTTACACTGTACAACATCTTTCATTAGCGTGCGTTCATTTCTGCAGATATGTTCAAAGAAAGATGATTTTCTTTCCTTGATGACGCTTAAACAAAGTCTTGGAACATTCAGGTTCTTTGAGAATGCTGTGGTTTGTTCTTTTTTCTCTTTAACTTATTCTTAGCAGACTTCTATTGATTTTCTTCTCATCCCTTTTTGGAAGTGTCCATTCCTGTGCTCCACATGTCATTACTGTCCACACCAAACATTTCATTATTTTCATTATTAGCTGTTTATTGATGTCTTTATCCCATATTTTGTTACGGTCAGCGTTCTCTGTTTTTATTGAGCCATTATATTTAAAGTTTTCAACACATTCTAATTCTTTATTGCGGATTTTTTTCTCTTTCTATATGAATGAACTGGTTTGTATTTTTCTCTTCCTATATGAATAAATTTTGTTTTCTTTGCGTGCAGCTTCAGGCGTTTTCTTTCTCCTGTAGCATTGAGTTTGTTTATTATTGTTGTGGCTTCGGCATATGCATTGGCACATATTGCTGCATTATCTGCATATCTTAAATTTGAAACTCTCCTACCTCCAACGATTATTCAATAGTTGTCCAAGTCAGCGTCTCTCATGAAAGTATTTTTTTGTTCTATGTACGTGCTAAAGAGATGTGGCGATAAGATGCATCCCTGTCTGACGCCTTTTCCAATTTTAAAGGGTTCAGTGTGTGCAGTTGCATGTAATTTGTATCTTTTGATCATGGTATAATGACTTCACTAGGGCGACGATAATGCTTGCGAAGCCCATTGTGGTTAGCGCCTTGAAGAGCTTATCTTTTAACAGTAGAAGATTGGCTGGAATATCTGTTTAGGAAATTATGCCCTGTGCTGACTGAGCTAGCGGACTCATCCGTTGTCCATCAATGCGTGAGTCTGTGACTAGTTTAAACGGCCTTTTTCTGTTGCGATTGGTGCAGATAGTAGGTCTATATTAATCCTCCCTACCCCCCCCCCCACAAAAAAAGGAATTATAATAAGAATATTCTTTTCTTCTACTTTTGTTGATACAGCTGGAAAATTGTACTGAAAAATCCAGGGAAATGATATAGACACCCCTAAAATTTGTAGATATTAAGCTTGAAGAGCCAAAATTATCTCCTCATCAATATTATTTTGAAACAATAAAAAGATGAATAAAGCACAAGTCGCTAAAAAGCTGTAATATACAATCTCCTAAGCATGATCTAGAGTCTTCCAAGCATACGCAAACTATTTTTTATTGACCTTTTGAATTCAAACAAAAACATAGCTTTTCTAGATTCTAAATATTATGATTAATATTTTCCCTGCACGCAGTTTAGAATAACTGTACCACCTTATAGCGCTTTAAGTGATAGACCACCCATGTCCTGTGTGTTTCCATACCAAAATAATTCCTCCACAGCAATTAAACAAACCACATGCATTCAGTCCAATTAACGAAGAAAGACAATAGGATCAAGGTATTTGACACAAACTTATTTTTGATTAAAAAGATACCCGATTTACGCTCAAAGAAGCTTATGCGTACGTGTTGTTTTACACGTTTTTGCAAGCCTTTGTGTATTGTGATAGCAATTTGGTTTGGCATAACTGGTTTGAGTAGGGGTAGAGTTTGAGTTAGGTGCTTAAAGTCAAACGTCAACACTATAATTATAGACTATTTAGAAGGGTTCCAACACTACGTTCTGCCACACGGAGACAGTGCGAGGAATACTGTGACTCCTGCCTCGATCAGTCACATCATACGGACACTGAACTCACCTGTAGAGCTAGAAAACGGACAAATAAATTGTTGACATTATAGACCTTTTTTTTATTAATTGATTTTGTGTAACTGTGTTCTTGTGTATCGTATTTTTTTCCATATGTTTTCTGCATGAATTAGTTCTCTGGTGTTTAATACTGGTTGGATTGCCAATACTTGTATTAATAAACCGGTGGGGAAACGCAAAAGGAAATGTATCCGGGCGTATTTGGCCATAAACACGTACAATTGCCATTTAATCATGTAAAACAATCTTTTAATTAGTTTAGCAATCAAAAATGATTCTGACAAACAAAGGGCATATTTATATTTTGACTAATATATGAAAGAGAAAGAAATTAACCAATGATATGGTCTTACTATAGCTGATATAATTACTCTGAGCAAATTTAGGAAAAAACAGCAAGTGAATTAAATGACATATGCCTATAGAGCAATCGTTGCAAAGTAGGAAATTGCGAAAAAAGTATTATAATTACCTTTCGCACATAACATGATAAAGCAATGATATCTTTGTTGCTGTGTAAAAATAATAGGGAAATTGTAAATAAAACTGTCCATTATACTATAATTTACGTATTGTTTACCCATACTCTGATAGTTACACGGGGTGGAAGCTATAATTACCCTGGAGAGAGACAGTAATAAACAAATGATGCGATGTGTTTATGTATTCAGCCAGTTACAGAATACCGTTTGGCGCTATTAGAGAATTCATTAAATGAAACGTGGATATCCTTTTTCATCATTATCAATATTTTTGCTGACAAAAGTTGAACTTCCTGTTGTCTCCTGGGATGTCCAAGTCACGTGTCTGTCCGCGCCTGGTCCCCGACAGATCACGTTACGTTAAGCCCTAAAGTTGTCAAACTTTTGACTGGGACGAGTCGTAAAGTGATTAGTTTGAACTCTGCTTTTTTAGCCCAGGGGAAAATCGAGATTTTTTATATCTAGAATTTTTTTCCATTGTCTTAAGTCTATGGCGAGACTGAAAGTACATTGGAATTCACTTAGAGGCAAGTCGACTAAACGCAAATTTTTCTTAATGACAACCAATTTTGGACAGTTTTATTTTGATTTTCCTCATAGACTTCTTTGTCTTTTGTCTTATAGAATGATGTAGTCCGCTCTTGTTTAATACAATCACGTTTTTGTTCTACTTTTTAATCTCGGATGTTGCCTTTAAACGAATCCCACTTGATTCAAGAAAAACCTGAGAACGCTAAGATGAAAAGCCTTTTATAATGGATGTTTATTTGGTGCTTTTAGCTTAGTTTTTCCTGGATTTTCTCCACTACGAACCAATGTGACTTTAAATTTGAGAAGATAACTCATTGTTTTTATCCCCCAAGGAAACGTTTTGACCTTTTATCTCGATCCCGGTGGAACGTGATAGAGTTTTTCATGTACAGTGCATCCTGTCTTGTCTCTCTCTCTCTCTCTCTCTCTCTCTCTCTCTCTCTCTCTCTTTCTTTCTCTCTCTGCTGCTCTCTCTATCCTCTCTCTCTGT
>RQTK01000655.1:156878-173035 GCA_003991915.1 Elysia chlorotica
TCTCTCTGCCCCCCCCTCTCTCTCTCTCTCTATCTCTCTCTCTCTCTCTCTCTCTCTCTGCGTATTCCTCTATCTGTGCCCCATATTTGCTGCTCCAGAAATTTAAGCTTCGTAAAAGTTCAAGCACTAAAGTTGGGGCTTTTTATTGCTTTACCTTTTTTCGACATCTTAGCTGATGTCTTCAGGATCTTAGTAAGTGCCACGACTATCACTAAAGTCTATTCCTAGACACAGACTGCCTATACATTAAATTGAAAATGTGAATCAGATAAAGAAATCTGATGTTTGAGTCGCCGGGTTTTAATTATCTGGTTTGGCTTTCATGTGCTTTCACTCCTTGTTTGCGTTACTCTTTTTGTTTATTTAATTGATTTTGTCCGATGTATTGGCTTGGATATATTGTTGGTGATATAAAAACACGTTCATAAATACGAAGGAGATCAACTGCATATGATATAACAATTTATGTCAGTGATAAAAACGACCGTATGCTATTCTTTTTTGTAATTATGTTGATTTCTTCAGCCCTTATAATATACACTACACAAATCATGTTTGCGACACCTGTGTATATTAATTTAAACTACTTATACAAAACTATACTGATTGAATTGTTCATCTATACTAGGCATTAGGCCTATGAAATTAAACAGTATAATGAGGGACTGCTGAGTGTTAAAGTGTCACAATTTGTTAGAAATGCAATTCACACTACAAAAATATCGTACATATTATATCCATAATATTAAAGAAACAATTATTTTTGCTAAGTTAAAAAAAAATATTTCTGAGAGTGGTAGGGGGAGACAGTCAGAGAGACAGAGATAAACATTATACCGACAGACAGAGAGAAAGGTAGTACATAGGAAACAAGAGAGAGAGAGAGAGAGAGAGAGAGAGAGAGAGAGAGAGAGAGAGAGAGAGAGAGAGAGAGAGAGAGAGAGAGAGAGAAGAGAGAGAGAGAAAGAGAGAGAAGGGGAAGGGAGAGAAAGAAAGACAGACAGAGAGAGAGAGAGAGAGAGAGAGAGAGAGAGAGAGAGACGGGCAATGATTTAAGTTATAAAAAAAACAGGAATCCTTTAACCATACTGGACTCTGGGTAAATGCACTCGGCAAAGACCTGTGGTCAAGCGAGGATTAAGTGCGAGAAAACAGACCCACACTGGTCAGTATTGATAGCCCACTTGTCTCCCTTTTTTTTATACAAGTTGATAATCTTGGCGTCGCGCATAATTATTCTGGGGTACCATTCCTTCTCTCTGTCAGAAACACAGTACTTCATGAAGTGGCTTCAAGAAGGCTTGCTTTCCACTTTGATGATCTCGAATGCAATGCTGTCTTCACCAGGTCTTCTAACACAGACCACCAGGGCATCTCTTGCTACTCTAAGACCCTCCACAACTTGTTAACCTTTTCAGGGTGAGCAACCTAAAATACAATTGCATAATTTTATTCTCTATGGAATCGCAATTTCACTTAACCTGAAATAGTATTTTTCCCTAGCGGGTAAAACGAGTTTTTAGATTTTTATGTGCGCTATTTTCAAATACAATTTATTCAAAAGATACATTTTTACACTAAAAATCTCCTCCAACACTAATTCATCGATTGCTTTGAAAACTCGTATGATGTTTGTGCTCTTTGTAATAAACACTATGGCCGAGGCTTTTTTTTTTCAATTTTGTTTAGATTTTTAGAAATCTGGGATTTTGTTTAAAAATATTATTTTTTTCCCTTGATCGCTATATAGTAAAGTAGAAAAATTGTAGACAAAACTCTATTTCAAAATGTGCTCTATTACGCGTATATTGTTTAGATGCATTGCCTGCATATTTCTGACTAGTTTAAAGTTATTTGATTAAAAACTATAAGACAAGATAGATTTTTAAATTAACGATTTTAGGTACACAAAATCTATAGCAACCGTGTGATAAAATTTAAAAAATTACATTGTTTTCTACATTTTCAATGGTTGCAGCTAAAAATAGCCAAAGTGCATGACAAGGAAAATCACTCCCATGACCCACCCTTTCCCTTTAAGAAAGGTGAGTGAAAAGTATTTTCTACCAAATACCTCATCTATGTGCCTTATATCCCTAAAATAATAATTATCATTGTGAAAAAAAAAGTTTTAAGGTTCAAAGTTTTTGTTATCCTACATTATGCCCTTATTCTGAAATAAAAATCGTTAAAAAGAAAAAAAGGCGTTTGGTAAAAAAAAAACATCTTGGTACCTGAATAATCAATCCTCGAATATATAATGGTAGAAAGAATATAGATGCTTTGCTTTCCATTTATCCCATTCTCCATCTCTCTTCCTCCCTTTCTCTCTTTTTCTACTTTTTCTATCTTTTTGCGTTTTCTTTTTCTATCTTATGTTCTCTCCTCTTCCCTTTTTTTCTCTCTTTCTGTTTTCCTCGATCTCTCTTTCTTTAAAGACCACTCCCCATCTCTCTCCCTCCATCTCTCTCTTTTTTTCTCTCTTTTTGCGTTTTCTTTTTCTATCTTATGTTCTCTCCTCTTCCCTTTTTCTCTCTCTTTCTATTTTCCCGATCTCTCTTTCTTTAAAGACCAAGCACTACTAAAGGGTGCCCCCAAAGAGGAATTGGGTTTTCTGCACTCATTAGACAGGTTTCTTTCGCTAACGAACGCTGGTTGAACTGTTTCTATAATGGTTTAAGTGTGGTAGAATATTCAGAAGGAAGACTATTAGAGTTCAAGGATGGACACATTTTTGTTTATTCAATCATAGTAGTAAAGTGTTAACTATTTCTTAGTGTGTGTGTGTGTGTGTGTGTGTGTGTCTTTTCATATAGAAATGGGTTGGTTTGTTTAAACTCAGTACTGTGGTGTCATCGTGAATGTTCGTACATGTACGTATAGATTTTACACGAAGATAATCATACAATGTAATACATAATTATAAATTGTTATAGTGTAGTCCACTCGATTCTTTGCCATACTTGCAATAATTATTTCATTTTCCATGAAGGAACTATTGGACGCCATTCCATTACCTTGTTTTATATTTAGAAATACAGGAGTCTATTATAGAAATCCATGGAGAGAAATTCGAAATCCACATAGTCTTAGTTCTTATTAAATTAAAAATTCAGTTTAGGCTATAATCTAGTAGCGTTGATTTTATTTCTCCATTATTGTGAATCTAGATTGCCGAATTTAAATGATTTTTGGTCCCGTATATTTTGTCGTTGTGCTAAAATTCTAGTTTTTTACAGCTATATTTTAGATAATTATAAATATATATATATAGTATTATATTATATAGAATGCGTGGGCATTCTACGCTAGAATCTATATCATATAATTAAATGATAACGTTAGATTCACAAGCTTAACGTTTAGATTTTCTGAATGTATCACCGGGAGTTCTAAATGATGCGAAACTTAAACCTCCAAACAAAAATGACTGGTAAAGTCATCGAAGAAGGCGAAAAATTGATGAATTGATTAAGAAATTCGAAACAAGAGTCAAAAATTAGTATGTTGCACAATGAAATCTAGATTTCAGTAGCGCTGCATCATGGAAAATGTTCGCATCACGCGGCAACAATTTTTTAATACCTTAATATCTTTTATCTTAATATTTAGACTTCCAAATGAAAAAAAAACTGGCTATGCCACCGAAAGGAACAGACCAAAAACTTTAGTTTGAGGGGTAAAAGTGGGCTTTACTATATTGAAGATAGAAACAATAATACTAACCTTTGATCAGTATAAAAACAGTGCACCAAAACAAGCGGCTGAAAACCCACTTCCATCATGACTTTTGCAAGGTGATAAAACATAATAAAAACAATACTCACTACTACCAGTGTGCAGAAATGTTTTCACTTGATTTTTCTAGTTGGCCCTGGTGTTCTGTTTTTTATGTACAGTGCAAACCCTCTCTCCGTTTTTGCAGAGTCACTTTTTTGCCCATTTTTTCATAAGTCTGCTAATACTGACATTTTTGTTTGAACAGTCAAGGACGTTGTTTTTTAATGTATAAACTTATCAACTGCTGTCGGTAAAACCAACAACTACTTGGAGGTTACTTCTAAGTAGTACGGCTGTACTGATCAGACAGTTTTGTTGGACTAAGGGGACGAACTGGCACAAGTGGTAGAGCGTTGGTCTCTGGATCGTTGAAATGTGTATATCTCCGATGTCGTCGCCCACTGGTTGGATCGATGTTAGTACATGTATAGTGTGACCAGCTGAGACGGGAGTTCAGGTCTCCCCGCCCTGTCTCTTGCGTGACAGTAAATAAAAATTCCAGGCGTCAGTCTTGGGGCCCGTCCACAATTATAGAGCTCAACTCAACTGGTAAAAACCAAAAACTACTTTAAGGTTATTTCTAAATAGGGCGGCTGTACTCGTTAGCAAGGTTTGTTTCCCTAACAACCTTAGTGTAGTCTGGGTGCTTAAAACATTTTAGTTTCTCTAGAGACGGCCATGTCGTTAGAAGCTATAACTTTTAAAGAAAACATGTTTTTAACAGAAAGTGTTGATAGGTTTTATCGCGTTTTAACATGTAAACTTTTCTGTGTGCCTTCTAAACATCCAATGAAATGGAGGGGTCGTGGTTTCCCCACAAATTTTAAATATGGCGTTTATCTCGTTTTGCGGCAAGACTATTTTTATATGAAGCATAATATTGAAGAAAAAATGTAAAACGAAAAGGTTCCGGTTTTTCCCGTAATAACCCTTGAAAATAGAAGGGTGTGTACGTTTTAAACAGAAAGATAATGGTGTTGATGTAAGCTTAACGGCTTTCAAGATATTGAATTCTCTAGAGAAAGGGAATATCCAAATCTCCAGTAGCTTTCGACTTAGATTTTGGGTCCAAGGTGCCAACCTGACAAAACGAATTGTGGGGTATAGTTGCAATAGCTTTTCATAGCAAAAACCACTGAATTAAAAAAAAAACCCAACAAAAACATGCATTGTCAAATGAAAATTCGATAATTGGTTGGTTCCTACGATAACAGCAGTAATAACAACCTAATCCATTTTAATTTTTGACTTGGCACGCAAAAACTGAAAGTATATTATTATAAATCAAAGTCATTTACGGCTCAACGGAAAATCCCATAAAAAAAGCTCATTGTGCCGTGCTTAGAAAGCAATCGCAACAACTCAGTGCCATATTGAGGTTGCAGGGAGCCATGGACCCAGCTCACGTGGGATAGGGAAAGGGGTAGGGGGCTTCAGTCCCTCATGATTGTTCTAAGTTTGAAACAGGGGGGGGGGGGGGGTGTTGGGGGAATGCATTGTCAAATGAAAATTCGATCATTGGTTGATTCCTACGATAACAGCAGTAATAACAACCTAATCCATTTTAATTTTTGACTTGGCACGCAAAAACTGAAAGTATATTATAATAAATCAAAACCATTTACGGCCCAACGGAAAGTCCCATAAAAAACTCATTGTGCCGTGCTTAGAAAGCAATCGCAACAACTCAGTGCCTGATTTAGGTTGCAGGGAGCCATGGACCCAGCTCACGTGGGATAGGGTAATGGGTAGGGGGGCTTCAGTCCCTCATGATTGTTCTAATATTGAAAGGGGGGGGGGGAGCTTTTGGTGCAGTCGTGGGTCCCGCCTTAAATTATGTTCTGTAACAATTTGATTGTGTGATGTAACTTTTGACTTGATTCAAACCTGGCTCAGTCATCATTTTTTCCTCTATGCTGACAATAAATTGATGCTTCGATCAGGGGATTACGTATTACGATTTTGTCTAGGACAGTCTGTTCGGATTTAAAAAAAAAGACACGCATACAAGCGCACATACACAAAGTAGGATAGAGAGTTGGAAGGAGCGAAAGTGAAAGGGAGGGAGCAACAGCCAGAGTAAAAGAGAGAAAGAAAGGCAGAGAGAAAGACAGACAGACAGACAGACGGACAGACAAAGAGAGAGAGAGAGAGAGAGAGAGAGAGAGATAGGGAGAGAGACAGGCAGACGTATTACGATTTTGTCTAGGGCAGTCTGCTCGGATCGTAAAAAAAAGAAGACACGCGCACACACGTACATACACAGATGCAGTAGGAAAAGAGTAATAGTTGGAGGGAGCGAGAGTTAAAGACAGAGAGATACAGCGAGAGTAAAAGAGAGGGAGAGACAGCGAGAGTAAAAGAGAGAAAGAAAGATAAAGAAAAAGACGGACAGACAGACAGACAGATAATGAGAGAGAGATAGGGACAGAGACAGGCAGACAGACAGACAGACAGACAGACAGACAGACAGACAGATTGACAAAGACATAGACTGATAGACGCTTTGAGAGGGAATGAGAGGTAAATAAGAGACGGTGAGCGGTAGTTAGAGAGAGGGTTTGTTTGTTTCTCAATAACCAACATCAGTGACTGAGCAAGGCTTTATTATTGTTGACGAACCCCAAGAATTATTTCAGACATCTACCACGCGCTGCCATTTAGAAACAGTGCGGAGGCACCGGGCATTCTGTTTTAGCCATGTTTAAGTTTGGGTGAATGTAGATTTTGTTTTGTTTTTATGAAAAGAAGAAAATTTATTTTTTACATCCCGAATTTTTTCTTTCATCTTTGGTTCAAAAGATGTGATTTTTCGAAAAAAAAAATCGTGCGCCTTTTTCGAACTGCTGGCAAAATATTCTGACTCTGTCCAACGTCATCACCACATGATATGAAGTTAGCAGAAGTACAAACAGCCCCTCGGAAGGGTACAAAGAGTATTAATTTGCATTCCAATTAATGTGCTTGTTTAGTGCAATATGGCGAGTTTTCCGGAAACTTCGCAATCGTAATTTTATGGAACAGAAATATGGTAGCTATTTTTCTCATTCGTGTTTTAACTTTTTAGTATGGGTTTGGGAAAATATCAATCCTGAACGCCTTGTTGTCATCGAAAGTGAAAGATAGTTTTGTCTTGAACGTGTATATTTTTTGGATGACTTTTACATAGCGTTTTTTAATCTGCTCCTAAAAGTAAAATACACCACTGTATCAAGAAGCATTGACCTTAAGAAAACTTAGAACTTATAAAATCTCAACGTCGGTACATTTAATTCAGGGCCAATGTCAAACCTCGAAACAGTCGCGTAAACTCTAATAGGATATCAAGTCAATAAGTCAATACACACATAGAAAGGGAGAAAAAGTAGGATTCATGACAGCTTTAGCGGTGTTTTCAGTCCATTCGCGATATGAATAGAGCATAAAGCAAATAGGGTGGTTGGGCATCGTAAAAAATGCTAAAGAGATAGGGATATAGACAGAGAGAGAGACGAACAGATGCAGCGAAACAGAGATATAGAGAAAGAGAGAGATAGATAGAGACGACAGAGAGAGACGACAGAAAGAGGTGGATATAGAGAGAGACAGAGGCGACAGAGAACTAACGAGAGAAATGGAGAAATATAAAGAGGCCACAGAGAGATAGAAGGAGAGAGAAATGGAGAGAGATAAAGAGAGGGATGGAGACACATAGAGAGGCCACATGGAGAGATTGACAGACAGACAGACATACAAGCAGGGACAGAGACAGAAACAGAGAGAGAGAGAGAGGAGGAGACAATCACTTTATTGGTCCTGTTGTCTTAAACCCCCCTTTTCCACTATTCCATGTATAATTCCAGCTACAATCACTGAGCTTTGCTATATGTAGACCTTAAGCCACAACGATAAGCCTCTTGCGTTTTCCAACGGGCCTGGTAGACTCAGGATGGGACGTCCCTGACTCTGCTTAAGCCAGGCCGATCTACGCCATCCAGACCTGGGGGAATTGTTGCTTTTAACAGCGGGCTAGTCCAGGTCTTTATCACTCTTTCCTTTTTTTTAGCTAGGAAAGGGATTTATAGATCTACCAATATTGGATAAACAAACCAACGTTAGAGTACATTTACCTTCTACGTACTCACTTCCAGAAAATCCGTTGGCCATAATGAGACCATAGTACGTTGACAAAACATGGCCAAACCATTTTTTTATTAACCTAAATACATATACCTAATATAATAATGTAGCTGCGTCACTTCCTTAATACTCCCTTAGAAAACAAATCCATATAAATCTCATCTTAGTCAACAATAACTTGGCTAACTAATGCCTTTGGTCTATAAGATTGTTCTCCTCACTAGTGATGCGAAACACGTCGTAAAATAGTTTTTTTTAGATCTCAATCAAAGGTGATTTAAAATCATTTGGTTACTAACATCCTACGTCATCAACAAAGCTATAGAGTGGACAGGTCCCAAGAATAACGTCTGGCAGTTTTACGTGCTGCCACACAGTGTTAGTACAGAGATACCCGGACTGCTGTCTCAGCCGGTCACATTATACTGACAGCGATCCAACCAGTAGGGAATCGTAATCAGACAATAAATCGTAGGTTTCGAACCGAGGAGTTACCTGTATGGAGACAGACGCTCTACCACTTGTGAGAGATCATCTTCCACCTGGCTCAAACTACACACCCAGATAATCAAAGGAATTTTATAAAAACTTTTATTTAATGCTAACATGACTGATCTGAGCATATAAACATTAATGGCATCAGGTGCAGCAAACCATCTCTTCACGTCTTCTGTAAGGTAATCTTTCTTCAAACGCAATGCCTTCAATATTTATATACCGTGGTACGTTGAATGTCAATAGCTAGGTGCATTTTATGTTCCAATAGAACCCTGAGATCACATGAAATATGTTTACAGTAAGAACAGAACCTTTTAGTCTAGCGATCATAATGATACCCTTACTTCTTATTTATGACTAAGCCAAGGTTTTTGTCATTGTTTTTTTTATAATCCATGATATAACAACTTATGGGGAACTTTATTTAATTTGGTGCTGCATGGTACGAATGCCACTGCCCTGATCTCTATCAATAGCCTCTCTCTCTCTCTCTCTCTCTCTCTCTCTCTCTCTCTCTCTCTCTCTCTCTCTCTCTCTCTCTCTCTCTCTCTCTCTGTGCACAGGTTGGTGGGGTATTTCCTATACTCTACGATGCTCCTTAGCCAGTTTTCTTTTGTGAAACGACCGCATTTATCAGAAATCATTGCTTCAAGAATTTTCTTTTGTAAGCTGTGCTATAATTAGGTGTTTTTTTAGCAAAAAAAATTTTTAAATTGTTTTTTTAAGGGTATTTACGTTTGGTAAAATCTAAAAAATTCTATACTTTGTTAAATTCAACTGTTTAAATACCGGGTAAAGGTATATCTAAAGGCCATCCTCATCTAAATCTGTGTACGTTAATACCTAAGTATTTCTTTATGAAACGAGTCCACCGTAGACATTTGAACCCAGGACCTGCCCTATTGATTGCATAGGTGTCAGTGTAATGTGATCGTCTCAGACAGGAGTCATGGTATCCCCACAATGTCTTTGTATGGCATGGCAGCACTTAAACTTGTCTGACGTCAGTCTACGGACTCGTCCACAATACTACTGGTTGGGTCAGTGTCAGTATAATGTGGCCGGCTGAGACAGGAGTCATGGTACCCTCACAATGTCTTTGTATGGCATGGCAGCACTTAAACTTGTCTGACGTCAATCTTGGGTCTCGTCCACAATAAAGCCCATATAGTGCTGACGTTGGACGCTAAGCAACAACAAAGAAAGAAAGAAGCAAACAAACCCTGACCTCAATGTCCAAGCAGGTTTTTGACCCAGGATGATCAGCTTCGTGACCGTGAGTCACTACCAGGAAATGAATAGGAAGTGAAGAGATTGAAGAAGGCTGAGACAGGAGTCATGGTATCTCCACAATGTCTTTGTATGGCATGGCAGCACTTAAACTTGTCTGACGTCAATCTTGGGTCTCGTCCACAATAAAGCCCATATAGTGCTGACGTTGGACGCTAAGCAACAACAAAGAAAGAAAGAAGCAAACAAACCCTGACCTCAATGTCCAAGCAGGTTTTTGACCCAGGATGATCAGCTTCGTGACCGTGAGTCACTACCAGGAAATGAATAGGAAGTGAAGAGATTGAAGAACTATGGTCTTTCTGGATGAATTCTATTAACCAGGACACAGGTTCCGATTATTAGTTCGATGAGTTGGGACAGGCACCACGATATTTCGTGTTCTTGTATGGGCGGAGCATCCTTTCATCCCCGCCCCCAACTCCACCCAGTTACACTGGGACCTTAAAGGATAATTAGTTCTTCAACTATTTGGCCTTGCGTCTTCATTCCCCGCAGTGCTAAATAACAAACAAGCTAATTGGTGTTGTTTTTTTTCTTTATTCTCTACCCCCCTATTATTATTGTTATTATTATTATTATTATTATTATTATTATTATTATTATTATTATTATTATTATTATTATTATTATTATTATTATTTTACTACCTCTATTATTATTATTATTACTTGGCATTTATATAGCGCATACATACTAACCTTTGATGCTGTCTTTACTCAATGCGATTTTCATGATGTTGTCGTTTGTTTTGTTTCTGTTTAACATAAGAAAAAAGCATACACATACATATACAAGTATATATTCATTTTGCAGCACGAAGTACGTAATGGGCTTTCTAAAAATTGTGACAGTGTCGCAGATTCTCTCACTTATAATGGGAAAATATTCCACAATTTGGGTCTTGTATGGCTGAAAGCTATTTTGCCATTATCTATGTACCTGTCGTGTCGTCAAATATCCTTCAGTACATCTTTTTTTTTCCTTCTATCAGCTTGCCTACCTCAAAGTTTTTTCTCCCTTTTTTTTTGAATTCCTGTCGCATCATATCATTTTCCGCCCTAGTAATTTTGTCTTTCAGTTCCTAGGTAATATAGTTACCATCCTGTCTGAATCCTTAAGTATTTGGCCTTTTGATATGGGTAACGTAACAATACATAACTAAAATTCAGTTTCTGAACATTGAGTGCACGCAAGCGGCCTTAATTTCTACTTTTCTGGGCGTGTCGGCTTTTCTCAAACTTATATAGTCGGCTAAT
The DNA here is from genome assembly GCA_003991915.1 of Elysia chlorotica. Taxonomy (NCBI): domain Eukaryota; kingdom Metazoa; phylum Mollusca; class Gastropoda; family Plakobranchidae; genus Elysia; species Elysia chlorotica. The sequence goes on from RQTK01000655.1 coordinate 167,825, forward strand.
TCCATTACATATATAACGAATAACGAAATCCCCCCCCCTTGTTTTTTCCTTCTTCAACTATTGATTCTCACGTTAAACGTATGCGATCCGGATTGTTTTTGTTTTGTTCTGTCTTTCTTTTCTTTTTGCACACCCTACCATACCAGGGGCCTTTTTGTTATAGCCGTTTCATTTCTTCTCAATGTACAATAATTATTGTACTTCGCCAAAGCCATCATGGCTTTAGTAACTTTAAAACTATTTCGTTTTTATCATCAGTTGCCATTATATAGCCAGCGTCTTTGTTCTTTTCCAAGTTTAACATTAACTACTCCTGTTTTTTACTTGTATTGCTCAGTATGATAGGTCTGAAATGCAGGCGGGCCTTGTTTCGTCCTGTTATACCAGCCAAGCCTATTTATGTTTGATACTTTCTCTAATTTTTCAGAGATACCAGTGACCAAGTTCTCTCGTTACATCTCCTGGACACCTCAGTTCAATAAACTCTTATACGTCGATATTTTTGTCACGACTGTCTTCTAATCCAAGCTTATTTATAGGCGGTGTCTTTTCTTTCATCACAATATTTTATTCTAATTAATTTCATGAGAAGCCGAAGGACAAAAAATCAGACATAATGGAAGAAAATAATAGAATTTACCTTGTTTCTGTGTAATTCAAAACGTAACCCAATTTTCTCTAATCAAAACTCTTAATTGCCAATAGATTGCCCTTAAAATATTAAATATTATTTTACACACTCAGTATAAAATGAAATACTACCCGTGTCATTTCTTTCGTTTAATTACTAGTACGTATAGATATGTACTTTTGGTGTACTTGTACTATTTTTATCGAAAATAACCGAAGTAAGAGGTGCGTGGGGGAAAAAAGGAAAAAGGGGGGGGGGGTTAAAGGGATAGACTGCTCGTCTTTACCTTAGAGGACCCGCCTTAGACTCCGGGCCGAGAGTTCCGCAGTTCGAAACCCACGATTGGTCATAAATTATCCGTCGGCAGAGTGCGTGCACTCTAGTGTTCATGAGTCCCGGATTCTATTCCTAACAGTTTGTGGACCAGTAGATAAACATCATCATCATCATCATCATCATCATCATCATCATCATCATCATCATCATCATCATCATCATCATCATCATCATCATCATCATCATCATCATCATCATCATCATCATCATCATCATCATCATCATCATCATCATCATCATTAGTATCACTATCCTCCTTATTATCACCATCAAAATCGTTTTCATCCTCATTATTATCATCATCATCTGCTAACAAACAAACAAGAATTTTTCTGTCGAATTGACGACCTAATAAAACGTGCCTTGGGTAACCAGATTCCCTGGTACAAGTGGATCGGTTGCCGCGTTTCAAGGCCATACGTGTTAAGAATTTGTTGGGATGGGAAGAACTCACTTTTAGTTTCAGATTTCAGATTTTGCCAAGTAGCTGGGTCCAGTGTTAGCACAGATAGTAGCGTTGCCTTCAACGTCAGCACTATAGTGATAGGTTCCAGTTTGAACGTATCCCAAGACACACAACAGACATTTTTACGTGATGCAACGCAGATGGACATGGACTCCTGTCTCTGCCAGTCACTTTACAATGACACCGAACAATCTAGCCACAGGGAACAAATTCGGATAAATACGTTTTGTCCGATCGTGGGATTGGAACCGCTAACCTCCGATCTGGAGAATAACACTGAACCCCCCCCCCCCTCTGCCCAGTGTGGAGGTTTTGTAATGGCTAGTACGTGTATTAATTAAGTTTTGATACATGGGATGAATTAGACAAGCGTCATTGGATAAGTGTATAATATTTGAATAGTTTTATACGTAGAACTATTTTTTTTATACAGGAGGCAAAGGCTGTCATTAGAACCGCAGTCCGGAGCGATAATTGACTGAGCTTTCTGGAACATCCAATTAAGTGTGTCATTACTGGCGCGGTTGGGGGAGGGAGGGTCGTAGGCGTGGTCAAAATGGTTATAATTGTCCGAGTTTGTCCCCATACTGGTTGGATTGGTGTCCGTAGTATTTGACCGGCTCAGACAAAATTCATGGTATCTACGCATTCTCATAGTCTCTCCCCCTTTGGTAGTATCTAATATATCAGACGTTAATCTTGAGACCCGTGCACAGTATAGCTTATGTATAGCTGACTTTGGACACAGTGCAACGAAGAAAGTGCATCATCCAATGAGTACATCTGGTTACATGGTTCTGTATTGCTCTGAATTCTGGAACACACTTAAGTGTAGTGCGGACTTCGCACGTCAACTGGATTTATCGGCCTGCATTGGTAAAATTGGGAAAAGTGGAGGGGAGGTAGTTAAACGGAAAAGGGGTGAGGGGTGAATAGTCATGACTAAGACAACAGGATAGAGAGCCCTAAGGTCTTTCACCCCGACGGGGAGATTAAAGTACCAGACTTCTGAAGCCCTTGGAGACGACCTGTGGTATCTGGTGCATCTGATAAATCACAGGCTATCAGCTTGAATTGAACAAGTGGTCATTTATCTCTCTGTCTCTCTCTTTCTTTCTCTCTATCCTGACTTTCTCCCTATCTCTCTCTGTCTGTCTCTCTTTCTTCTAGCTTTCTCCCTTTCTGTCTGTCTGTCATTCTCTCTCTCTCTCTCTCTCCTCTCTCTCTCTCTCTCTCTCTCTCTCTCTCTCTCTCTCTCTCTCTCTCTCTCTCTCTCTCTCTCTCTTTCTCTATCTCTCTTCCTCTTCCAGTCTCTGCCTCCGTCTCTCTGTCTTTATCTATCTCTCTTTATTTATTTCTAAATATCTATCTCTCTCATTGACTTTTTTTTTCTGTTTCTCCTTCACTCCCCTCTCTTCTTTCACTACTCTCTTGCTCTCTTTCTCTATCTACGTATTTTATCTCTCCCTACCCCCATTCCCCTGTCGGTCTCTGTTTGCATTCCAGTTGTGCTGTCCATTTGTCTTTCTTTCCTCCACAATGCACACGATTTGGAGACGTCCTTTGGATTCTCCTAATATTTATCCGTCGCCCTTTTTATTTGGGCTCCTGTAGTTTTTTTCCATTGCCAGAGTCAATTTAGGGAACGATGTCACTTCCCTATTCTTCATAGGATCCCTAAGGATAATGAAGTTTAAGCAAAAAAACATTTAACCTAGATTTTATCTCATTTTCTGTGCAGTTTGAATTTTTTAAAGTCTAACGGAACATACTGAGAATAAGACCCTATTTACCTGTTCGGTGTCGATGTCATTATAAGGTTTTCAATCGAGGCTCTAAAAATAATTAAAAAAAAACACAAACAAAAATAGGCACACAGGACTAAGGACATAAACAAAATAATATTCATATGTAGAGTCAAATGAGCTATATCATTAAATTTGTAGTCACAGATGGGCCAGTTAATGTTGTTTAAACTGGCAGACTGGTAAACTGAACAAAATATAAGGTCTGAGTTTTAGTCTTTTCTATCTGTGCTAAATAATAAAAGAAAAGTATATCTGATTACTTGATTCTATACAAAGCAAGGCGTTGGTTCGGTCAATGTGGTGATTTGACCTTTACTAAAGTAGACCTTGGTACAAGCTATATTGGTCAAGGTAACATACAAGGCATCTTTTTTTTTTTTAAGTGATAAATAAGTTAATGCGATTTGAGCAACAGCCACACGTGCTAACCCACTTAGTCGCAAGCGTTTACATTAGTCAAATAAAAAAAGATAAGAAAATCAGGCTCGCCGTGAGTATCTGAAAAGCCCAGGTCAAGCGCTCGACTGGGTGAGAAAACATAGAAGATGGCAATGACCTTATGGTTGCGGTTCCAAATCAAACATCTTACCAACAGATAAAATTTAGAGTTAGAATTCGAGTTAGTATGTGTTCATATTATTGTTATGCCAGTTACTGTAGGCTAAACAACATACTATCCTCTGACTATAACTCGATCCATAATATATTATGATATGTAAGAGAAATGTATAGTTGATTCCCTAACCATGCAAAATAAGGCGTCAGTTTGGTCAATTCAATGACTTTGTCTTTGCTAAAGCAGCCCTTGGTAAGAGAGTTAATATTTTTAATGATAAAAGTGTAAGAAAATACGTTCAAAAACGTTACGGGGGCGTAAGTTTCCCAGAATAGCTCAAATCCATATCGCCATGATTACTTAAAAAGCGAGGGCAAGCACTCGCCTGGGTGAGAAAACACAGGAGATGGTGATGACCTTATGTGGCTCAAAATCAACAAATATAAACTGCTGAGAAGAGTCAGAGATCGATATCACTTTTGTCTGAGGTTTAAGTTTGTACTTGCGGCACGTCAGATTTGTTTGTAAGTATTTTAGCCTCTAATGTTGGCACTGTTTAGGTTATATTGTGGACGGGTCCCCCCAAAACGTTGACCATTTAACGTGTTGCCATAGAGACCGTGCGGGGATACACCTGTCCCAGTCGGTCACATTATACTTACACCGACCCAACCCGGAACAAAATTGCCAGAGTGGGGCTCACGTTGGAGACGGCACGTCAGAACAGTAACGGCTACAATAATGGTGCCACTATTGTCGTTAGTCAGAGTGGTGTTGGTAGTGTATTGTGATTAAGCAGCAAGCGAAAAAAAAACAAAAAAAAAACAAAAAAACATTGGGAAGTTCAGAACGATTTCTGCAATCGGGACCTGAACGAGACAGCTTATAGTGTGGCAATGTAAGTGAATTCATCTGCGTTGTTTAATCTCGTTTTCACCCGGTCCTGCTCTGTCACTTGTAGAATGTGTGTGTGTGTGTGTGTGTGTGTGTGTGTGTAGCCGATAGCGCGCCATCGTTAGCTAGAGCTATCACGTTCTGTGTGACCACAGCCTAATCTTGATCGCCCTTATTAGTAACGGAGAGAGCAAAGACTAACACTCTGTGGTTCAGAAAAACATAGGAGAGGGCACTGACCTCCGGTGGGGTGGAAAAATAATATTTTCACAAAAGGCTCAGGACCCAGCCGGTTTGTTGGTTGGTTCGTTGGGTTGGTTTAACGTCCAACAGCAGCACTATACAGACTATATTGTGGACGGGCCCCAAGACGGACGTCTGACAATTTTATGTGCTGCCACACACGAGACAGGGTGGGGATACCATGACTCCTGTCTCAGCCGGTCACATTTATACTGACACCGACCCAACCAGTAGGGAACGCAACAGCCAGGATTCGAACTCGGGACCTTTTGCGTCG
>RQTK01000655.1:179894-195668 GCA_003991915.1 Elysia chlorotica
TCTTTATTTCTTTCTCTTTTCTCTAGTTCTCTCTCTTTCTTTCTTTCTTTCTTTCTTTCTTTCTCTTTTCTATCTCTCTCTCGCTCTCTCTCTCTTTCTCTCTCTCTCTCTCTCTCTCTCTCTCTCTCTCTCTCTTTCTATCATTCTTTCTCCTGCTGGATCGAATATTCCATATTGCGTGCTTTAAGTGGCCTCGGTAGTATTGATGTAGTTGTGTCGTTTGTTTACTCTGTGGATATACCAGCAATGAAGGGAGAAAGAAAGAAAAGCATGGACGGGGAAATAAAGGGGTGTTAGATACAAAGAAAGGTACAAAAAAGAGAGATAGCGAAGGGAAGAAAAGTAAATAGACAGAGAAATATATAGATTGATGGACAGTTAGAGAAACAAAAAAGATAGAGATAGATAAATAGATAGATAGATAGATAGATAGATAGATAGATAGATAGATAGATAGATAGATAGATAGATAGATAGATAGATAGATAGATAGATAGATAGATAGATAGATAGATAGATAGATAGATAGATAGATAGATAGATAGATAGATGGATAGATATTTACATTGATCTATAGATAAATGGGTATAAATTTAGTTTAATAGGGGGAGAGAAGGTATGAGTGATAGAGAGAGCAAAAATGACAGAGAGAGAAAGAGGAGAGAGGAGAGAGAAAGGGATCGATTGGTTGATTGATGTTTATTGGTTCGTTGGGCTTCTCACCCTTGACAAAAAATACATTATTACAATGTTCAAGAAAAAGATAACAAAATGGTAACATCACTTTCGATTTGCTCTCTCAGTCCATTCACCCAATTTATGAAGATTTTGAGTAAGTTTTAGTTATAAACGAGCTTTCAGTTTGATAATTTGTGCTCTTATTTTTGGAGATAGGTAATTTAGTCTAAATTTTACCACATAGACATATCAGAGAATATATAATTTATCCAAATTTACAGTTGACATCGTACAGATAGCAATCAAATAGAAAGTATAAGCTTTTTTATGCAAGACTGGCATACACAATATGAACAATACACCTGCGACACTATTCCTAATAGGCTGAGAAAATTTACTTAATATATCAGAGATTTTCTTAGTTTCAAGACATGCTGTAAATATATGGCAACATTGGAATAAAGATTGCTATTTGACATTAGTACACTTAATCTACGTCTATTTCGAATGGTAAGGTATTTGGGAGGGATGAACGTGGTTCGAAGCTCCTCGAGAGAGAGAGAGAGAGAGAGAGAGAGAGAGAGAGAGAGAGAGAGAGAGAGAGAGAGAGAGAGAGAGAGAGAGAGATGTAGAAGGAGATACGAGGGAGAATAGCAATACAAAAACACAAAATAAAAAAAGGAAACAAAAATTCAGGGATAGTGATACTTTATCCGGAGACAATAAATATAAATAATCAGAGAAGAACATGGTGAATGGGAAGATATAAAGGAGGACTTACGGAAAGAAGATTACATCATGTTTGTTTTGGATACAATAGTGAGAAACCCTGGCTATTTGAAAGAAAAAAAAAAAGCCAAAACTTGTTTTTGTATATTAATTTTTTTGTCTTCCATCTCTCGCATTCGTTTCTCTTTCTTCTCCTTCTCTATTTCTCTCTTTTCCTTTCTCTCTCTATCTCTCTTCTCTCTACATATCTCTCTCTCTATCTCTCTCTTTCTCTTCTCTCTACATCACTCTCTCTCTTTCTCTCTCTCTGTCTCTATTGTTGTTTTTGCTTTCTCTTTCACTTTTTTGCTTTTTCAATCCCTGATTCTCCCTCTTTCCCTGTTTGTCTGTCCCTCTTTGTCTCTCTACTCTGTGTGTGTTTGTGTGTGTGTGTGTGTCTCTCTCTCTCTCTCTCTCTCTCTCTCTCTCTCACACACACACACGTTCGCTCGCTCTTTCGCTTGCTCTTTCGCTCGCTCACCTTTTCCCTCTTTCTCTGTATAATTTTGCCTCGTTATCTTTCCAGCTCTGTAATTTCACCTTTTCTGTATTTTGTTTGTTTCTTCCTTTCCATATATCTTGCTGCATTTCACTTATACGTCTTGTCAATTTTTTGCAAGTTCCCTTTCTGTCCCTCTTTGTCACTCTCTCTTTCTTTCTCTCTTTTTATTTTCTCTCTCTTTCAAAATCACTATCTCTCTCTCCCTCTCTCTCTCTCTCTCTCTCTCTCTCTCTCTCTCTGTGTGTGTCTCGCTCGATCGCTCTCCCTCACTCTTCTCTCTCTCTGTATCGTGTATATATTTCTCCATCCATCATTTCTCTCCACCCACCTTCTACCTCTCTCACCCTCTCTCTCTTTCTCGATCTATACACTATCTCTATCTCTATCCCTTTCTCCCTATCCACCCACCCCTCTCTCTGTAAATAGATCTATACATACTATAGTTTTTAGTACAGATAAAGAATAATACTCAATTAATCTAATAGCTGTATAATAAAATGATTGATCATTACTTACATAGTTATCGAAGTCTTTACACTTGCGTTTTGAGTAGAGCCATTAAGCCCCACTCAGAATAAAAAAAATGATGAGAGGGCGCTATAGCGCCTCTAGAAACACAGAAAGAGAGAGAGATAGAGAGAGAGAGAGAGAGAGAGAGAGAGAAAGTGAGAGAGAGCGTTTATTTATCTCTCTCCATCCACCCTCTCTCTTCCTCTCTCTCCATCCACCCTCTCTCTCTCTCCATCCACCCTCTCTCTCCATCCTCCATCTCTCTCTCTCCATCCACCCTCTCTCTCTCTCCATCCACCCTCTCTCTCTCTCTCCATCCACCCTCTCTCTTCAACCACCCCCTCTCTCCATCCGCCCTCTCTCTCTCTCTCAATCCTAACCCTCCTCCCACACACCACCTCCATCTCTCGCCAAGCGCCTGCGACAGGTACCACCATGGCTGCTAGCGGGCAAAGCAAGACCCACGATCCACCCCATCCAAACCTTCAGAGTGAGCACTACCAGACAACCCTCGCTCACACTAGTCACGGCGCCGTGGGTCAGTAGTGTGGGGGCTCATCATCTTTTGAGACAGAGCCGGTAATCACCCGACCACATTTAGGTCCAGATCCCAGACAAGCCAGTCAACACCCGCTGGTTTGTCAAGCAACTGGTACAACTGCCTGGTACATTAGCAGCTTGCAGCTTCGGATTAGGATTAATACCTGCACCTGCCCGCTGTCAAAGCGACTGTCTACCTGACTGCCTGTATGCGTTAAGGTATTCATTGTTGGAATACAAGTCGATTTAATAGCACGGAGTTTGACATAACTACCGAGAGTGCGCCATTCTTGTTGGAGTTTCTTGCGGATTGGATGCATAACATGCACTAGCGGTTGTTATTACTGTTTGTTAGTTGCTGTTGCTTTTTTTTCTTACTTCGTGGTATAATGTTAATTGGGTACAGATCAAAATCAGACAATGGTAATTAGGACTGATATTCTTTTTCTCCTGTTTTTTTTGGGAAATTCTATCGAAGGAAAAAAAAAAGACCAAAGGCATTTGTCGTTAACAAACCCCAGTTAATGTTTTAAACGAGCATATTAATTTTATGTCGAAAGCTAGAAAAATTATCCATAAGTCATTTGTTTCGATGAAATAATACGATTTCAAAAGTTTTTAAGCTTAATATTTCGCTCAAAATTATTCAATTTTAACATAATCTTAAAACAAACCAAACAAGATTTCTTGCAAATTCGTTTCGAAAAAAAATTAAGTATTCAAAAGTGTGCTCACCACACATATTACCTGTCGTTTACATCAGATTTACTAATACGTGCTTTTGCAATAGAAAACAAAAAAGAAAAATTTATCAGCCGCTCTGTTTGGCATATACTCTAGATCAAATTATGGCATTGTAATTATTTTTAACCAGAGACATTTCAAAACCTACAATTTGAAAGTAAAAAGAAAAACTTGGAAAAGTGCTTACAAATCGGTCCTATAAGTTTTTTGGCCAATAATTTTTCTTTTTACATGGGCAAGTTGAGTTATAATAGTTTTTTTTTATAATGTTTTGGTTTAATTTTTTCTTTCTTTTTGTTTGATTCGTTCTTTGTGTCATTCTTTTAATTGTGAAGATTTGAATACTATATCTGAATCATCTCAATTTTAGTTGCTTATACATCAACCTATCAGTATCAAGTTTCTAATGAGTATATTAAGATCGTGTAATGGATTTACTCACTATTACTCACTAATAAATTATTGCTCACTATTGTTAGATACAAAACATTTAGCGTGTCAAATTTAGCAGCAGTAAAAATGACGCGTTTACTATCAATCTTGCGAAAACCTTTTCACTAAACTCGGACATTAATTTATAACACTGAAGGTGTCAAACTAAATGGATTGGAAAGTGCAAATCAGTGCTGTCTCTTTTTTCTCATTTTTTTCCGCTCAAGATTTTTACGTTGTCAGTTATTGACTAATGGATACAATCGTAGGTGAAAACAAATGTGCGATATCTGTATATCTTCTAACTTTATTAAAAGCGATTGATGTACATTAAAAAGGAAAAAAACAACAAGAGAAAATTTGCATTAAAGAGAAACTTTTCCTAAAGTTCTTGCTTTTCATCTAATTTTGCACTCCTTGACGTCTGTCTTTGGCATTTCAAAATTGTTCTTTCAATCATACTCATTCAATTAAATGTATTAAAGTAAGACAGACAAAAGGTCAACCCACACTAAATTAGAACAAATCTGGGAATTTATCTGAACATTAGGGATTCAATTTGTGAAAGCAAAGGAACGCGTTCATTGATTCTATAAATCGACTCCATGAAAGAATGCATTTTTAATGTACCACTTTGCCGTTAAGATTCTAAAGAAGTGCGAAGCTTTAAGAAATGTAAAACCGTATAAATTATAATATTGCTGCCTAAGAGGTGGTTTTAGGGTTATTGTGAGCGACAAACAATACTAACGTTAGCCTCAAATTTAGTGATAACAAGTTGATAATTTTGAACCAAAATATAAATCTTTGATTAAATGTTAAGTAAAAATTCAAGAAGAAATATTTTTGTCAATAGAGGCGGTGGTATCATTTGACATTCGAACCTCATACCTCCCAGATGTCGGCCCTGAGCACTAGCGTCTGAGCCACCAGTGACTGTAAAAAGGCTGTAAATATAATGAGTTTGTTTATCACAAAGGCGCGTAATGGATTTGTGCCCGAAGCAACGCTAAATGGATATACCATAGAATTCACACGAATGGTGTGGGACTAAAATGAGCTTTTAATGAGTTAACGATTGAAATAATGAACAAGACGTAGAATGTGGAGCAATATTCTGTTTATGTGTATTATTAAAAACTCGGTCTGAGATATAATAATGACAATAGTCTTGTTATAAGCCAGTAACATTCTTGAACTAATGTAACCCTGTACTCGAGAGGCAAGGGTTAATAAGTAGAAGGCACTTTTAGTTTGTGGATTTAACAGCGATAATGGGCTGCCTTTTTACGGTACAGTTTATATTCTCTGTGGATGTATTAAATGGGGGTGTTTAGTTGAAATGAACAGAGCAAGTAATCTAAGTCGGTATAGCACACAGCCCATAGTCAACAGCCGTGAGTTTAAATCCCAAATCAGGCTAAGTTGGTCCTTATTGCGTGGCGTGCCATTCAAATGATATATTTGCATTTTATTTTTAATTGAAGGTGAGAGCATACAAAGTTTATATCTAAGTAATAGGAACGTTATGGTGAGGCCCAATCATTTACTTATGAATAGATCTAATAGTCAAGAAGGTGAGAGCATACAAAGTTTATATCTAAGTAATAGGAACGTTATGGTGAGGCCCAATCATTTACTTATGAATAGATCTAATAGTCAAAAATATTGGTTGTGTGTTTTCCCAAAGTGCGAAAAGAACCGATAGACTGCTAGGGTCGGTGTCTTTTTAATGTGTTCGAATGAGTCAAACAACCTATTATTGTCATTTTCTCTGTGTAGAAGACATAGCACTTCAAAAAAGTCAGGCCTTTTCATGACCTTTTATAATAATTATAATCTAATTGCCGCCGATAGCGACCAAGAAACCAGTAAACAAACCAACGGACATAACCTTCACTAGAGAACGGTTTTATTAAGCTTTCGCTAATTCAATCTGGCCTTATTATACAAAAATACGTCAATGAGTCAAAGAAAAATATTAAATAATTTTAATTGCGCCAAAAAAAAAATGTGTATTGGCAGGACTTCGCGAATTACTCTATTAATACCAAGGAGCAAATGTACGAAATGTCAGGTAGACTTTCTTGACTCAATAATATTATTAACACATTTAATTCGGTTTATCGGTGATAACAGTTTTTTAGCGGTTTTTCTCAATCTACAGCTTTGCCAGATATTTTAGTTAAGAAAAATGAGGCGTTTCATAAAATGTGGTTACATTGATATTGCACTTGATTTCTTTTTTTTTTTTTTTGTTTATTTGATTGCTGTTTTCTTGGGTTTTTATATTTTGTGTTTATATCTGTAACTTGTATTTGAATATTTTTTACTAGTTTAACTTTGTTGCTGTTGTTTACATTATTATATCAACTTGCACTTTGACCCAATATTGGATATTTCAAGTAAAAGCAAAGAAATAATCATTAGTTTGTATCTTACCTGAATAATGATTCGTCCAAATTTAGGTCAAGAATTTATAACTTCTATGACGTACTCTTTGAAAAGTTTTGTTTAAACTAGACCATAACGTAAAGTCATTCATGTACTATTATTGGAAGCTGTCAGAATTGTAAAAGTACTATCGTATATGTGTTTTTATACAATCCTTTGTGTAGGCGGGCCCACATGCTAGGATTCAAACCTCGTACCTCAAAGTCATTAGTACATGGCACTACAGAATGAACTATCTAACGCCATTGATACGAGGAGAAGATCTCTAGTTCACTAAGTACAAGGGGAAATCAGCCTAAGACTGTCATTTAGCATGTATTATTTTTATGCCATAGTCGAACGTGTTAATATACATTCTGGTTGTAATTAGCATGTCTAGTGTTTGTTTATTTATATCTTTATTTCATTCTTCCATTTCTGCATCCTCAGATCCAATTCTAATGTGAGAAGTTCTAGTGTCTTTTAGAGGAGGCGACAGTTAACTTAGTACCATTCTTGCCTGCCAGTGGAAAACGTTAAATTGTGTGTCTTCAGTGTTAAAGAAAACAACAACAAAAACAAGACATTTTATCTCTCACTTTGGCTACGAACTTTCACCTTGTTTATGAACTTTCACCTTGGTCCATGAACTTTTACCTCGGATTATAAACCTTCACCCTTATACACAAATAACAGAACTCTAACATGTTGGCCATGACATTTCAAACAAGTTTCACGGGACTATGAACATTCATCTGGTGTCAGAAATCACCGTACTCAGCGGTTGTTTTAGACGCCTTGCGCACGATAACGGTCTTCACAACAAAACGGAGACGACTATAGGCGAAAGAATCAACCTACACCTGTACCCGCGTCCAATCCCAGCTCTATCGTGGATCTCGGGAACCAATGAGCGATCAGCCTGCTCGGCCTGATTGCGTCAACCGATATCGCCGTGTGGACTGCAGTGCCTGTGTTGTCGGCGATGAATGCCAGCACAGTAACGGCGGCGCGTGCGCACCCACACTGGAAGGAGCGCGGAGCCGTGTCCCCGTGGATACATCTGGCAGTTGGCTTGTTTGTGTCCGTGCTGGGGATATTCTCCGTTTGCGGGAACCTGCTGGTCGTCTGGACCTGCACCAGGTGGGCGGATATCTTAGAGTGTCTCTGGCGAGGTGTTTGGTGTGGTTTTGTCAAAGTCGTTATATCGATCTGTCTATTTATCTATCTCTCTGTCTGTCTATTTATCTCTCTGTCTCGGTCTGTCTCTCTTTGTCTTGTCTTTCACTCTCTGTGCCTGTCTCTTTCTGTCTCTCTCTCTTTGTCTGTCTGTCTGTTTATCTGTTTCTCTGTTCGTCTGTCTGCCTGTCTGTCTGTATGTCTATATATCTTTGTACCTCTCTCTTTCTCTCAACATCTATCTGTCTCTGTCTCTTTCTCTCTGTCTGTCTGTCTGTCTGTCTGTCTGTCTGTCTGTCTGTCTGTCTGTCTGTCTGTCTGTCTCTCTCTCTCTCTCTCTCTCTCTCTCTCTCTCTCTCTCTCTCTCTCTCTCTCTCTCTCTCCTCTCTTTTCCTCTCTCTCTCTTTCTCTCTCTCTCTCTCTCTCTCTCTCTCTCTCTCTCTTTCTCTCCTTCTCTCTCTTTTTTGTCACTCTCCCACTTTATTCCAACACCCATAGTTTCTAAGACGATCCTTGACGGTGCTCCCTAACTTTACCAAGAAGTTTCAGATTGGTCTGAAGCCAAAAGGATCACAATATATTTGAATATAGACCAACTCTAAAGTTTATGAGTATCTAATATGCAAACAAATCCACAATGTTTTACTTGACAAATAGGCTGCAAAACATATTTGACAGTTTTTCTTTTACCTGTTTAGGCGATACTTTGAAAACTCATCCATGGCTACTTGCTAAAATTTATCAAGAAAACAGTATATATGCCTCTTTAAAGAAGTACTATTCAATAGAACGCTTATACCTGTATTGACAAAACCTCGTATCCCTTGAAGTAAATTCAAATCACTGACGCTAAAGTATTTTTACTAAATCACTTGATCAGGTGTCTAGCTCAAAATTTGTTATCGTTTGCGATAGCGAAAGGTAAAATATTATCTCTTAACTAGTTTTACGGGCTCAACGTCATAAGAATTATACTCGTAGTAGGGGTCCCCAGCTGAGATTCGAACCGTGGACCCTCTGTTCGAAAGTCCTGCGCACTTCCAATCCATCTGTCTGCCCCTCCACCGCAATGTGTGATCTGTAAGACAGATTTATTTTCAAGTGCCGGCTAAGAATTTTTAAGATATTTACAGATTTGAACCGCAGCCTGAGCGATGAAAGAGAAAGTGTTTTCTATCCATTCTAAGTCTTGGTAAAGAGGGGAAAATATTTTGTATCACTATGGCGTAGACCGCTGAATAAAAAAGGGAAAAGAAAACAAAACAGTGATGCATTAGTCTGGCGTATTTTCGTTTTCATGGCCACTTATATTCAAAGAGCTTCCTATTAATGTTTTAAAATTTGGAGGTTTTATTACGGATATAGCCTGGTTTATCACCGAGCTTAGATGTTAATGGGCTTGATGTAAATCCCAGGAGAAATCGTGATGCTATAAAATTTAATGTTTGATAGTAGGCGTCGACGGTGTGATTCCAACACTTTACAAAGTGTTAAATAAGTAATATAGATTTTGTTGCTACTTTCATCTGTTACAAAAACAACAACTGCTACTACAATACAATCACTACTACTGCTGTTGCTGCTACTACTACTACTACTACTACTACTACTACTACTACTACTACTACTACTACTACTACTACTACTACTACTACTACTACTACTACTACTACTACTACTACTACTACTACTGCAGCTGCTACTACTACTACTACCCCTACTTCAAGCTACAAAATATTATTAAATATTTACAATCCTCCAGAACGTCAAACATGTTTTTTTTTACAAGATAATCGTAGGTTCAATATAAAACGTAATTTCTCTCCTATAAGCCAGTGGAATCAACATAAAACGCATTTTCCTCATGTGTGTCCGTATAATCAACATAACATAACATTGTATTGCTTGTTCTCTCGCCTACATGGCCGCAGGTTCAAAGACCTGCGCACCCGGTCCAACATCCTGATCATTAACCTGGCTATCGGGGATCTCCTCATGTGCTGTATCGACTTCCCGCTCATGGCCGGCGCAAGCTTCCTGCATACCTGGCCGTACGGCCAAATAGGTGAGTCAGCTAGCCACACGTTAATTTTCGTGAAATAACTATTGTAGTATCTGATGAGGTGAGTTTAGTTGAGTTGGTTGCTTGATATATTACATCAGCCTTGGGCTATATTTAATTATGGACGCACCCAAAGACGGACGTCTGACAATTTTATGTTCTGTATCGATCTTTTTAAATAGCTAGCGATTCCGATGTAAAAACATTTATTGAATCGATCACACTGTAACTTCTCTGTACAGTCTGGACTTTATGTCACAATTCATTGAGATATTTTTTAAAGAGTTAAGTTTAATAATGGCACAGGTCGAAAAGGCGATGAGAAAGGCAAAACATGATTAGAAAAAAAAACTCCCAACGTCCAAGGTAGCAATATACTTACTTGCCCCAACTAGTAAGTATATATACATTATTTACCTATGATTTTGGGAGGGTTTTTTTGCTGATGTTTCTTTCTTATTTACATGTTTGATTAGTGTTGTTTTAGTTGGGTTTTTTTGTTATTGTTTTTGTTTTTTTTCCTTGACGCAGCTGCGCAAGTGAACAAAGTGCTCAGTTACTCAAATTTAATGGAAGGGAAAAGAGGGGGGGGGGGGTATCAATAAAATGCCACATTTATATATACTTTTTGTTCCTGAAATATGAAATTCGGTTTATGGCTTGTATATTTTTTTCCAAGTTTTTACCTTTTCCCTTATCGCTTTTCTTCCCGATGCGCGCTAGTGCATTGGGCATAGTAATTGACCATTAAAACAACGGGCCTAATGGTTAACATAACAATTTTATTGGTAATGCTAGAAAGCTACCCATACGTCAAAAGAGCTGTTAATTTGAAATAATGTTTATCCCCGGTGCTTTTTAGTTCATGAACTTAGCAGTCAAATAGGTGCTAAATTACTGGGTTTTTTATTGGACATCTGTTTTGTAGTATGTTTCCCTATTACCCAAAATGAGCATATTAAAATTTAACAGCTTAAGAATTTCCTCTTGTTGGTTAGCCAACAGTACAGCTTTGTCGCATCGCATTTTAATGACAAATAAACAGTGTATTATAGCTTCAAACTTTTCTATAGCTGCTCTCTTCCTTTTACTATTATTTACTAATCTCCATATTGTTTTCCTTCCCGGTGTTCCTTCACATTCTTAGCCCTGTCAATGACCAAAAAACAAATACAGAGTGACTGTTATCATATTTTTTCCTCGAGACTGCCTTGTACCTGGTAAACCATTACCACAAGAATTGGCTTATTTTCTAACATATTTATCTCTTCTTGTTATTAACATTTTTAATAGCATTCACTCCCGGTGTCCTTAAAGGAATGCACCCAAACGTGGAAGAGAGCAGTTCTGTTTTTTATGGTCATTTTTCTGATAACCAAATTCGCATAAATGGCTTAGTGTTTTCTTGTTTTTTTTTCTACATTAGCGCACGCATTCAGTCCAGAGAGAAGCAGCTATTGTTGTTTTTATTGGACACCTCTTTGTCATATTTTGTTTCCCTGTTAACCAAAAAGGGCACAATAGCTTCTCCGCGTCTTCTTTCAACTAAGTCCTTCCTTTATCGCGTGTTTTGTAACAAGATTACTTATAACGTTAGTGCTCTTAGCTAACAAGACATTAGTGAAGGAAATGCCAGATTACTGTACGGGGGCGCGGTGGCCCTGGGGTAGAACATCGGCTTCCGAGGCAAAAGGTCCGAGTTCGAATCCTGGCGATTGCGTTCCCTACTGGTTGGTTCGGTGTCAGTTTAATGTGACCGGCTGAGACAGGAGTCATGGTATCCCCGCCCTGTCTCGTGTGTGGCAGCACATACAATTGTCAGACGTCCGTCTTGGGGCCCGTCCACAATATAGCCTATATAGTGCTGATGTTGGACGTTAAACCAACTCAACAACAACAACAACAACAACAACAACAACAACAACAACAACAACCAGATTACTGTTCGTTCTCGTGGAATCTCCGACTGTAGATCTGGCTCGCTGCAGGTGGAGAGCATTAGCCCCATGGAAACCAAAACACCTTGCACTCATTAGGGGGCCAGGCTTAGACAAAGCTGATACACCTGATTCCGAAGTTCTGAACACCTTTTCAGGAGCACAAATACCGTATGTTTAGTGGGCGATTTACAGTACTTGGGCGTATTTGCCGTACAATGAGAGACCATTAGTTTAGGTCTGTTTTCCTTTCCAAGCATACAGTTATTTTTTTACGGGAAACGTTAAAGGAAATCTAAGCATAATACATTTGAACATTTGCCAATAACTGTTTACATATGGGGGGCAAAATGATAAGGTCATTCTGGAAATGTTTTGTATCAGCTGGTGGGCGTCTTAAAGTCAGCTGTGTTTTTGTTGTTGTTGTTGTTATGTTTTTTGTTTGTTTGTTTGTTGTGTTGTTCGTTTATTAACGTCCGTCTTAACTAAGCTATCGTGCGGACCAACCCCAGGACTACCATCTAGTATATTTGTATAAGCTGCTACAGAGGATAAAAGGTCTTTAGTATCATCCGATCATTACAAGCTAATGATAGCTCTTACATAACATTATATCGTTAGGTTTCTTTTGTAATTGTGATAATTGAAATCATTAAGCGCGTTGAGCAGGATCGTTCATGGAACTGCGATTTATAGACTAAATACAAAATAATTATTAAAATTATTATTATACCGAGCCAACCGGTCAAACAGTTCAAACTAGACACTCTCGATTAGAAGGTGAACATCTCATTTTTTAGGAAGAGAGAGCGGGCTGTCCCTCTCTCTCTATCCCTCTCTCTCTTTGCCTCTCTCTGCTTCTCTCTCCCTCTCTCTCTCTCTTCCTTTCTCTCTCCCTCCTCTCTCTCTCTCTCTCCCCCTCTCTCTCTCTCTCTCTCTCTCTCTCTCTCTCTCTCTCTCTCTCTCTCTCTCTCTCTCCCTTCCTTTGTTTTACCTTCTCCTAGCCTCTCTTTGGGGATCCTATTTCTGCGCGTTTCAACGAGGGGTGACAGTTCCCATAGATATACCTTCTATCTTTGTCCCAGACACCGCTAATAAAGAATTACTGTGTGACAGTCCTTACAGAAGCACGCAATGTGGATACCACATAACACATAATGCTAGAGCATGACTGTTGCTGTGACCGAAAATACCATGTAATTGCGTGACGGCATGCCTGGGTCCTTAACTAACCTTCAAGGTTTTCCAAAATAACAGCCTAATCAATGAAGTAACAAATCTCTGTAATGCATAACATGTAAAAGTGTGCTATTACATGATTGTATCATTTATCATTCTAGCAAACTTGCAATTATGTGCATTGCTGTTGTTTGTGCGTTTAGATGTTTAAATGGGAAGCCGTTTTTCAATATATATGTCCTCATATGCTCTCACTATAGATAAAATCCCGTTTTACTAAGAACTTCGTTACTCCTCGAAAATAAAGGAGTAATGTTCAACTATCATAAAGTTTGTGGAGATCTCCATTGCGCTATTTTTATCTAAAGGCGCATCTAAGCGCTCTGAGTACTCATTTTTATGCCATGTATATTCTTTTTTTTTTGCACCGTTTAGCATGATTCCCTATTGAACAGATGCTGTTGCTTAATAAATAAAAGAGCATTATCTCCCTCTCTAGCTCTCTCTCTCTCTCTCTCTCTCTCTCTCTCTCTCTCTCTCTTCCCTCCCCCTGTCTATCAATCCATCTATCTATTTCTCTCCCTTTTTGCTCTTTTTTTTCTTTTTTCCATCTATTATTTTTCTCTCTGTTTCTTTGTCTCCCAATCTCTATCTCTTCATCTCACTGTAGCCCTTCCTCCTCGCCTCTCTCTCTCTCTCTCTCTCTCTCTCTCTCTCTCTCTCTCTCTCTCTCTCAAGATACATACTCTATGTAAAAAGTGTACATTAAAAAAATACCCTAACGTTACTGCCAAATAATCAATGCTCTCCGTCTCATAACTAATGCTACTTTTACCCCAAGGACCTTGAAAACGAAACGATACCATTTTCGACTTCTTACTAATTCTAGGCATTGGGTATGTGGGTATTGGTATGATTTATCCAACATAATAAATATCATGTTGTGTACACGAAATAAGGGGAAGTAACCCTAACAAACTACCTAGATCTACGCGACATGTTACAAGGTTGTTTTGTTTAATGTTTCCAGGCACGCAACAAGCTTTGTAAAAAAAAAAACATCCTTTTTCTATGTTTTGCCTTCTCTATATAAATCTTTTTATTTATATCTTTATACCTTTCTCTCTTTCTCTATTTATGTGTCAAAGTTAAGTAGATGAACTGCTCTCTGTGTCTCGCCCACTCTCTATCGGTATGTTTGCCTATCTAGCTCTATCTCCCGCTGCGTCTCTTTCTCTGTCTCTCTATGTTTGTCTTTCTGTCTGTCCCCTCTCTATCTATCTATCTATCTATCTATCTATCTATCTATCTATCGATCGATCTATCAATCTTTCTATATCTATCTTGTATATCAATCTCTTATATATCCCTCGCTTTCGCTATCCCTTTTGAAATCCTTTCTTCTTTTATGACTGACTGTTTTCCCTGTTCATAGTTACACTAGGTTTTTTAACAAGCTCCTTAAATTTACTCGTCTAGACAGTAAGCTTGACGAAGCGTATATACTATGGTATGTTAGGTCAGATAATGATGCGAGAGAGATAATAAGAGAAAGATAGAGAGAGCTAGAGAGAGAGAGACTTGAGAGAGAATGTGATAAGGGAGTTGAGAGCAAAAAAGAGATCGATAGAAGAGTGTGAGCAATGTTGAGACAATGAGAGAGAAAAAGATAGATATATTGGGTAGGATGCACAAAGAAGACTTAGCTTACGCCTCGTCGTAACAATTATAAGAATAAGACTTACAGCGAGACATAAGCTAAGCCATGTTTGTGCATTCTACCCATCGAATAATAACCGGTGAACGAAGCTACACAAAAACCTGTGCCATCGAATCAATTACGTACTCCGAGCGTTAGTTGCGTCATCAGTAATAAGCAAGCACCATAGATGTATATAAAGAGCAGGTATATATCTATGGCAAGCACAAAAGCCAGGCTTCATGTCATCAAAAGATGGCGAGAAGAACAAAGACCAAAGAGAGGATATTATAATTTATTTTAGCTTATGGCTTCCTTTCGCCAAGCTATCCATACAAAAAAAACATTTGCGTCAATTCGAAAGTAATTATGTAGGTGTGGTTAATTTAGATTTATTACGGAAATATGCTTACTTTAGATGGTAATAACAGTAGTCTTTTCGCGGGTTCTTTATTAATTTCTTTTTTTTATTTATATTAGATTTTTGTTGTTCTTGTTTAAGGATGGTAGGTGTGTAAAAAACATAAACTGAGCACAAAAAGCAAAAAAGGTGACTCATTATTTTTTTTAAATATCTCAGTGCTTGGTGTTTAGTGCGTGCTCGTCATAAAAGTTATTGCACTAATAATTTATTTAGTAAGTGTAGGCCAGACTCTCGGAAAAAAAATCACATTAAAGGGATATCAGAGAAAGAGACAGAGAGAGAGAGAGAAAGAGAGAGAGAGGGTGAGAGAGTTAGAGAAACGGGCACACCTATAACAGTCTGCTTAGTCTTGTTATGTATTTTTTTCAATACTGTTGAGCATCAGCTATCATTGTTTGCTTTTCATTTTGTTTATTATTGTTTTGTTGGGTGTGTTTTTTTTTTTAGATTTGTAATCTAAGATTTAGATTCAGTAAATAACCACTCGTATCTTTGTGTGGGTGTGTTATATCTCGGCCACGCCTTTAAGCACACTCACTGGTAGTTATCTGCTCCCCCCACCCCCCCTTTTCTTTACACACCTACCCATACAATCTTTAACCTCCCTATTCTGCTGTTATGTTATTTTGTTTTTTTTTCATAATAATATAATTGATAAATCAAGCAACACAGGGTATTTTCTGCCCC
>RQTK01000655.1:196083-208766 GCA_003991915.1 Elysia chlorotica
CCCTTCTCTCTCAAGACTATCTATACCAACTATCACTGACCACACCTCTCTTTACCTCCCCTCCCCCCAACCTTCCTTTTCAGTGTGCCAGCTGTACGCGTGGATCACCGCCGTGGCCGGACTGGTCACTATCAACACTCTGGCCGCCATCGCCGTTGACCGCTACTGGGCTGTGGTCAGACGTGCCACGCCCGAGCAGCGCCTGTCCAAGCGGGTGACTGGCCTGGTGGTCCTTGTCGTCTGGACGTATTCCATCGCCTGGGCGCTCTGCCCCATTTTCGGCTGGGGGGACTATGTCTTGGACGGTATTGGCACCACGTGTACATTTGACTACCTGACCAGAACCTGGTGGAACCGGAGCTTCGTCATGGCCATGGCTGCCGGGAATTTCCTATTGCCCTTCTCCCTGATGGTGTTCTGCTACACGCGCATCTGGGCGGCCGTGAGGGAGGTCAAGCGAGGGCTCGAGTCGGACTTTTCACAAACCACTAAAGGCGGTGGTAGGGGTGCTAACTCTAATGCGGGTAAAGACAGGCGGCCGTCGTGTTTGTCTAGTGGGAGCACTGTCAATAGGGACTCGGGGATATCCATTTACTCCAGGGGTAGCACCAACAGTAGCAGGACGTCAAGGTCATCCGGGCTGTCTATGGGGTCCATTAACTGTGGGGGCGGCGGGAAGGATATGAAGCTGTTTTTCTCAAGTAACAGATTCATCTGCCAGCATCGGCTGGAGGGACAGGGGAAGATAAGGACGTTGAGCGAGTCTAACGCTGGGGAAAGCGAGGAAGCCTGTTTGACAAAATACGACGAGAACAGAAACAAAAGTCCGTCGTCTTCGGCATTACCAAACTTCCCCAAAAGCTCTTCCTCGACCTCGCGTTACGGACGCGGGTTTAGCGTCTACTTTCGCCGGCGTCCCGAGATCGTGATAGCCCTAGGAGGCAGGAGAAACATGACGTGCAGACATTACAAAAACTCAAGTCCTGGCTGTGACAACACAGACGGAGTGAGTCGCCTTGCGTTCAAATCCTGCCGCGCCATGAACACCTTGGATAAACATTGCGGGGTAGTCCACCAGGACTTGCTGGAAAAAGACACTAGAAGTGCGCTCTGCGCATGCCAACACGGAAGGTACTGGCAAAAGAGCAGGCCCCTCCCACAACGGGCCCTGCGGAGTTTCCACAACTGCTGCAGCGTGTGCTGCCACCGCCAGACGCCCACAAACTCGCCGCGCTTCCCGCGCGTATGCAGCGACGCCACGGAGGAGTCTCTGATCTCCCAGGGCGGGAGGAGCTCAGGGGACACAATCTGCACGGGGGATCTCCGCTGTGGGGGGAGCTCGACCAGCAGCTCGGAGCGGTACCGGGCCAAGATCAAACAGCGGCACCACAGACTGAACTGCGAGCACAAGACGCTGCGTATCATCCTGTTCCTGCTGCTGGCCTTCACGATCGCCTGGTGCCCTTACCTGGCCGTGAGCCTTGTGGGCCTGTTCGGCGACCACACGCGCATCTCCTACCTGACCTCAGTGTTGCCCAGCCTGGTGGCCAAGACGTCGATCGTGACGAACCCCATCCTCTACTCCATCTCGCACCCCAAGGTCCGGAAGCGGATCCTAACGTCCATCTTGTGTCCTTCCCATCTGTCCAGACCGACTTACCACGTGCGCATGCGTACAAACCCTTCGTCATTTGGCGTTTCTAACAGCCAGTGAAACTGAGACCAACGTTGTTTTTTGTTTTTAATTCTGACTACGATGTTGTGTTGACCGCCAAATACAGAACTGGTTATTTATTAATTTATAAATTGTAATGATGGTCATGCTGTTACTACGGCGTATCACTCTAAATGTTGTGCCAAGAACGCTCAAAATGGATTTATATTGCTAAATTACAAGTATTCGTTTTTCAATACTTGGTGTTCATCTGTATAGAAAATATGTTTGTCATTTAAAAAAATTGTGTATAATTCTCTGTTGATCATCACTGTTTACATGTTATCACTTGGTACCTTAAACGGCACTGTCAAAACTGATTCATATGCTCCTGTGAAAATTGAATAATATATTTTGCTTTGTTTCCATTGACTATGAATTGTTGTTTTTTGTTTTTTTGTTTGTTATTTTAATGTAAGAAAAATGCTCGTTGCCGTGTTATAGCGCATTAGATGATATTTTTCCCTTATTCTGTGTTAGTCTAATTTTTAGCGTCTTAAGCAGTTGGTGTTTAAGATTATATTTTGAGATTCACAAAGAGGGTCTAGAGAGTACACATTGGTGTTGTTAAATTTGTAGATTTATCAAATGAGGTCGTTTTGACATAGCTTATTGTTTATGAGCATAGCGTTGTTATTTGGACGCAGGCTCAATCAGTAGTTGATTCAGAAGTCTGTACTCTGATGTCTCTGCATTATCGTTTAAGATTCTAGTCCACTATTGTACTCTCTGTGTCCACTTCGTGTCTTATTTCCCATTTTGTGCACTATAAATTCGCTTTCATAATGTTAGTGTATTTTGTCTGCACCTAGTTGCAATTCTAAAACGCATTCTCTGGTGAACCTTTTAGAGAGGGGGGGGGAGGGGGCGTAAAGCTAGTCAAAGTTTAGAACCGTTTTAATGGGTGGTGTTTTCTTTTTTGTTTTCTCCTTTTTGCTTGCTTGTTGAGTTTGTTTGGTTTTTTTTCCTTGGTTAATGTTTTTCCTTTTTTAGGGGACTGGGTTGGGGCGAATTGAACTTTTTGTTCTTTTACACTGTACTGCTTTTATCATTCCTAACATACCAGGTTTTTTTGGAGGTCACCTTGGTACTATTATTGCAAAACAACATTGGCTGTGTCGTTCAGCTTAAATTTGAGAAAACACATTTGCCTGTACAATGATTATTTATATATGCTCTTTTCAAAGTTTTCGTCCTGCACTTGTAGTTTTCTGGCGTCCTCTCTCTCTCTCTCTCTCTCTCTCTCTCTCTCTCTCTCTCTCTCTCTCTCTCTCTCTATCTATCTATCTCTATCTCTCTCTAGCAGACTTTCAGCACCCTTCTAAGTAATATAATTATCAATGGCTCAGTGGTTAGTGCTCTCTAATGCTCAGCAGGGGGCGTAGGTTCGAATCTCAATCAATACCCCCGTCTCCGTATGGGATTTTTTCCGACGAACCTGTAATAATCGACACAGCAACCTATTTTATTTAATTATGTTCTTGCAAGGTGGTCTGCTTACAGTTTTTTCTAGCTATACCTATGGGTTTAGTGGGAACGGTTGTGTGTGGCGCAAAAACATGTTAGGAGAATTTAAGTTATTTCTGGATCATATTTCTATTATATTGGTTAAATAGGCCTACTGCATACGTCAACATAAGTTTGTCTTGCACTCTTTTCTCTTTGCTGTTGAATTTTAATAAATTTGTAAACAAAAAATTGTTCTATTCCATTTAGGAAAACACATTGTTTTTGTGTCTTAATTGCATTTTCCAATGGTTTTTTTTTTGCTTCGCTTTAGCGTTGATTACCGTGAAGAGCATTTTAAAATTTTACTGCGTTCAATTACATTGTTTCCATTACCTTTTTTGCGTCAAACTTTATCCTTTTTTTCATGGTTATATTGGCATACCTTCCTCTAGTATGAGAAAAATCTAATTGGTAAGGACAACGTCATGGAAACTCTTACAACTCGTCCTAAAATATGCGAAAAAGAAGTTTTAAGAATCCTTATTAGCTACCGCTACATTGTTCTTACGACATAAAACTAAGCTACGTCTTTCAGCCTTCCATATTTCTCGCGGCCATTGTTACGTCTCCTGTCATACCATGCCCATAAAAATTCGCATTATTTTGAACATTTTCAATATGATCCTTTTGTTCCCCCCTTTAACCAGCTATGTTATTGATTCTCATTGCTACGAGGCGTGCTATGTGAATTGATGTACCTTTAAACCCTATTTTTACTGTTAGTATTATACTCTTTGGATACTTAGCTATCTATAATGACAAACAATGCGGAAACACTACTGTCTTTCCATTACAGGAAACAACAACAAAGAAACACCTGTTTCGTAGCGAAAATAGAATAATAACTGCGCAAAAATATAGTATGAATATTTAGACGTGTTCAGAAATACACGGATTTTAGATTTCTAGTGGATCAGAGACTTTTTTTCGACTCTTCGTTGATCATCTTTAGAGGTTTTGCTCTGAGTAAGGTGATAAATCCTTAGCTTAACGAAACTATATATAAAAAACATAAAAGATATTGCGAAAAGATAGTAAAAAGTACTGAAAACATGACTAGATCTAGACACAAGACAATTTAGGGAGTCAGAAAAGATCGGATTATTCGCACACGTTGCTTGATATACAAAGATTTTATAAACTTAAAGCGGAGTAGACTAATCGCTGGTAAGATTTAAGTCGTCTCGGACATTGGAAGATCGTTAAGATTCGAACCTCATACCTTCTAGTCTTCAATTCAGAACACTGCTGAGTGAGCCACGGGATATGGAGTTAACAGAAGCACAAACAGCTTTTCGAATGTGTACAAAGAGCACCCATTTTCATTCCGAACAAAAATGTTTGTTTAGAGCAATATGGCGGAGAGTTTCCGAAAACTACAGTATTGGAATTAGATAAAACAGGAATAAAGTAGGTATTTTTGTCATGCGCGTCAAACTTTTGAGTATTGGGGAAAATATCAATCTTGACCCAAGTGGAGGAGAGAATTATGGGAATTATTTCATGCTGTCTCGACAGTATCGCATCCAAACTAGCGGGTATTTTTAGATACTTTTAAATGTTTTTTTGTCATGGATAGAGGCTGATTAACGGAAGGGAAAAGAAGATTATTTTATGATGCTTTGGGCTCTTAGTCCTTGAAGATAATTATTATGTTCGCAAATATAGATGATTTTTAACTTCATAACCTTAATACATTATAATTTCCCACCGTCTTTTACACATTTGTAACTGTTTAATTTGTTCATTAGTCGGTTATTCTAGTGTAAGATGCTCTATTCTTTGAATTCAGATTCTTGAAATTTCAGGACTGCCAATTTCCATGCCCGCCGAAAATGTTATTACAGTCAGCCAAAAATGCGGCATATATTTCCATCCTGAGGTGAAATAAAGGCCCATGATCAAACGATGTCTTTTTATCCATTCCAAAACACAAATCTCCTTGATGCCATACCAGCGAACAACCTAGATCTTTAGTTCATACAATGCTCATTTCATGTCTCTTAAGTGATTAAAAAATTTTGGCGTGTTAAACAATTATTGGGATATTTCGAGATTTAAACAAATGATCTCTCGTTTTTTGTTTTTTTTTAATGTGATATAATGAACTATGCGATATATGTTATAACACAGTTGTTGTTGGTCGTTTACGAGTACAAGTCATGCCACATTTGACCTGGGTGTTGCTTTGTCTGGGGAGCATAATCTGCATCCATGGCACCTTTTTGGATTTTTTATGTTCATGTTGTTGACATTTTAAAATTTTACTGCGTTCAATTACATATTTTCCATTACCTTTTTTTTGCGTCAACTTTTATCCTTTTTTCATGGTTATATTGGCATACCTTCCTCTAGTATGAGAAAATTCTAATTGGTAAGGACAACGTCATGGAAACTCTTACAACTCGTCCTAAAATATGCGAAAAAGAAGTTTTAAGAATCTTTATTAGCTACCGCGACATTGTTCTTACGACATAAAACTAAGCTACGTCTTTCAGCCTTCCATATTTCTAGCGGCCATTGTTACGTCCTCTGTCATCCCATGCCCATAAAAACTCGCAATTTTTTGAACATTTTCAATATGATCCTTTTGTTCCCCCCTTTAATCAGCTATGTTATTGATTCTCATTGCTACGAGGCATGCTATATGAATTGATGTACCTTTAAACCCTATTTTTACTGTTAATATTACACTCTTTAGATGCTTAGCTATCAGCCATGAAAGATAAACAATGCGAAAACACTACTGCCTTTCAATCACAGAAAAAACAACAACAAAGAAACACCTGTTTCGTAGCGAAAATAGAATAATAACTGCGCAAAAATATAGTATGCACATTTAGACGTGTTTAGAAATACACGGATTTTAGATTTCTAGTGGATCAGAAAATATCAATCGTGACCCAAGTGGAGGAGAGAATTATGGGAATTATTTTATGCTGTCTCGACAGTATCGCATCCAAACTAGTGGGTATTTAAAGATATTTTTAAATGGTTTAATTGTCATGGACAGAGGATGATTAACGGAACTGAAAAGAAGATTATTTTATGATGCTTTGGGCTCATAGTCATTGAAGATAATTATTATGTTCGCAACTATAGATGATTTTTAACTTCATTTGTCTCAATGCATTATAATTTCCCACCGTCTTTTACACAAAGTATATCAATATTGTGTTTTATTCAATCAATCATTTTAAATTCTACCAGTGCACACACATTTTTAACTGTTTAATTTGTTCATTAGTCGGTTATTCAAGTGTAAGATACTCTATTCTCTCAATTCAGATTCTTGAAATCTCAGGACTGCCAATTTCCATGGGCACAGAAAATGTTATTACAGCCAGCCAAAAATGTGGCATATATTTCCATCCTGAGATGAAATAAAGGTCCATGATCACACGATGTCTTTTCATCCATTCCAAAACAAGAATCTTCACGATGCCATACCAGTAAACAATCTAGAACTTTAGTTCATACAATGCTCATTTCATGTCTCTTAAGTGATTAAAAACAGGTGTGCTAAACAATTATTGGGATATTTCGAGATTTAAACAAATGATCTCTCGTTTTTTTTATTTTTTAATGTGATATAATGAACAATGATATGTTATAACACAGTTGTTGTTGGTCGTTTACGAGTACAAGTCATGCCACAATTGACCAGGGTGTTGCTTTGTCTGGGAAGCATAATCTGCATCCATGGCACCTTTTTGGATTTTTTATGTTCATGTTGTTGAATGTTTTGACAATAAAGTTCGTTCTTAATCAAAACATGATGCGTTTATTTGTGTCCACATTTCTTTGCACGTGAGTTAAGGCGAGCGAGATAACAAAATAATGTTGGTGGGGGGGGGAGGGGGCATTAAATTAATCTTCACAACACGCGTGAATGTATACAGAAGGTGACACCACATCATGTAGACACCACATCATGTAGACCCATGTCACCCATTTAGAAACCGTGAGCTCGACTGCATGCTATTTTGGCCCAGTGGGGTAATACCAAGGATACCGCCGGTTGTTGGTAACGCCTAATGCTAGAACTGACGCTGGTGGCTGGGGTGCGGCTGTGGCTTCCTTATTAAACTTTCTTGTATTTTTCGCTTCGGTCTGACTGCGCAAATAAGTACAAAAGGGTTTCATAAAGAACCTCCAGTCCATCCAACAGCTCCACCCAAGACACCAGCGGCAGTCTGGCTCTGGCCTTAGGCTGAGGCCACACACCAAGCGAGAGGTGTAGCTAACGATGGCTCTCTCAAGGCGGAGACACGCTATAAGCGATAGAGCAGGACCGGGTGAAAACGAGATTAAACAATGAAGAGAAATTTACTTACATTGCCACATTATAAGCTCGCACATTATCTCAGTGAGTGATGTAATACCTCCCAATGATTTTTCTCGCCTGCAGCTCAACCACAAGGCATTGGCATGGTGACATACTTTTGAGCACCACTCTCTGCGTCTCTGGCTAAATCGAATGTTTAAACATTTGACTTTGCAGCAAAAACTTTAGAAGACAAAATCACAATGTAAGTTGACATCCCTAGCGACAGCTCTTGGTTACAATGTGGCCTCAGCCTAACAGTGCGAAAATGTAAGACTGATTTATTTTGCTGATGTAGCAACCGTAGACTATGTTTGTTTTGCTTGCTTCTTATTTAGCATCCAACGTCAGCACAAAACAACGTCGGCGATATATGTGGACGGCCCAAAAACTAACGTCTGACAATTGTACGTGCTGCCACACAGAGACAGTGCGGGAACCTTGACTCCTGTCTCAGCCGGTCAGATTATACTGACTCCGACCCAACCAGCAAGGCACAAAATCGGACATTTACATTTTTGATCGATGGTGGTTTTCGAGACGGAGACCTTCCGAGGCTTCCAAAAAAAGCAGGCAAAGTTGCCAAAGTAGACAAACATTTGCATGAAGAGTCCAAGTGAATTGTATTATTTAAAAAAGTAGAAAGAGTTAGATCATTTCTCATTATTTCAGCCTCTCACAGTCATTTTCAATCTATAGTTTATACACGAATCTTACATGAAAAGGTGATTAAGTTGCAAAGCAACTTAAAGAAAAAGTTCAGTTTTTAACTTTTCGAGAAAGAGCATTTTGTGATAAATCCATTTTAAAATAGCCAGTCTGATTATCTCCCAGGTGTTTTCTGTGTGTATAAGGATGCTGCCCAGGTAAACAAAGTTTAGATCTAGCAGACAGGTAAAGTGGTTTATCCCTTTTATCAGGTATGGGGTGCGACTTGTCTCTCGCTAATACCCGCCCGGCTATAAACATAGAAAGTTTATGTTTACTTTGGGAATACCCGGACGCAGGAAAGTTTATAAAACTATTTTTAGAAACCAAGTTGAGTTGAATTGAGTTGGTTTTAACGTCTAAAACCAGCACTATATAGGCTATATTGTAGACGGGCTCCAAGACTGACGTCTGGCAATTTTATTTTTCTGCCACACACGATACAGGGCGGGAATGCCTGTTTCAGCTGGCCACATTAGTTTCAAGCTAGTTACTCTTGTGACTTCAATATTTGAGCAAGCTAGTTGCTTTTTTTTTCTTCAATACTTGAACAACTTGCGTATCATTCATCCATAAATGTGTGTAAAAACCTTTTGCTTTTTTTTTAGTATATTTATACAACGCTTGATTAACTCCTTATTTCTTGCCTTCGGCCACCTCCGTGCATTTCGTGATTGAGGTTGTAGTAACCTTTAATTTGTTAATAAATTTGATTCTTCAAAAGGTCAACAAAACTTCAACCTAATGATATCTTGCCGCAAACCACTAGTGTGTTCAGTTCATAAAACTATTAGGTATTTTCGTAAATTTTAGATTTGAATTTAAAATCACACGTTAAGAGATGGAAACAAAGTAACAGAATATTAGGTTTCTTATTTTATTGGAAAAAAATCATAATATAATATATTGTTTTGTTCTGGTTTGGTTTGGTTTTTGTTGGGTTGTTTTTTTGTGGTGACAAGTCGAGACACTTTAGAAGTTAAACAAATGTTCAACAGCTGTATCAATGCTACCTTAATCGCTTTTCAAGATTTTAACTTATATTTATTTAATTCCATTTGCAGATAACAGTGATAAGAGCTTGGAGAAAAATATCAGCACTATAAATAATTCTGCGGTAAATGCATCTCTAGAAAGATTTGCGCCACTCAGTTCGAAGACATTAAAGTTATCTTTTGGAGACACTAAGGGTAGTAGCACAACGGTTGCATAGGCTTAGTTCCTCGTCTAAGGGTACTTCATGTTTTAGTTTTTTTAAAGAAACCTGAGTCAGCCGTCTATGGTCTAATTTTAGAGCACCGTTGTGTTTAATACCTCCCAAAAGTCTTTCAAAATTCCTACAGTGCTGTTTGAATGCAATTAATGCTCTTTTCTATCGTTGTGCATTTTATTCCATCAATTTACTAGGAGTTTGAGTTCAACGAAAGATATGGAGCCTGGTTGGAAAACATCTAATTTTATGTGAGCTCATCAAGCAAGAAGGTTGACTAATGCTAGATTGTGCTAGACTGCAGCTTATTCTAATTTTCAAACGGTTTAACGTCCAACGTCAGCACTATATAGAATATAGCGTGCGGCTTATTCTAATCTTCAATAAGTAGTTGTACTGTAGTTGGTTTAACGTCCTACTTCAGCACTATACAGGCTATATTGTCTACGGGCGCCAAGGCTGACGTCTGACGTCTGACAATTTTATATGCTGCCACACACGAGACAAGGCGGGGATATCATGACTCCTTTCTCAGCCGGTCACATTAAACTGGTATTGACCCCAACCAGTAGAGAGCGAAATCGCCAAGACTCTAACCCCGGACCTTTCAAGGAATCCGATGTTCTACCCCAGGGCCACCGCCCCCCCCCCTCCCTTTCCTCCATTGAAGGAAACATGAGTGCGAAAACGGACATTTGTTAAAATCTGCATTTTGATATTATGGCGTTTCTTCGTGTTCAACATTACTGGTGTTTTCTTACAAGGTGGAATAACCTTTTGCAAAACATCATTACTATTGAATGCCTTAAATTTCCGCACTGTTTTGCAGCATAAAAAATTGAAATCCGGGAAATGTGTTTTCACCAAAAGGGTTATGGTTATCACAGACACGTTCAAATAATTATCTAGAGTCTCGGGTTGTGATAATTATAGTTGGGATTGAGAGACATCGGCTCAACTTTCAGTTAGCTCTATAACCATTGCCGCAGGATGACGAGTGATTAATGCTAAACACTACAACTATAATTCCAGTCTTTTTACGATAATAAAAGTGTGCACGGACAAAACGTACACAATTATGTCGACAATAAATATACACCATTACTGCTCGGCTTATTAAAAACGACTCATGTTTTTCAACAAAGAACAAAACCTATTTGTCAATTCAAATTAATAATTATATTATTGACTAATGAGCTTCTGAAAACGTGAACATCGGCTCTTGACTTTGAAAAGGTAACAAAAACGTTTTGCTCATGACATCAGACAGAAATCACGCTTAGAATATTGAAACGGATTTGTTTTGTTTTGTACTGGGTTTTTTTATTACTTGTTTTGCCGTTAGAGCCAAGTCATTGTTCTTCAAAGTTAGATCTACAGCCGTATCAAGTTAACCAGGATGTTTACTGCAATGTCCGTTCCTGTGATATATGCCCACGAAGTAAATCTGTTTCGGAGAGATGTGATAATTTTCCAGTCTGGCGCAAGCAGGTCTTCAGGTTACGTGATGCCTGCTTTTATCTTTAACAGCCAACCGATCTTATTTCTACGCGTATAAAACAGCTTTTTCTGAAATAATAGAGTGTTGTGATATTCTCGTCAAACAATGGGTGTTGGGAAAGTTCATGTTTCAGGTTGCTTGTTTCAAACTTCGTCCCACCAAAAAAAATCGAAAAATAACAAAAACAAAACAAAAACAAACATACACACACAACAAATATTTTCTTCTAGAACGAGCTACCTGGTTTTAAACCATTAAAAACGACGCCAGGTTTCAAATTCTCGTTCGACTATTATTAAATAAAAAGAATTTTAGTAACAAAATATAATAGTAATAAATATCTAAAACTAGCCGATACAGGAAGTTTCTACGTAGCAAGCAAGAAGCAATAGTTAAAAGTTTTAGATCTAGATACGTTTATTCTAACCGATATGAGTCAAGCAAGACGACAACAAATAACAAAATTATATCTCTTTCCTCCTCTTGTCATCTCTCTCTCTCTTACTCTATCTCTCTCTCTCTCTCTCTCTCTCTCTATCTATCTCTATCTCTATCTCGCTCTCTCTCTGTCTCCGTCTTTCTCTCTCTCTCTATCTATCTCTATTTCGCTCTCTCTCTCTTTCTTTCTCTTTCTCTCTCTTTCTGGGATGTATATATATATAATTCAAAATTGCAAAAACACAAAATAGTTCTACACAGCACGCTATGGAGACAAAGAAGATCGAAGTAAATAAGGGATGTCAAAAACTGCAACATATTTTTTTAGCTATCTCAGATAATAATGTCTTACTGCCTATCTTATGCAAACAAAATAATTTGGTAGAATCGACATTTACTTTGCACTCTCTTTCTCTCTCTACATACATTTTTTCAGGTCTCTCTTTATGGATGTCTTTCAATCACTGTCTCTCCTATTTCTTTGTTCATTGTTTTCTTTCTCTCTTTCTATCTAACCTTTTTCCTGTCATCTCCGCTCTATCCCTCATTCTCGCATTGAGGCTAAATGGCTCAAATGGTAAAGCGTCGGTCTGCAATCGGGAGGTCCCCGGTTTGAATCCCAGAATTGTCCAAAATGGAATTGTCCAATTTCGTCCCCTTCTGTTTGAGCCGTTATCGGTGAGAGTAGTGTGACCAGCTAAGACAGTAGTCTAGATTTCTCTGCTCTGTCAGACGTCAAAATTGGAGCCCGTCTACAATGTAGTCTACTTAGTGCTGAATTTGGACGTTATGCAAAAAAAAAAAAACAATCAACGAGTGTCTCCAGAGTAAACCCTGTAGTCAGGGGCAAATCACCCGTATCAAAGGTCATGGTCAACAGACCAGTTGGATCTCCAACACGCAAACCCTATTAAATAAACCTTGGCACAAAACGAAAGTAAAAATAGCGTCAGCGCTCCATTATACATGTGTAACTGATACATCGAGCATTGTTTTTTTTTTTTTTAGTATGATTTTGAAGGCTTCTCGTCCATTGATTTCCACACTATTCAAAGGTATAAACAAATTTGAAAAGAAAATGTTGGAAAGAAATAAAACCTAGTGTATGATCTTTGCTTTTTTGTTGTTGTTTTTTTTCCTTGCTGGGAAAAATGGAAAGGGGCGGCGGTTGAGGAGGTGGATAATAATTTGGGTCAATTGACATTTACTTTGCTCTCTCTCTCTCTCTCTCTCTCTCTCTCTCTCTCTCTCTCTCTCTCTCTCTCTCTCTCTCTCT
>RQTK01000655.1:226235-253026 GCA_003991915.1 Elysia chlorotica
AAAAAGAGAAATACATACCCAAACTATGATAATTAACTTTTTTTTTTACCTTCACACGACAATGAAGGTCAGCATGACATAACTATAGAAACAACTGACACCAAGGTCATGGCCACACAAACTAACTCTCCAACAAACTCGAACTTATCACCTAATTATTATTGAGGGGTTGGGTAGCGCTGTAAAAAAAAAATACACTACAATCATCGGGGAAACCCGCAGCCTGATTAATGCTTGCGCCGCTAAAATGTTATCTAAATTAGATCTAGACTAGACTTTGCAGGGAATTCATACGCCTTTGTTCGTCTATTTTTGTCCGACGTTTATTGCCCTTGTTATTATGTTAATCTTTGTTTGATCTTACTTGTGATTTTTTTTTTGTCTTTGTACAGAACAGGAAATCAGAAAATTGCTAAAGGCAGGCGAAACATACATGGAGTGTACTTGTAACAGATTTAAGATGATTTGAGTATACGAGTGGATGTAGGGAGAATAGCGATAAAAGTTGAACAAGAGAGAGAGAGAGAGAGAGAGAGAGAGAGAGAGACCGAGAGAGACAGACATAAAAAGTGAAATAAATTGTTTGCCCAGCATCATAGAGTGAGAGAATGAGATTCTAGGAAGGGAATGAAAGAGAGAGCAATAGATAATGAGAGATACAGAGAGAGATAACGAGATAGATAAATGAGGAAGATGGAAAATAAAAAAAAAATTTTAAGAGAAAATATGAGAGAGACATACAGACCTTATTAATATTGAAATACTCTTTACAGGGCGTGGTGAAGGCAACATCCAGGCCTGACAGCGGCAAGCCCGTGGTTCAAATTTCAGCTGCTACCACTTTAGAGTTGAGTTGGTTTAATGTCCAACGTCAGCATTATATTGGCTGTATTGTTGAAGGATCTCAAACTGACGTCTAAAATTGGATGTGCTGCCACAACTGAGACAGATAAAGAAGGGGGGGGGGGGGGGAAGAGAGATCTGGACTCCTGTCTATGCCGACGACATTATACTAACACCGATCCAAGCAGTTACACGGGACACAATTGAACAAAATACATTTTTGATGGATTGTGGGATTCGAACCGTAGACCTCCCCATTTGGAGACCAGCGCTCTTTAGGTATTCCGACCCCTTCCCACAGTTGGTACCCCATGCTCAGTATAGCAATATTGAAAAAAAAAACCTCTGGGTTGTGGGGCCAGCGCGAGTCGCGATTTCTCTATTCAAAGCAAAGTAATGTTTACTGTCCGAGAAAACATAATGTTGAAGGGTCTATAGCCCAAAAAGATACCAATGTCATTATGATCATATGAACTGTACAGGTCTTACACCGTGTGAGGTGAACGGTCGCCATAAAACATGTCCTTGAGAATGTGGAGACCAAAGAATATAAATATACATCTATTAACAGTAAGTGCGGAAGAAAGTGGATGTTGGAATGAATAAAATGCCATTAAAAAAAGAACTCTAATAAAAAAAAATTCACCACTGAACAAAATTAAAGCAAATAAAAATAAAAACAGAAACAAAAATGATGGGAATATAAAAAAGTATAAAATAAAACAACGCATAGAGATATAATTATTATTTTTAAAAATCCAAGACAAAATTGTGTATATCTAAATCAGAAAGTTCAGTGGAGTTGGTATAACGTCCAACGCCAGCACATTTTGGATATACTGTGGACGAGCCCCAAGACTGACGTCTGACAATTTTATGCCTTGTCACACACGATGAAGAGCGGGGAAACCATGACTCCTGTCTCAGCTGGACACATTAAACTGACACCGACCCAACCAGTTACATTGGACCACAACTGGACATTCATATGATATCTAAATCAGCAAACGAAGGTCTTAGCGAAGGCATTGATAGGGGTGGTAAGTACAATGCCGACTCGTTGTAAGCTTTCTTATTTCCATTTCTTACGACGTAAGTCGTAAGCTTAACACAAAGTACTTACGGCACTAGGCCTGTAGAAGGACCACAAAACGAAAAATCGAAGCTGAAATAAAGAGGGGCATTAATGGACTATGGAGCAAGATACAGGACTGTATAACAAGTGAAGCTCTTCTCCATTATCTGTGGATCTTCTCAAGATCTCACGGCTGTGCAAATGTATGCACGCACCAATTTTCTTTTCAAACATTGCGTGCCGCTTGATAAGATTTGCATGAAATTCTCTTCGGTTGCAGTGCAGTTGTACTAGAGACAGTAGATAGGCAGTATAAAGCTTAGTATTGTATGGCTACATCTCCACATTTTAGGCTGTCAATCAAAGAGGATGTCCTATTATCAGTAGCCTGATTTGCACGAACCTCCGTCAACTTTTTATAAAGGACTTTGAAACAGAGCTTGCGTTACACTAAGTAGACATAAACGTAAATTTGCGATACGCAAGTTAGTTTTTGTTTTGTTTTTTGTTTTCTTTTTTTTTTAATGATAAAAAAATGTTTCCCTCTAGCATTGTGGATAATTGGAAACGAGTTCCATTTGTCAACAAAACTTATGTGTTCCATTTAAACTTCAAATGCATGTATGTGCGGAATATTCCATATTAATTATTATCTTCAGAATTCCCAGCTCAAACAATCTTGGTGTTCACACAGTGTTCAAGCAAACCTGGAGTCGATAATGATACTTCTGTCGACTTCTTCTTTATGCATAAAACCAGAAAGAAATTAGGAAGTAATAAAATTGCCAACATTAGTTATATCTTTTTCAAATTGTTATCATAGTGCAGCAATTTGAGATGTGTTTTTTTTACCTCAATTTAAAATGAGCAATCATTTTTTGTTGTTAAAATATCGTTTCTTAAAAGCGCCTTTTGTAGATAAAAAAACTACGAATGTTCGATACAATGCATTTTTTCAAATTAATTTGTTAATTCACCTACGAAGCTCTCGGTCGTTATTAGACAAAGAATGTAATGGTCTAACATAATTGATTTAGCGGATTGATGTGCCCACGTGCATTTTCAAGTTCGTTTTTTTTAACTTGGTAATGGATTCCTTTAAGCATTTGAAAACGATTAAACTTTATTTTGTTGCTTAGGATTTGAGCAATCAACAGTTTCTTATCGTTCAATTAGCCGTTGTTATCCACTACGAAAGAGAATTCAACAGCGGGGTAGCAATCAAGATGAAAAAAATAGTTTAATGTAATTTATATAATACAATTTATTCCTAAACTATTTTACAAAAAAAATATTAATTAGCCTCTGAATGCAGCTTTATTTTTTAATGTCAATGGAAAACTGGGGATTTCTAAACCAATAGAATATTTGAATAGTATGTCTGACAGAATGGATCAAAATCAAATTGACATTGACAAAGCAAGGATTTTGACCTGTTTTTCCTAAACCTCTGCATTAATGGTCTGCTCTGTTTAATTAAACTTTGGCCAATTCAGATGAACGGACGGTGTTTTTGTCATACAGTTTTGAGGTGATCTGGGGACACAGCTTCAGATCTTTGCAAGGTTGGCATCGCTTGGGTTCAGGTCAAACAGCTTCAGATCTTTGCAAGGTTGACATTGCTTGGGCTCAGGTGAAACAGCTTCAGATCTTTGCAAGGTTGACATCGCTTGGGCTCTGGTGAAACAGCTTCAGATCTTTGCAAGGTTGGCATCGCTTGGGCTCTGGTGAAACAGCTTCAGATCTTTACAAGGTTGGCATCGCTTGGGCTCTGGTGAAACAGCTTCAGATCTTTGCAAGGTTGGCATCGCTTGGGCTCTGGTGAAAAGCCGAAAGAGTCGAACTCTGACAATCGCGTAAATTAGCTAAACGATGATGCCGAATATATTAAATATGTTAACATTCTTGCTTTGAACAACAAAGTCAATTTTAAAAATTAAATTTTATCCTGACGCAGGCTTCCCGCTAAGTTAAGGTTTGTGCCTTGTCATCCAACGTCAGCAACTAGATAAAACGGCGAAGGGGTCCCAAGAATAACGTCTGACTATTTTAGATGCTGTTACATAAAAATATTCC
Source organism: Elysia chlorotica (assembly GCA_003991915.1). Lineage (NCBI taxonomy): Eukaryota > Metazoa > Mollusca > Gastropoda > Plakobranchidae > Elysia > Elysia chlorotica. The sequence continues at coordinate 230,230 of RQTK01000655.1, forward strand.
GACGTTACTGGGACGTCTGTCTCAGTCGGTTGTGTTGTTGCTGACAGCGACCCAACCAGTATGGGTACGAAAAAGGGCAAACAAAATTAAGCTTTCTGGCCCTGGGGTCAAATAAAAAACCTTCTGAGTAGCAGCTAGGGCCCTGCTGCTTGTGTCAGATCGCCATTTCCCCGTCTACATAACCTGTTTTAAAATTTTCAAAGCATCGCAGAGTTAATAGCAACATGATAACTTTTACTAAGCGCTAAAAAATCGCGTCTGAAAAGCAAGCGTACAAAACTACAGAACGCTGTAGAATCTACATTTCATCACCGCTGGCGTACATTATTATTTATTTTTGTATTGGGTTGCTTTGATGTGCTTTGTTTGCTTGTTAGAATGTGCTGTACAATAGTCATGAGTCTTGGCGTTTATGAAATGCCTTTTTCTGGACATACATGAAACAAGTAGGGCTAAAAACTTTAAAAGACCTAACGAAGACAAGAAACAAAGCCCAAAACTGTTACTGGGGGTCAGATGATCTCGAAGCGCAATAAACATAGGCTCGCCCTTCTTTGCGCCTAGTTTTAACATCACTTTTCCATTGTCATTAGAGTATTTTTTGCATGAATAAGAAAACGGCAAAACAGCACACAGAGTATTAAATCTTAACTGAGTTCAGATCTTTGCAATGTTGACATCGCTTAGGTTCAGGTGAAACAGCTTCAGATCTTTGCAAGGTTAAAATCGCTTGGGCTCAGGTGAAACAATTTCAGATCTTTGCAAGGTTGAAATCGCTTAGGCTCAGGTGAAACAATTTTAGATCTTTGTAAGGTTGAAATCGCTTAGGCTCAGGTGAAACAATTTTAGATCTTTGTAAGGTTGAAATCGCTTAGGCTCAGGTGAATTTTTTTGTTGCTTAGGGTCAAACCTCAGCACTTTAAAGTCTAAATTGTGTCGGGTCCCAAGACTAACGTCTGTCAGTTTGACATGACGCCAAACAAAGACAGTGTGGGTTTACCATTACTGCTGTCCCAGCCAGTCACATTATACTATCCCCAAGGGGTAGCTTGAACAGCAGCGCGACTTTAGCTTTACAGTCACAATGTTAACAATTTTGCCAAACAGACAGGCGGGAAAGACCCAATTTGAAATTTAATGTGCCGCCTTACAGAGATAGGGCGGAAAAAAACCCAAGACTAAAGAAGGTAAATTTCCATGTGCCAACTTACAGAGACAGGGCGGGGATAGACCCAAGACTAAAGTTTATCAATTTTACTTGCAGCGCCGCTTTACAGAGACAGGGTGAAGATAGACCCAAGATTCAAGTTTGTTAAATTTAATGTGCCTTACAATAGTTACATAGACATGGCGGAGATAGACCTCTATGGGTGTTTTCACTCGTTTTTGTGATTTTTTTTAAAAGAATTTAGAGAAAGTATCAAAAATTTAGGCCAAATAAAGGAACTTAAAAAAATGAATATTTTCCTTGAGTTTTTACTTTTCATTCGACCCGTGAACGTTCCGATTGGATGTCAAACGCGCTACTACTTAATAAGAGTGATAAAATAACAGATTATTTATAGAGCACCATAACCATTACACTCAGCTAAGGGTGCTTTTAAAATCTCATTAAAAAAAGAGTATGAAATAGTACATAGAAATTAGTATATGCCATTATTACAAAACAAAAAGCAAGCATTTATACAAGAACATGATTTGCATGCATAATTAGGCTAGGCGATCTCAAAATTGTTTTCAACAGCTTTTTAAACGTCGCTTGTGAGTCAGTGTCTCTATTTGCGCAACTTCGCCCTTTCCCATCTACTCAGAGAAGTCGTGTATGTTTTTACCCAAATTGAATATCCGATGAACGCGTCCCATACGACAAAACAAAAAAGATGAAAGAAAAAAAAGTAATTATATTTATCTTAAAAAGCAAAGACAAAAATGACCGACATACCTGTGACAAGTGAAACAGAACAAAAGAGACGACACAATAAAGTACTAGAGCTAACTGTTAGAGCCATTAATACAAAATAGGATACCCGCGTCAAATGGTACAGACCCAACGAATGAGACAACAAAGTACTGGTTCCTACTGTTTCACGCAAAGCCCCCCTCTGGGTCCTTCACAAAGACAATTTTGTATATCCCTTAAAACAGATAACAGATTATGGGATCTCAAACAAATAAACTTGACTGTCTAGTACTGTTTAGGACTATCTTGGGTTATGTAATATTGTCTTGTACTGTTATTGCTCACAAACTGTATCCACAAATAACCAGGCCATTGTCTAACTCAAGTCAAGTCGAGCAATCGGCTAATCCATTAATCTCACACAAAGCAAAGCGAGATGTTTTGATCAGGCCCACAGATTAAAAAAATTAGGGGCATATAAAAAAACACCACATTAAAGTCGTCCAGAAAGATACACGTTTAAGACAAAAAAACTGCTCCATTTCCAGGATAACAAGTTTAAAACGCGTTCACTATTGACATTTTCCCCAACCCATACTAAAAAGTTCGACACGCATGAGAAAAATACCTATCATTATTTCTGTTCCATCAACTCACAATACATGACTGAAGTTTCCGGAAACTCGCCGCCATATTGCACTAAACGAGCACATTGTTTCGGAATGCAAATGGCTGATCTTTGTAGAGTTCTGAAGAGCTGTTTGTGCTGCTGCGAACTTCATATCCTGTGACCAGACCCGTCTGCATCTTTTTAATGTTTCAAACAGTTAAAACCGAAAATCCACAGCATTGGGTTGTAAGTTTAACGTCGCAGTAACTTACAACTTGTAGGCCTTCTTACTTGCATATTACCTTAAGACGAGTCGTAAGCTTAGCACTAAGTTGTACTTACAACACCAAGTTGCTGTTAGCTTAGTCTGCTAAACGAGAAATCTGGGTGTCGTGAGGTAGCTCAGTAGGTATAACGCCCGATTTCTATGATTATATTAGGAATTCTGTTTCGTCCAATCACGCAATCCAGGCTTTTAAAAGTCATAAAAAATATACATGTACATGTTCAAGATAAAACAAATTCCCTCCTTTCCATGACATGTTTAGAACGCGTTCACGATTGATATCCCCGCTCCCAAAATCCATACTAAAAAGTTCAACACGCATGCGAAAGATACCTGTCCTATTCCTGTTCCATCAAATTGCAAATACTCAAGTTTTCAGAGACTAGACGCCATATTTTTCACATTAATTTTTTTTAGAATGCAAATGGATGCTCTGTATAGAGTTCCGAAGGGCTGTTTGTGCTTCTGCGAATTCCATATCTTGTGGGCGGATCTAACATAACGTTCCGCTTTGTTTTGTGCGAGACTGTTGGATTAACCGTGTTTCTCGACTTGACGGATCCAAACTATGGCCTTGTTTTTTGTAGAAACAGTATGGTGTATTATTATTATTATTATTATTATGGTGGGAGTCACAGTGCCAGACACTCAGACACTGCAGACACGACAGGCAGTCCTAAAAAAAGCTATAGACATTCCTAGATAGTCTTAGATAGTCCTAGATAGTCCTAGAAGATCATGTTAATTAACTTGCTCTAGATCCCAGACATCTGTTGCCGATTTAAAGAAATCGTGTTTTTGTGAGAGGCCAAGGGTGATGCTTGATGTGAAACAAATAGATCTAGATCAAGTAGTACTTTGTTGTCTCATCATTTTTGGTATATGTACTATGTGTAACGCGGGTATCTTACTTATAATTATTGTGTTTTCTATATAAGGTCCAGGAGCTCTTTAAGTAGACGGCGCAAAGTGGGGGAGGTGGGAGGGGGTTGAATTAGGGAAATGGTAGAACGTTGGTCATCCGATTTGGAAGCGTTGGTCATCCAATTTCGCCCGTCCACAATAAAGCCTGTTTAGTGATGATCTTGGACGTTGAGCAACTAAATCAACTCCAATCCAATTGGGTTACCAGCTGATCGAAAACCCACGAAAGGCAAATTTTTGTCGGACTTCGCTCATTACTGGTTGGGACGGTGTCAGAATAATGTGACCGGCTGAAACTAGAGTCCTGGTTTTCCCTCACTGCCTGGTGTCGCCGTATTGGTTCCTCATTAGTAACTTAGGAGATGTAAAAATATGACAGAGCTTCTCTCTTACAGAGAATATGAGTAGATGGTGGGCGATATAGCTCAGTCGTTAGAGCGTGCGCCTTCTAATCAAGGGATAGGCGATTGAGTGACTGTATCTTTGGTCTGACCGCATCGTTCCCTTCTTGGGTTCCAGTACAACGTTACTGGCTGAGACGGTAGTCCTGGCATACTCACTATGTCGAAGTGTGGCGGCACTGCCATATTTACAGACTTTTGTCTTGAGACCCGCCCACAATATAGCCATAGAAAATTATAGCGTTGACGTTAAACGCTAATCATCAAACAAACAAACATCTATTATGTTTCTATGTGGCGGCATGTCAAATTGGCATATGTTGGTCTTGGGTCTATGCCCGACCTGTCTCGGTGTGGCTTCATTTTTACATCACTTCGCGCTGATGGTCAGGCTAACACTTCAAGACAAAGTAATGTGCCGACTGACACAGGAGCCATGGTATCCCCGCGCTGTGTCTGTGTGGCGGAACGTCAAATTGACAGACGTGAGTCTTAGGATCCGTCCACATTCACGGTAAGCATCAAACAAAAAATCCCTTGGAGAAAGAGCTGACGTTAAACTAAAAGAAAGGACTTCTGCCTTCAGTCAATGTTTCTAGAGAGGTTTTCTATACATCTGCCGTGTTATGAAAAAAGAAACGGTTATCCGCTATTAACTATGCATAATTATGCGGCCCTTTTTAACGATAACACGGTGGAAGTGACAAAGCTATATAGCGTACTGTAAAAAGTTCTCATTTTGTCTCCCAAATTGCAGGGGAATTGGTTGAAAAAAAAGATACGATGTTTCAGGTAACAAGGAGACGAGAGCAGGAATATAAACCGACAAGGAAAGAGATAATTAATGATGAAAGAAAAAAGAGGGTGATTTAGAATTAGAGAGATACATAGATAGAGTGAGACAGACAGACAGAGAGGCAGACTGTCTGAAAGACGGACTGGAAGACAGAATAGACGGAGAGTGATAGATAGATAGATAGATAGATAGATAGAGAGAGAGAGAGAATGAGAAAATAAAGAAGTTTGTCAGCTAATATACGCACAGATCCGGTGTCATATACAGGACAACCAGACGGTCAAACTGACTTAAAGCACTCCACAAATAGACGGATCCAATATTATTATAATAATTTGCCCTAACGCTGGAACGCGACTTGTGTAATCCCCTTATCCATGTCATTGCGTCATAGGATAATACGCTCTTTATAAATCATTGATCAGTCTGACCTACGACGTGGTCCTCATTATTAAAACTGCTTTGTCAAGTCATCAAAGTTGAAAGAAAACTGTAAGGCGGTGGTTCCACTTGAAAAAGGGGGCGCTGTGGTCCTCGGCTTCCGAGGCAAAAGATCAGTGGTTCGAGCTTTGGCGATTTCGCTCCCTACTGGTTGGGTCGGTGTCAGTTTAATGTGACCGGCTGGGACAGGAGCTATGGTATCCCATCCCTGTCTCGTGTATTGGCAGCACATAAAATTGGTAGACGCCAGTCTTGGGGCTTGTCCACAATATAGACTATAATAATGCTGATTTCAGACGTTAAACCAACTCAACTACAACTACAACTACTCCACTTGAAAAGTATTTAGCTATGATTTGTACGTGTATGTACAAAAAAGCCATTATATATACAAGCGTTACCAATCACGATCTTGGAGCCCAATGTCATCAAGCCAAACAAAGGAAGTTAAAGCAACGCAATATGAAAATGTGTACGCTAGCAGTGGTAAAATGTAATTTCTATAGACTTTCTCAATTCTATATTATGCTTGTTGTTAAGCCGTATGAGACCAGCACTTAGCATAATTTAAGTGCATCATATCATGCCTTCAATCTGTGGAAATTTCACAACCGTGTAAGCGGGGCGAGTGGCACGGGCTAGAGCGCTGGGCTTCTAATACTGCCCTCGGTTCGCTTCCTTAATTGATCAAATTCATTTTTCCAGTTTTGTCCTCTTCTGGTTGGGTCAATGCCATAAGAACTGAACCGACTGAGATATTTTGAGTTTAGCAGTATGTACAATGTTATTATCTAACGCTGGTCTTGGAACCCTTCCGCCGTATAGCCCAGTTGCTTATGTTGAACGGTAAGACAGCAATCTTTACCTTTACAGGTTTAACGGAAAGCCTGTATCAGGCTTAAGTTCAATTATTTTCCCTGTAATTCACTTTAATGTTTAAAGAAAAGAATGTTTATGTATATAAGGCATAATCATTTTGCTATGTGAGACTAGTTTTAGACCCTCCGACACCCATATATTCCACCTAAAGCCTACGCTCTTTTAATCTTGTGTAAAGGTAAAGGCTGAGAAACCAGCTTATCCCATCATTCACTGGTCAAAACAACGCAAACTACCAACGGACAATAATTTATTGATCAAACCAAGCAGAGCAGACCATCAAAGCACAGTTATAGAACACCACATGTCAGCATACTTGCCATCTAATGTCAATTTGATCACTTTTGTGAACACTTGGTTTCGAAATTCCCACTGCTTTCCATTTAGCTTTTAAAAAACGAAGCATTCAACCAATTTTATGTTTATGATAATGTTACAATTTGTTTGAAATTTAATTGCACATAACCATTATGACATTGAACTGTTTTTGTTTAATTTTGATTAGTATGTCGCTATGGAATTCTCTTTTTGGAGTGGAGGGCAGTGGTTGGTTGAACGAAAGGAAACTCTTAATTACCCAAGTCCTCGCGGATAAAAGAAACCAAAAAACCCAAAAAGGCAAATTTAAATAGGGCACGTTTGCACAGCAACTGGTTAAAGCAATTATATTTGACCATTAGTTAGTTTTTCAATTCAATAGATACTAAGAGCTTCATTAGCTGCATTCAAAAATTAATTGGCAACATTTTGTTTTATGTTGAAAACTAAATTTTTCCTCCGTAATGAACGCTTTCTAGAACGAATATTTTTTTTTTGCTCATTTCAAATAATTATATGCAAAAAATTGTAATGATTTACCAATTTAAACTTTTTGTCAAATAGAATATTTCTTGTCAACTATAGAGCTCAAAAAGCTTCCTTTTTCCCGAAGGAGCAACCAAAACGAGTATCATTATAATCTTCAGGTTTTATGGAATATTACGTGCTTAGCAAGATGTTTTCGAGCTTTAAAGTCTAAATCCTGAGTATAGTTACGTATAGTGAATGTGGTTTTACAAAAATGTGTATAACTTACATACTTATAACTAAAAACGCATAAGATCTATTTACTCATCATTTCCCACGTATCCTCAATGAGGGTATAGATAGTTTTGATGATATAAATATAAACAACGTTGAATTAAGTGATAATATTGTTTTGTTAGTCTTAGCTTGTACTTACGCCCCCTGGACAATCGCAGACCATACAGGGAAAACACTGTATCATATCAAACACATTGCAAACCAAATATGGTCGAACTGCATCCAGCATGCAGAAATGGCATTCATGTCTATTCGATAAAACGCAAGCCCTTCTTCACAGCTCTAAATATTGACCAAAATGTGGATATTACAGACTTTGCAATCACACGACCTTAACAGATGACGTAATGATACCCCCTAGGCAAAAGATTTTCAGATCTATCATTGGCTCCGTAAGTCTTGGATAGAGCTATGATTAGACGACGATGCAGATTCCTCTACTTACCGACTTCATTTTCCCTTATGTAACCCGTAACCACAAGGCCTCTGATACAATAGGACTATAAAATACCAAGACAGAATCTTGAATCTACAGGCTCTTGCGGCGCTATGACCATACAATACTACAACATTGTGCGTCCCTATTGAAAGGATTTTGGCACACCAAGAATAAACGTGATTGATTTACTTTAACTTTTACCATGGATAGGATAAAGTGAAAATTAGGAAGTCTTTTTTTTCGGCCTACAATGCTAAGTGAACCACAGGATATGAAGTTTCGCAGAAGCACAAACACCATATAAAAGTCATTAAAAATATACACGTTCAATGCAAAGCAATTTCTTCCCTTTCTATGACAACAAACTGAAAACGCGTTCACGATTGAATATGTTCCCTAACCCATACTAAAAACTTCGACGCGCATGAGAAAAATACCTACCCCATTTCTGTTCCATCAAATTACAATGCTTCAGTTTCCCCAAACTCGCCGCCATATTGCACTAGACAAGTACATTTTTTCGGAAAGAAAATGGATGCTCTTTGTACACATCCATGGGGCTGTTTGTGCTTCTGCGAAACTTCATATTCTGTGATCTCTACTGTCTCTGGTGCAAGTATGTTACAACCAACGAGAATTTCATATAAATTTTACAAAGCGGCGCGCAATGTTTGGAAAATAAATTGGTGCATACATTTTTGCACCGCCGTCAGATATTTAGAAGATCCACAGATAATGGCAAAAGCTCCACTTGTGAAACGTGTAATAAAAACAAATTATACTCCGTTAGTGTCCTTTTTTTAATTTCAGCTTAGATTTTACTTCTTAAAACCTTCCAAAGTCCTAGAGCCGTGAATACAACAATATTGTAGTAAGCTTACGGCTCACTGTATGATTATCTAAATAACAATGGCTTCCGAGGAGTCGTAAGCTACTGTGACATTGTACTTACGACGCTACCCATGCCTTCGTTCAGACCTTCGCTCTCTGCTTTTAAGATACAGTTTTTATTGGGTTTTCTTATCAATATGAGCTGCAAGATCTAGTGCATGCTATGTGAGTGTATGTATGTGTGTGCGTGTTTCTTTTTTCTTTGTTCAGTGGTGAAATTCGGAGGGTTCTCTTTTCCTTTAATTTCCGAACAGACTGCTAATGAATGTACGTTGAATCGTTGCTCTTTGGTCCCCAAATTCTTAACAATCGCAGAAAACACAGACAAGCAAAAGCGCATGATTTCCCTCCAAAGAACTACATTTTTGCTGCGTAGGCAGTGATTAGACTGGTTTTTCCCGATGATTGTAGTGTTCTACATTGCGCATCCCCAATGATAACCATAACTTCTGGTCTGCTGGAATTTCGCCTGGAAAGCGGAAAAACATGTTGTGTGGCAAGAAAGCCTTGAGACATGAGGTAACCACAGCTGCAGTCATGTCACGCTAATCTCCATTGTCGTGTCAAGGTCGTAAAAAAAAAGAATATCAACAATGAGAAAGGCTGTAATTATCGTCTTGAGCGGTTTCAATCGAATCAGTCGCTTTTCCTGATTCATTCCAGATTTGTGACGGCATAAAATTGGAACGAGCAAAATTTAGGTCTGGTATCGATTTGAAAAACTACATGCCAATTCGTACTCAATACTTATATCAAATCTACTAGCACCGAAAAATTTAAGGTATTTTTAAATTTACCCGAATTTAAACACTGTTTGAGTAGTACGTATTCTCAAGACTTTGATTTTATTAGAAAAATAAAATAAACAGAATTAATATTAGCATCATTCTCGATTACTCTCAAATCAGATTTCAATAGTAATGCCATCTTTTTCAAAAATTAACGAAAGATACATTGTTAAAACATCGATATATAAAATAGTGTACTACCTGTATTAGTGTAAAACTGGGTGATAGTTTTAGTTTATGCTACAGAAAGTACGGTACATCAAAGTAATTGATTTTGTCAAACTTTAATTACAAACCATAGCATTCATTGTGAAAGGATGCATAGCGAGCATAGAACTGTTAATCAAGCTTTCAGCTTTTATAGTTACAGTAATAAAATGTTGAAACATGAGTGCATCATAACACAGCCGCATACATAATGAGACAGACGTACGTGTATCCCGTAAATAATTTACGAGGTACATCAAAGACAATGTGTCAATATAATGGAATTTAATATTTTTCTGCGTCGCATATGCGCTTTCATGTAATGAGCTTGTTGTAAGACATGTTAGAGAGAGAGAGAGAGAGAGAGAGAGAGAGAGAGAGAGAGAGAGAGAGAGAGAGAGAGAGAGAGAGAGAGAGAAAGAGAGAGAGAGAGAGAGAGAGAAAGAGAGACAGAGAGAGAGAGAGAGAGAGAGACAGACAGACAGACAGACAGACAGACAGACAGACAGACAGACAGACAGACAGGACAGACAGACATACAGATATGGACAAAGGCAGACAGGCAAAGACATGTAGTACTTCTACTACCACTACTACCAAAGACATAACATTAATCACTACTACCATAACTATTTAATAAAGGTTGGCACCTGCAGTAAATGAACATAGCCTTGTAAGATTTGTAGGTAAGTTGGTGAGAATAACCTGGATGACCCCGATACCTGTAGTTTTACAATGGCAAACGCAAATTCACGTCTTTAGAGGTTGGGAAGTACGGTGGTGGATCCAGAAATCCAAATATATAATATTGATAAAAAAACAATCAAGAGAAAAGAATAGAAACACTTTAAATTTTAACTAGTGAAAGACGGAAGGTATACACAAAAACATAATAACCTCTATACGACACACACTCGGCTTGTTAAGACAGGGAAAGGTGGGCTCTGAGTTAGTGAGTGAGTGTTTAAGTGTCTTAACGTCAAACTACTGCAGCAATAATGTTTTTCGGATGAGTTCCAAAACTAGCATCTGAATTTGTACGTGTTGCGACACAGAGACAGTACGTGTATACCAGGACCTTTGAGTTGATTGCTCACAGTATACTGACATCAACACAACGAGTAGGAGAAGAAATCTGACAAACAAAAATTTGTCTGAGTGAGGGTTTCGAACCGCAGATCTCCTATTTGCCGTGTCAACACTCTTTCACCATTGCCTCCTCCCGACCACCTGTTTAAGGACCCATTGGCTAATCTCGAAGCGATCAGCATTGTTCGATGTTGAGCAGACAGATTTGAAAGATATGCCGATATCTGTCAGTCTAGAGCAGAGAAGTTTAGGCTTATCATACAGAGCTCTCGCTTAATCTACGCTAGCCTCTCCCGCCTCTCCGCGCTGTTGTAAGAGGTAATAGATTTTTTTTCAATAAATAGAAATTGTCCTGACTGTTATGTATTTCTATTTTTTTTCTAGTTAAAAGATGAGTATGCGCTAGTCTCTCTCTCCCCCCCCTCTCTCTCTCTCTCTCTCTCTCTCTCTCTCTCTCTCTCTCTCTCTCTCTCTCTCTTTCTGCTTTCTCGAACCTTCATTTTGCCGACCTGAAAAATTCATGTCAGCGAATTTCGCCCTGTGAATATGTCTACCCATATTCTCCTAAATATTTAAGTGTATCCTGCCCTGTCTCTGCCCCCGTCTGTCTGTCTGACTTTCTTTCTACGTCTCTCAGTTTCTTTTTCTATCTCTCTTAATTCATCTATCTATCTATCTATCTATCTATCTATCTATCTATCTATCTATCTATCTATCTATCTATCTATCTATCAACCTATCTCTACCATTCCGTCTCCCTCCCTCTCTCTCTCTCTCTCTCTCTCTCTCTCTCGCCCTCTCTCTTTCTTTATTTCTTTTTTTCTGTCTGTCTATCTGTCAGTCTCTGTCTCGGCTTATATATGTCTCTCTTTGACTCTGTCTCTCGCCTTTTCTCTGTATCTCTTCCTCTGTCAATATCTGTCTTTAAATGTCTTTGTCTGTCAGTCTGTCTGACTGTCACTTGCTCTCTTATACTCTCTCGCACTCTCTCTTTCTTTATTTTGATCTATATCTATTTCTGTCCATCTACATAACTGTTTAAAATTATTTTGTCGATTTATTCTCTTAACCATCCGTCGTAAACATGTTTCCCGTGTTATTTCTTCTGTTTTATTAAAAGAAACGGGAAAGTGACATCCTAGAAAATTGACCTGTCAAGATTTAGTTTGTTCCCAGAATGTCTTATCGGTCTGCCCCATCCTGACCTAATGTATAGGTCACGTTGAACTCCGACCTTGGTGTCTGACTATCAAAACAACATCATTGCCTGATTTCAAGTCAATAACATTCAGATCTCTCTCGTCGGATCTTTAATTCGTTTTTATAAACTTTCAGTTCATAATTTTGGTAATCCCCCCCCCCCTCCATTTTTATTTTTTTATTCTTCCTCAAAAAAAAAAAAATAAAAAACATAAAATTCTACCTACAATTTTAAATGCTAAATTTATTATTTAAATATACTTTTTTCCCTTGTGAAAATATTGTTTAGGAACTTTCCGCCTTATAACTATAATTTTAGAATCTATTAAATTAATAAAACTTTCGCTGCAAACTTTACATTGAAAGAAATGATGTTATCGATCAGGTGGTTCTAAAATTGATCAAACACAGCCAGAATAGCACACCAGGACTTGAACAATTTTTGGTAATTCTAAAGAGATGGGAAAAATATAACTGGTCTTGGCCAAAACAAACCAATATTAATAATAAAAAAAACATTATTTAACTGCAAGAAATAACAGGGCTTGTAGTTTGAGCTATTTGACATGACGAAATCGCTAGCACGTCAATTTGTGAAGAAGCAATATTGAAAACTGCCGTGCGCCATTAGATTTTTTCTATGAAAGAATGCCGTGCGCCATTAGATTTTTTCTATGAAAAAAAAACCCACATAATATGACTACGCGAAATTTTAATTTTTTGCCTTAGTACAGGAAATTGTCACTTAAATGCACAAATGTATAAAGATCAGTAGCACTCCTATCTGAGATTGCGAAGACATCCCTCAAACTCCAGAACATCTCCTCATGGCATGCCACACTTATTCCCAGCTTAGGCAAACAATATGGCCTTCAGACACAACACTGGAGCAAAAATTATGGGATACCCTGGAAACCCTACAACAGACGGCCTCTTACATCGAGTAGGCCAAACTAAAAATGTAAAAGATTTGGGCACATAGAAAATGAACGCAGAAAAAGCAGAAGAATAATCTGTGTTAGACAATCTTCTTTGCGCGGCTTTATCTCTTCTTGAAATCGGGAAAACCCCGAAGTCATTGATGACCTTAGAAGAGTCTGTGCTAATCTTGCAGAAATCGCAAAACTAACGCCCTCCAAAAGTTTATGACGTAAATTTCTCCAAGTGTTTGGCTTTACGGATTTTGAATGTCAACACGAAAGGCTTCCAGGGAAAGTTTTATGGTAGACTTCCAAGAAAAACAAATTTAATCAGGATCAGGCTTCAGGGTTATATTTTCCTTAACGTTTTATGTATTTTTTCAACATTTACAATAAAAGTAACGTTTGGCGAAAAAAAATGTTCTAAAAAATGTATGCGGTAAAAGAGTTGATATTAAGAATCTTAATCTAAAATATCCGTCGGAGCTTTATAATCCGTTGTGAGGTAAAAAAAAAAAAAATTATGAAAGGTTTTTTTTTTTCCTTATGATCGAGGCAAAACGCTAAGACCTGGTGAAATAATGCACAGTTCGGATTCTAGATGAAATAAAGGTTGCTGTTGTTTTTTTTTTTTGTTGTTTTTTTTTTCTTAATATTTTCATTTTAATACTATACCTTTTGTTTAGCTCTAACACGAACTTTATGTGTCTTTGGTAAATTTGTCTCCATCATAAATTCCGTTTCTTTTTGTTGTTGTTGTTGTTGTTGTTGTTTTTGTTGTTGTTGTTGTTGTTGTTGTTGTTTTTCCGTCAGACATTTCCTTGTGAGCTAGGAGCAGAGCATAAGTCTATAATTGTGTCATCTGAATTCCTGCGCTCTAGCACAATTTGTTCTGTTATTCAAAAGATGCAATTGTCTCCTTCATTGTTATGGGAATAATGGATGGTTAGGATCGAGTATTGCGCTTCAAGTTCAAAAAATAAAATGATATCTGCATAAGAAGTTCCCGGAAGAATAGCAAACTGCCATAAACAACAATGATTTGGGAAGATCTAGAGGGAGAAGAGAGGTCAATGATCTCAGAGTACAAAGCATATTAAACGTGAGGAGCGTACCTCAGATACATCCCGTTCCAATTTGCCTTTCCGAATAGTGAGAAATTATGGAGTGGTTGGAGTCTTCTCCAGTGCAGAAACAGACAATATAAACCATAAGTATAAAACAGAAAACAGACAACAGACAACAGACAACAGACACGGGCAATCTACAATATACAAAAAGAACTTACAACAAACAAAAACTCAGTCAGGTATAAATCACTATACTGCTACATAAGTTATAGTGCAGTGAGACTTATCTTCAACTTGCACCGGAAGTCGGAGAACTCTGACGTGTTGCTCTTGTGAGCTGTGCATAATTATATCTGAAAGGATTACACCGCAAAATTATTCATAAAATAACAAAATTAACAGAATCTTATTTTTTTATTTATTATGTCTGAATAAGTAAAACATGCTTTTATACAAAGCAAGACAAATACAAGACAGGATAGATGCTAGTCCTCCGTGTATGAGAGTTCGTCGGTTACTGCGAGATACATAATTATGAATATTTAAAGCACATGACATGTTATTGTGGAGAAACTATCTCGAGGACAACCTCATTTGCGTGGCTTCCGCTTAAAGAGAAAAAATGTATCTTGTCTGAAGTCAATAAAACTATGAAGTCATTGATGACCTTGAACGGTTCTGTGTTAATTCGGAGAAATTTTTTGAACTTAAAAGGTCTCTGATAACCTCTTTGATCTGTTTCCAAATAATACTGGTACTGATGAAAAGGCTTCCGAACTTAAACCCAAACAAGATATAGTCAAGTTAGGCAAAAAAACTGTCAGACGTTAGTGCTGTGACCCGTGCGAGATATAATCTCATTGATTGAGATAGACATAAACGAAACCATTGAACAACCAACCGAGCGATTGATAATCAAATTACACATTGATATGTGTCGGTTGAATTGAGTTGGATTTAACGTCCAACAACAGCACTATATAGGCTATATGGTGGACGGGTCCCAAGACTGACGTCTGACAATTTTATGTGCTGCCACACACGAGACAGGGCAGGGATACCATGACATCCACCAAAAAATCAGTCCAAACTTCGTGATGTCTAGATCTATTTAGACAAGATCACCAAGGGAACGCATCAAGGCACCTGATGATGATGATGATGATGATGATGATGATGATGATGATGATGATGATGATGATGATGATGATGATGATGATGATGATGATGATGATGATGATGATGATGATGATGATGGTGGTGATAATGATGATGACGATGATGATGATGAAACATTGACATGTTTTTGTAAGCGTTATTCCTATGCACATATATAATCTAGATATACTGAACCATTTAGTTTGCTTACCATGCATAGGAATTAAAAACAAAAATAGACGAAAAGTCCAAAGGTTTTGAACATACTGTATTCTTCTCTGATACAAAAATACAATGTGTGTGAAGAGAAAGAGAAGAGGGAGTTGGCGTCAGAAAAAAACCCACAGTGTTTGGAAATCTTACTCCAGAATAATATTTTCCTCCCCTGAGTGGAAACGAACCATGGCGTAGGCAGTCGAAAACATCTTCATCACTCTGCTGTCAAAACCTGAAAAAATAAGTGCCAAGAATAAAGATTTCTACCAGACTATAGACTCTAAAGGTAACACGGTGGCAAAAAAGGGTGGGGGAGGGGGGGGAGGAGATTAACACAAACGGTAGACCGTTGTTCTCCTAATCGGGAAGTCCATCGTTCAAATCAGCAATCGGTAAAAAAAATGTGTCGTTTCGTCCCCTACTTTTTGGTTTGGTGTCAGTAAAAATTAATGTCAACGACTAAGACAGAAGTGACGGTATCCCCTCACTTGTCAATGTTTGGCAGCACGGAAATTATGCCAGGCGTCAGTCTTGGGACTCGTCCATAATATAGTTTGCATATTGCTGACGTTGGACGCTGAGCAACCAGCTTCACTGAACTCAACCTGAGTTAGAACACCATGAAGACCCGTACGGTGCCACGGTGATCTTGTGTCTCAAACAGACTTACCATGGGTTAAGTCAGCGCTATACTGGTACATGTACCATAATCTACCATCAAGGTTTGTGCAGCCAAACACCAGAGATATGATTTGGAAACATTTGAAGCTCTCAGAGATTTGGAGATTAGGAATGTGAGTTTGTACCGTGATTTATCCAACCTATTGAGAAATCATGAGGTCAGCTGTAGATTGTTAAGGTTAGATCAGAAAAGTTTTAAGTCCCAAGTTATTGCTTACAACAGAAACAGTGGTGAGTAATGCTGGAATGTGAGAAAACTCAGCTCAATATAAAGGAACGATAGAGAACGCACTAAAATACTGCGTTATGTTTAAAGCGATGTCGGGAAATTTATTTTCGATTTCATTACTCAGATTTAAAAGTAAAAAGCAATAACTACAACTTATTTGTCCAAAGGTATGTTTCTTTGAGATATAAATACTTGTACAGCGATTCAGCTCAAGTAAACAAGATTTTATCAAGCTACTTGAAATGCAATCATTTCTTCTACCTGCGTGTCATGTCCCAGTCGTGGAATAAAAATAAGCCATAAAATTCCGCATTGGAAATGTTATTTTATTTACTAGAAAAGCAAAAACGTGAAGTAATGACTTCCAATATTTATTTGACCTGGACTTATGCGCAATATCTGACACAATCAAACACATAAAAACAACTGATAAGACCAAAATAGTTTATATTTCAGTCGAACTAACAAGCTCTGTTGTTGACACTTGGGTCCACGAAAGGAATGGTGGGAGATTAGAAGAGCATGGGTTATTTAGTGGGTGTCAAATATATATATATATATAAAATGTTAGGATCTAATACTCAACTACTGATTGCCAATACCGCAATACTGGTCTAGGCAATAATTAATTCCAGAAAGTCGACAATCGCTTTAATTTGAATTTGATTTCTAAATGCTTGTAATTTGATTATTTTCAGCATTAAAAAACAAGGAATGAAATAAAAAATGTATATATATATTCTAATAACAATTTTTTATATTAAGATGCCTCGAAAATGTGTGTTGTGCGGAGACGTCAGTGCACTGAAGTGGCTACGAAATAAAACTCGAGCGGAACAAAATGAATATGGCATGGGCTCAGATTAGAACTATGTAAATCGAACTAACATCGTTCGAAAAAGAACAGCAACAAGAGCAACAACAACAACAACAACAATAACAACAACAATAAAAAACAACAACAACAAATAGACAAACAAATAAAGCGTGAAAAAGCGGAATCGGGACGAACAAACAAAACAAAAAATAAATGCATTCTAAATTATACTAACTCCCAAAACAGCAAAATCTTACGCAATTTGACGCCCGAATCCAAACCAAGTGATCATTGGAATAAAAAGAAACAAAGATGAAAGGCTCAGTGTTTTGATGAGGTAAATGTAATGCTTAAGTAATAGTCAAAATGACAATTATACTCTTTGGTCGAGAATATAGGACTGGTATTATAGGCGCTATAACATGAGATGTGCTATAAGGCGGTACCATGTTCGAATTCTTATAAAAACTGACTTGTTTGCTACAGTGCTGGATTTTTTCCTACCGCTTTGAAAGTTGACAGTATACCTTGACCGTCTGAGATAGATTTTTAGAACCCCCCCCCACCCCCCAACTCTATGACTATGAGTCCGTAACCATTTGACAGTATACGTTAACTGACTGAGACAGGTTTTTAGACCCCCCACCACCTATGACTATGAGTCCGTAACCGTAAAAAATCTCCCCGAAGGACCTTGAAAACATTAAACTGAAAGATCGCATTTTTCACTTTCCACCGTAAAAAAGTCAGCTTGATACATGTGCGAACTCAAGTTTTTTTTTCTGCCAAAAATACACCTGGAATCTTGAAATAGAACCCATGGGTTGTAAGTTTTACAGATGTGACCTTGAAGACCGTTGCGAAGGTCAAGGCCAACTAGGCACTGCAGGCAGAGATAGAAAACATATGCTCAAGAAAGTCCTAATTGTCCAAACTGTCGACAGTCGTGTGATCCCAGACGTGTGATCATAGGTGTAACAATCCTGCCAGGCAGTGTTAGTTTAAAACAAAAACTGAGCCTGGAGAAGGTATTTTTCACTTGGTCTTTCTCTCCCTCTGCCAGTCTTTCTCATTCTTCTCCTCTCTATATATCTCTCACCCTCTTTCTCTTTCTTTCCCTCTCACCTCTTGTCTCTCTCTCTCTCTCTTTCTTCTCTCTCTCTCTCTTCTCTCTCTCTCTCTCTCTCTCTCTCTCTCTCTCTCTCTCTCTCTCTCTCTCTCTCTCTCTCTCTCTTCTCTCTCTCTCTCTTTTTCTCTTTCTCTCTCTCTCTCTCTCTCTCTCTCTCTTCATCTATCTCTTCTCATCTATCTATCTGTCTATCTAACTTCTCTTTCTTGAGATCTTTCTTTCTATCCACAACGCCTTTTAACGCCTCTTACTCCTAGGTCCAAATTAAGATCAGAAAGTCATGACCACGACGGGGTCAAACATGTAGGTCTATGTTGAAAACTTTTAAACTCTTCGTGACCGACTGTAGATACCAGGTTATCTGTCTCAGTCTGTCACATTATACCGACACTATCCCTAATCACAAGCAACAATAAACCCAATTACAATTTTAGCAAAATGTTTGCCCTATAACTGATAGTGCTAGTAATGTGCACTTGATATTTCTATAAAAGCTATATTTTCAAATGGTTTCAAATGGTCAATTCCATGGTATTTATCGGTGTAACAATAATCGGTTTCGTTTTCAGTCAAATTGATGCTAGATTATATTACTGCCATTTCCAAAGCAGAATTATATTACCAGCTATGAAAAATTCAATGACTAAAATTATACCTTCCTAAACAAAGTAAAAATAATTATATTTCATCAAAGTAATTGCTACGGAAATTTGAGGACGAGGCAATAAACATACGTTGCGAAACATGGGAGTGCTCGACAACCACGTGACCTTTTCATCAACACCTTTAGAACATTAACCAAACAAAAAACTGTAGCTTGTTTTAGATCCCTGTATTTAGCTGTGTCTCTCCCATTCTCGTTTATTTGTTTGTGGTCGCCGATTTTGTCACGTCAACCAAATTTTTCAAAATAAAATTCTTCGTTGAGACGTGAGCTAGAGCTGGTGTTTCATAATCGGATCTCCTGCAGACCTGCCGGTAAGTCTACTTCCTGCTCTTTTTCGTCTGTTTTGTATATTGTTTAAACAGCAGCAATAAAAAACAACAACTGCGGCAACACGAAAACAACAACATCAACAACAATAACAAGAACAAGAAAAACAAGAGCAACAACAAAAAACAACAAGAACAGCCACAACGAGAATGGCAACAACAAAATAAACAAAAGCAACAACAACAACAACACCAGCAACAAAAACGGCAACACCCAGAACAATTATAAGAAGAAGAACAACAACAACAGCAACGAAACATCAACACAACGGCAACATCAGCAACAACAAAATAACAACGACAACTACAGCTTCTTACATTCTTCACAAAATCTGATATTTCGGAAACTAGGCCCAAACGTCTCGCCTGGAACTCCTCTGTGTATCCCCTCCTCTCCTTTTTCCAATACAAAGGGCAGCCACTCTGAAAGTCAGACGGAAGACCCGCCAGTGCTGGGAATGCGGGGAAATCCGGGATACACAAGTCACGTGGTATTTGCAGCGGGTTACCTGTATCGTTTTCGCGGTACGTATTTGGGTTGTTGAGACCGATGAAGAAATGCGATGGCTATAAAACGAGACGTTAGCCTTTAAGGGTTAAAATAAAACAAAAAACGTAGGGTGTCATTATCTTAGGAAATCCAGATAACGAGAACAAATTAGGGTGATTTTGCAACAACAACAACAACAAATAAAGGAAATATTTTTGGTCCATAAAGCAAGATAAGGGCACAGAACTTGTTCGGGAAAGCAACGGACGTGGGAGGTTCCGTGCAGTTAACAATACAGGCCTTGCGGGTCAAAGACGATAACGGATGACGTAATCCCGACCCTCTAGACATGAAACTTACTGTACTTGCTCAATTACCCCGCAAGTCTAGGATAGAGCGGGATGCGCGGTGGTCCAGGGGTAGAACATCGGCTTCCTACGCAAAAGGTCCCGAGTTCGAATCCTGCCTGTTGCGTTCCCTACTGGTTGGGTCGGTATCAGTATAATGTGACCGGCTGAGACAGGAGTCATGGTATCCCCGCCCTGTCTCGTGTATGGCAGCACATAAAATTGTCAGACGTCCGTATTGGGGGGGCAGGTGTTATATCTCGATATAGTGCTGATGTTGGACGTTAAAACCAACTCAACTCAAGTCCTGACCCTTAGGCATGAAACTTACTGTACTAGTTCATTTGCCCCGCTAGTCTAGAATAGAGCTTTGGTTAGACGCCGGTACATATTCCCTTACTATCGTCTTTGTTTTGGCTATCAGCCAAGTAATCGCAAAGCCTCTGGCGAGTCCGTGAGTGATGCAAGGCAGGGGATGCTTGGTGGATTAGGCAACCAGTGCAAATGCCCTGTGGTCCATAGGTTTGGCATGCGACAGCCAGGCAGTGTTATTCTACGCGTTATGTCTCATGCTTAGTTCGCGTGTTTTCCCAAAAACAAGGTCCTTACCGACGTGTCTACATGTACTTATCTAGCTCTGTGTGTGTCACTCTCTTTCTGTCTCTGTCTCTGTCTGTCTGTGTCTCTGTCTGTCTGTGTCTCTATCTCTCTCTCTCTCTCTCTCTCTCTCTCTCTCTCTCTCTCTCTCTCTCTCTCTCTCTCTCTCTCTCTCTCTTTCTCTCGATTATATGTATCTATTTTTCTCTCACTCTGTCTGTCTGTCTGTCTGTCTTTCTGTCTGTCTGTGTGTGTGTCTCTCGCTCTCTCTCTCTATCTCTATATCTCTCGCTCTCTTGCTTTCTCTTGAATGTCCGTACCCCATATTGGTCTAGGGCTGACACTTGACAGATTATCATGTACATCCACTGTAAACAGTTCTATTGTCCTCCCATCGGAGATAATACATGCCTTGTGATAACGAGACCCCTTTTCGAAAACGGAGACAATATATAAAGGAACCTTCACCGGGGTCCAATCATAGCTCTTCCTTACACTAACGGAACCAATGAGCGTTCAGGACACGTCAACCTTTAAGGGCATGATTATGTCCCCAAATTGATATAAAAGATATATATATATATAAATATATATATATATATATACTCTCTCTCTTTATGTGTTGTTACTTCCTTGTCCTCTTCTATACCACGTAATCATACCGCCAGACGCAGGCTGTTATTATTCTCCTCTAAACTGTCTTGTAGCCTACAATGGGAATTATTTCTGTAATCAGGGGGAAAAATAAGAATCAACGAAGTTAATCTAGCGCAAGGCCATCACAATTCATATCACAAAAAGCATTGTTTTTTTGCACAGTTATTTTTTGTTTTGAAAAAAAAACGTATCAGTCAGTACACATTTCAATTTAAATTCCTGTCACAGCACTGACGCAGAAAAATTAAGTTTAAAAAATAGCATACTGTTTACAAAGGACTTTTGAAAAGAACAAAAAACAACTGCAACACTAGCAACAACAACAACAACAACAACAACAACAACAACAACAACAACAACAATAACAACGGCACTAAAAATAAAAAGATAAATTGATATTTAACGTCCATAAGAAAAAGGAAGCTCGTAACAAAACAAAACAAATACATTTCTTAAATTGTTCGCCCTTACTATCATGACGCATACAGGTTTTGGGTTTTAAGATGACGATTGTCCGATCCAGAAAACTCTTACGACAATCGATGTCAATAATCCTCATTGTAATACATGTAGTTACTTGGTTCGAAACCTACGGTCGGTCAAAAATTTATCGAACCGATTTCGTATTCTACTGGTAGGGTCGGTGTCAGTATAATGTCACCGGCTGAGACAGGAGTCATGGTATCCCCGCACCGTCTCCGCATATTGTCAGACCGTAGTCTTGGAACCCGTCCACAATATAGCCGCTGACGTTAGACGCTAACCAACAAACTCAAACCCAAACTCACTCTTCACTGCTGAATGGATGACGAGGCAGCCCAATAATAAAGCGTTCGGCTTCAATATTTGAAGTTCACGGTTCGACCCCTAATTGTTGAGTCAGTGTTACTGTAACGTAACCAATTGAGACAACAGTCTTGTATCAACGCTTTGTATACAAGTGAAAACACTTAGAATTATCAGAAAAGGGTGTTAAAACCGGTTATCGACCTAGCCTAGTAGCTGAATTCTTTGGCTTCTAAAAGTCAAATAATTACAAGATCAGAAGGCTATAATTATCATGGACGAGCTTCAAGACTAAATAAATGTTTCACAAATGTTCGTGCTGCCTCACTAAGTCAGTGCGGTGATACCAGTTCAAGACACAGATAGTTTTAAAAGTCAATTAAAATTGTATTTATTTTTAAAAGCATATGGTTTTAGTATGTACAGAAACAAGAAAAAATGCTGTAAACCTAATTTTTATTTTTACCTTTTTCTCCTTGCTCTACGCACAAATTTTATATTTTTATCATTCCCATAAGCATAATTTTAAAGTCGTTTTGGATATTTCTTTATTTATATTTCAAGCATATTTTGTGCTCATGTTGTGAAAGATGTTGAATGATAACATTTTATTGGTTTGTGTGTTGTCGGTGTCCTATGTATTAATGTTTTATACAACTTTATTGGCGCATAGAGCATTGCTTCTTCTTCTTCTTCTTCTTCTTCTTCTTCTTCTTCTTCTTCTTCTTCTTCTTCTTCTTCTTCTTCTTCTTCTTCTTCTTCTTCTTCTTCTT
>RQTK01000655.1:279467-290128 GCA_003991915.1 Elysia chlorotica
TATGTTTTTGTTTCGCCCAACACACTGCTATGTTTTTGTTTCGCCCAACACACTGGTATGTTTTTGTTTCGCCCTACACACTGCTATGTTTTTGTTTCTCCCAACACACTGCTATGTTTTTGTTTGGCCCAACACACTGGTATGTTTTTGTTTCGTCCAATACACTGGTATGTTTTTGTTTCGCCCAACAAACGGGTATGTTTTTATTTCGCCCAACACACTGGTATGTTTTTATTTCGCCCAACACACTTCCTATGTTTTTATTTCGCCCAACACACTGCTATGTTTTTGTTTCGCCCAAAACACTGCTATGTTTTTGTTTCGCCCAACACACTTCCTATGTTTTTGTTTCGCCCAACACACTTCTATGTTTTTGTTTCGCCCAACACACTGCTATGTTTTTGTTTCGCCCAACACACTGCTATGTTTTTGTTTCGCCCAACACACTGACCCATTTAAAAGTAAATAAAACCCTCCAGAGAGCACCGGTGTCATTATTTTCCTATTTTTTATCTATTGCACTGGATTCGTGATCGGTAGTTCCAAACTTAAATTTATCTTATTATCAACGGTATGGGGTTAAAGCAACCTGCAGTTTGCTTCAAAGTACACATTATACAACTGTTTTACTCTAATAAATCAAGGCTTTCAGATGTGTTTAAATTCTCTCTTGGCCTTCCAAAGTTTTTCACAAACGCTAAAAATTCATATAATATGAAACAACAATGACTTGTCTATAGCGTCATGCACTTGTACTAGTGCCATAGTAACGTTTTAATGCCTAATTTTGTTCATAACCACCTTATTTTCTTTTAATAAAATATATATTATGTATATGTCGTCATAATGATGGTCGTCGCAAGTGCTATATATGTCGTCCTAATGCCGGTCGTCATAAGTAGTAAAGAATGGTTTGTCAAAATGTGAGTCGTCCTAACGCTGATAAAGTGGTCATAAACATAAAGACGACCACTTATTTTTCTATATTTTTTACATAACCACAAAACGCAAAACCAATAACACGCTGCCAATCGCTTAAAACATATGTGTTTAGAATGTCAATAGCGAGTTTGTAGTACATCAGGTTAGAGATATACTGACGGTCGTCCCAATCATGATTTGCACACCGGTCGTTCTAATGCGGAATTAATTACCTATCAATAATCTATAATATCACATATTTTGTAGAAATATACATTTAATAAAGATAATATCTATTCATAATAACATGTGTGTGTGTGTACATCCTTCTCGAGAAGATCTATCTCCCTAACTTTTTAATCATAGATCTGTATTTCTCTCTCTCTCTCTCTCTGACTATTCGGTGGTGGGGGGGGGGGGGGGGTCAGGGAACAGAACATCTGCTTTGGACGCACAAGGTCGTTAAATGTGACCAGATGAGACAGAGTCAACAGAGTCACGTTATCCCCGCGCTGTGTCTGTGTGCCAGTGTGTGGCAGCACGTAAAATTGTCAGACGTTGGTCTAAGGAACCTTCTCTAATATATAGCCTATATTTGTGCTGACACTCCGAAATCAGAATCTCCTCTCCGGCTTAGAAGTGTCTATCCATCTTGCAAAACAAAACAACAAATGAGGCGACCTCTGCTATTTAGAGAGAGTCTTCAAGTCAACAGACGACCAACGATTTTGTGATTTAGTATAATTGACAAAAGACGATCAATTTAATAAGTGTGTTCAGTTATATCTGTTCAACCAACTGGTATTTCTAAGAGTCGTATAAAACATATATTTATATATTTTTCAATTGCAACATCGCGTTCCAAGGTTCCTTTATTGGTGAATAATTGTATAATGGGCTAAGGGCAGCGGGGGTTTTATCTGTGACAATAGTGACATTCTAAGAATCTGTAGTTTTCATCACTTGAGCTCTCTTATGCTTAATTTTTTAATAATCATTTACATCCGAGTACCATCATGTGTCATTATTTCTGACTCTATCTATAAATTGTGTTATTAATGAGGCAGCATTCAATAGTTGATACGTTGTGTTGGTTGAAAACGTGATCCTAATTTGGTGCAATCACTTTGAGTAGTTGTCATGCATTGACAAAGTCATAATAAGTTTATATCTCTCAGATTTTCCGATCCACTCGAGAAAGATTACTGTTACAGTGAAGTGAAAGAGTAAGAGATTGCGAATCTCCATAAATGTCAAAAAGAAAAGGTTTTAGCTTATATTGTCGTTCATTGTTGATATAAATGTTTTAGGCAAATTTTTATGAGAGCAATGGCAAAAAGAACAAGCATATTACTAGATGGTAGCTTAGATTGTGAGCATTGTTCTCAGCGATCAAATGTTTTGTCTCTGCCCGGCTGAAACCGGAGTTCTTTTTCCCTCTTCCTGGTGCATTCCCAAAAACAGTCGATATAAATGTCCAAGGTTTGTTCCACAATAACATGCGCAATTTGTTTACCTAAGGATTTTTCCAATTTGAACCCTGAGCTTAATCACTCAGATTGTGCACATTGTTCCCAGCGATCAAATCTTTTGTTGTGAGCGGTTGAGACTAGAGTTCGTCTTCTTGATGCATTGTCGAAAACAGCCGCTATAAATATCCAATGTTCGCACCACAATTAAACTTTTTATTGCGCAATTTGTTTGGATGTTTCCAATTTTTACCCTGAGCTTAATCACTCAGATTGCGAGCATTGTTCTCAGCGATCAAATCTTCTGTCTTCGGTCGGCTGAGACGGGAGTTCTGGCATCTCGCACTGTCCCTGAGCCGCAGAACGTAACATTGTCAGATGTTAGTCGTTGGATCCAACCTTGAGTATAATTGGCACAAGACGATCAGTTAAACAATTTTATCAATTAGTGGAATTAAATATGTTTAGTCTACTGTACTTCTAAGAGTCCTGTGAAACATATATTTATATATTTTCAATAGCAACATCGCATTCCAAGGTTCCTTTATTGATGGATGATTGTATGTGGGCTAAGGGCAACGGGGGGTTTATCTATGACAATAGTGACATTCTACGAATATGTAGTTTTCATCACTTGAGACCTCTTATGCTTAATTTGTCAATAATCATTTACATTCGAGTACCATCATGTTTCATTATTTCCGACTCTATCTATGAATTGTGTTATTAATAAGGCAGCATTCAATAGTTGATACGTCGTGTTGGTTGAAACGTTAGCCTAATTTGGTGCAATCACTTTGAGTAGTTGCCGTGTATTTGGAAAGTCATAATGACTTTTTACCTCTTAGATTTTCCGATCCACTCGAGAAAGATCACTGTTACAGTGAAGTGAAAGAGTAAGAGATTGCGAATCTCCATAATTGTCAAATAGAAAATGTTTTAGCTTATATTGTCGTTCATTGTTGATATAAATGTTTTAGGCAACTTTTTATGAGAGAAATGGCAGAAAGAACAAGCATTACTAGATAGTAGCTTAGATTTTGAACATTGTTACCAGCGATCAAATCTTTTATTGTAACCAGCTGAGACGGGAGTCCTTTCTTCCCTCGTCCTGGTGAATTCCCGAAAACAGTCGATATAAATATCCAAGATTTGTTCCACAGCGACTTTATTTCTTGCGCAATTTTTTTTTCCTAAGGATTTTCCAAATTTCACCTCTAACTTAATCACTCAAATTGTGAGCATTGTTCCTAGCGATCAAATCTTTTGTCTCTGCCCGGCTGAAACTGGAGTTACTTTTTCCTCTTCCTGATGAATTCCCCAAAAACAGTCGATATAAATATCCAAGGTTTGTTCCACAATAACATGCGCAATTTGTTTACCTAAGGATTTTTCCAATTTTTACCTTGAGCTTAATCACTCAGACTGTGCACATTGTTCCAAGCGATCAAATCTTTTGTTGTGAGCGGTTGAGACTAGAGTTCGTCTTTTTGATGCATTTCCGAAAACAGTCGCTATAAATATCCAATGTTCGCACCACAATTAAACTTTTTATTGCGCAATTAGTTTCGATGTTTTCCAATTTTTACCCTGAGCTTAATCACTTAGATTGCGAGCATTGTTCTTAGCGATCAAATCTTTTGTCTCTGGCCGGCTGAGACGGGAGTCCTGGCATCTCGCACTGTCCCTGAGCGGCAGAACGTAACATTGTCAGATGTAAGTCGTTGGATCCGAACTTAAGTAAGCCCATTCTCTGACAATGGCCGTCAAGAAACAACGATCAACCACAAAAGCACAAAGCATGCAACTTACTTTGTGATCTGGATTCTACATTGTTCTCTAACTGGTGATGAATGTTGAGTTTTGAAGTGGGTGGTAACCGAATAAGTGTTTAAAAAAATAACAAAATTAAATATTACGGACATTTAAGAAGGCGCCGTTCAGTGCAGAAGAATATTGTAGAGGGTAAAGCACGAGAGGGAGAGGAAGAAGGCGGATAATTTGGGTCAAGAACGTAGAGGACTGGGCTGGAATCAAAATCAAGGAGTGTTGTAAGATTGCGCTTGAACGAGAAAGATGGAAAACCATGGCACTCAACCTCTGGAAAGAGAAGGACCTCTGACTGACTGACTGACTGACTGACTGATAGTTATATTTAATTCTACACACAACACATATTTTAAACTTTTCTTATTTGATCTCAGCTTCTTCAACGCAGCCTTTTTTCAAAATTAAACTCATTTTGGTCACACTTTGGTTCTAAACCTCCGATTCCAAAGCAGTGTATCATACACGCGAATCTCCAAGTGATATCTTGCAGAGATTGATTAATGTAATTAAAGCCAAGGCACCGTTTTTATTTTCTTCGTGTCTAGGAAGAGCACATTACCCCGCCATATCCCATCCAATCATTGTGCCCACAGTCGTAAAAGAGTGCATTAACCAGCATCCCAATGTCTCAGGTTTCTAAATACTATTTTTGATCTATTAACACGCAAAGGACTTCCTCGTCATTCTTTTGTAAGATTTTCTATTTTGACTTGCGATTTTTTCATTTATAAAGTACAGCTATAACGGTTTAAAAATTATAAATGTGGCAGGGATTAATTATGTTGTTTTGATACAGTGACTGTTGTGGACAGAAAAACAGCGAGACAATGTCCTCGTTGATTTTTTTATTGCTTTCATAGCTGATTTTCCCATTCTTTGAACGATTTATTTCATACCGATGAGAACGGTAACAGAGGATAATCAACAAATTATAAAAGCAAAAAAATGTTTGTGGCAAATAGAAACAGGCTGCGTTGAGTTGAGTTGATTTCACTTCCAACGTCACACTATATAGACTATTGTGTGTACGGCCCCAAGACTAACGTCTGACAATTTTAAGTACTGCCACACACAAGACAGGGCGGGGATACCATGACTCATGTTTCAGCCTATCACATTATACCCCAACAGGGACAAATAAATCTATCGATTGTGGGATTCCAAACGCGAACCATCCGATGTGGAGACCAACGCTCTACCATTTGATCCATGTGCCCCCCCCCTCCCCCCGCATACAGACGGAAAGTATATACACCTACTAACTTATTGTTCCTGTGCAGGTTGCATGTAAAGGTACTCCCTGCCAAATCAAACACACACCCCAACACTTTGAAAGACTTTTTAAAGATGTTATCAAACATAAAAAAACACAATAAAGACAAAGTTATGAGAATAACAACTACAAAATGGTTAAATTAATGAAAGTGCACTGATTTCTCCTCTCACCCTCTTGACGAGAACACGAAAACACTCTTAAACTGGGAATTTCCTCTCCACGTAGATGCAATGTTTGGGCAACATAGCCGTTTTTGCGATGACGTGCCGGAAGCAAACACTCATCGAGTTATTAACTCCGCCAATTAAATTCATGCTTGGACTAACAAACAAACATGGCGGACCGCTGCGGGTTGACGCATGCGCCTGAACGGATGTTTGTCTTTCTAGCACATAACTACATAACTAGATTACACCTTAAGGTAGAGTTTAAAATCGCTTTAATGTCCCTCCAAAACCTAATGTTTAGCCTGGTGACAGTATATAAGTTCCGACTGAATCTAAACTATCTACAGTGTGGAGCAGCGCGTAAAATTGTTAGAATTTGGTGTTAGTGCCTGTCTTTTTCCCACTTGATGACGCTAAACGTTGAGAAATCAAACATTTAATCCCTGCTTCACCGAACCAATGACAGTAAGTCCCGGTTTAAACATAAATCGTTGTCAGAGAGGCGTGTTATTGTAAGTAAAAAGAGGTAGAGAGGGCAGTTAAAATATTTTTTTACCTCTAGACCTACACAAAAATAACTAACCACTGGACTAGTAACTAACGTTTACACACTAAGCTTAATAAGTAATCTAAGTATAACAATGGTGTAAACTGAGGCTCGGCAAGTAAGATAATTTTAATATTATTTTAGAAAGTATCTTACTTTTGATATCTAACTTAATGGCATCGTTTACTTTAACTTTAAATCTAGCTTGAGATAACTAGTACTTTCTCCACTTTACCATGAGTAGCACAAGAAGTAATCAGACTAATAACGTTATTATCTACGCACTTCATCTTAACAGAATCGCCTTAACTAGGAGATAGTAGTGAATCCATCATAAGCGTTGATATTAATAATTATTTATGTATAGTCTCTTCTTAAGAAGCATAATAAGATCTCATTGTGATGAGACAAAATTGGAAAACTCGTTTCCTTGGAAATAAAAAAGTTTCTGAGCCAGACAATAGGATACTTAGGTTCTTTATTCCATTCAATTGGCGGCTTGTTTTGATCATGTCCAGTTGAATGGCCTGTCATGCATCTTGTCTGATCAGCAGTGACCATCGCTCAGCGAATTGGAAGCGAGTCAGAGGGAGAGAGAGAGAGAGAGAGAGAGAGAGAGAGAGAGAGAGAGAGGGAAAGAGAGAGGGAGAGAGAAAGGGAGAGATAGGGAGTGGTGGGGATAAGGACAGACCGCTTGAGAAAGACGTAATGATAGACAGACTGACAGAAACGGATCAAGAAAGACAGAGAAACAGAGAGATGGGAAGTTATCGGCGGAAAGAAAGAGACAAAGACAGAGAGGCCTCGGTGGAGAAAGAGAGAGAGAGAGGGATGCAAAGAGAGAGAGATAGAGAGATAGAAAGAACGTGTCAACGAAAGCCAAAGAAAGATATTGAAAGTAACTTTTAGACGGGGTATGAGAGACATAGACAGAGAGAAGAGAGAGAGAGAGAGAGAGAGAGAGAGAGAGAGAGAGAGGACGACTATGAAAAAGATAGAAAAGCAGACAGAAGGAGGGTGAGGGAGTCAACGAAAGACAGAAAAATATACTGATAGAATTTCTTTAGGGAAGGGGAGAGATAGACAGACAGAGACAAAAAGACAGACAGGTAGGTAGGTATAGATAGGTAAAGAGAGATAAAGAGGGAGAGAGAGAAAGAGACTGAAACAAACAAGAATGAGAGAAAGAGATCTACAAAGAGACGGAGAGAGCCCATGCTGATACGACGACCCGCCAACACTGTCAGATCTAACATCTTCATTTCCACCCTGTCAGTCGGAGACTGGCAAATCCCTGTTGTTTAGCTCTAGTAAGTACAACGTTGTGGCACTTACGACTGATCGCAAGCCTTATACTTCACATATTATGTGAGCTATCGCGAAGTTGTACATGAGCAACTTACTGTCCTGATCTAGATCTTACAGGTTGTGGAATCTTTTACGGCGGAAAATCAGGTACCGTTACAGATTTAAAATAACGAGGCAGTGGTAGGAGAAACAAATATTATGAACAAGAAGCGACAATATATGAGAAAGACAGAGAGGCCTGGGTGGAGAAAGAGAGAGAGATAGAGTATAATGAAATATATGGACAGAAAAAGTCTAAACATGGACGAGAAATAACGAGTTAGGGACAGTAATCATAAAGGTATGGACAAAACGCAACGGGATATCGGCGAGAAATAACGATATGTGGACGAGAAACAACGAGACATGGGCGAGACACAACGAAATATGAACAAGGTATGGGCACGAAAAACGAAGGGATTTCTTCGGTAAACAAGAGAAAAGGAGGAAAAGCAACGATATGGAGTCGATATACAGAGGTATACGGTTTAGAACGAGATATGGACGAGAAATGAAGACACTATCACGAAAAACAACGAGAAGTGAACGAAATACAACGAAATAATATTATTATGGTCGAGAAACACAATGTCATGGACGGGGTATGAAGCCACATGATAAAGAAGGGAAATAACGAGATATTGACGCAACACAAAGAAGTATTGACCAGAAAAAAAAAACAATAAAACAAAAACAGAAAAAGTTCATAGCCTACGCTA
Source organism: Elysia chlorotica (assembly GCA_003991915.1). NCBI lineage: Eukaryota > Metazoa > Mollusca > Gastropoda > Plakobranchidae > Elysia > Elysia chlorotica. Next base: position 287,744 of record RQTK01000655.1, read on the forward strand.
CCAATGTTATAGAGAAATCCCCCCATGCCATCTTTCCAGGTGAGATCAATCCAGTTTCTACTTAATTAAGATTTTTGGCCAAGCCTCATCAATCTTAACCAGATAACCGGAACACAAACTTGGTTTTAGGTTTTCCTTTCAGTCATCCTTGCTATCTGTGGGAACAACCTTTCTAGGTTTTCGCTGATTCAACTGGGCGTGGGTAAAATGTCTCGGTTTTTATAATTTTTATTGTTATTTTTAACTATTATTTTTGTTGTTTGTTTGCTTGTTTCTTGTTAATTTGCAGTTTTGTTTTGTTTTGTTTTTTTGTTGTTTGGTTGTTGTTGTTTTTTTGTGGGGGTGAAGCTGTCTCACAGTTACAGAGTTGACAATTTCTTTTCAGTCGTTTACAAGAATCTAACACTGACTCAGTCAGACATATTATACATGAATTTCCTCGTTCTTAGGACCAAATCGACGACCTTCCGAAAATAATCCAAGCGCTCTATCACTTAAGCCAGCCCGCTCCTCCTTCCACAGGCAAATACATCACAAGTCTCCTACAGTGAGTACTGTAGCTCTGTACCGGCTACCGGCATTACTGAGCAGTCTGCCAAGGTTGTCAGTGGTGGCGGGGATCCTGTTGAAGAGAAATGTATCTGGTGAATGGTTAAGGGGACAGGAAAAAGAGGCAGAGAGAGAGAGAGAGAGAGAGAGAGAGAAAGGCAGACAGAGAGAGAGGGAGAGAGAGAGGCAGACAGATATTACAAGTCTCCAACAGTGAGTTCACTAGCTCTGTACGGCTACCGGCATTACTGAGGAGTCTGCCAAGGTTGTCAGTGGTGGTGAGGGATCTTGTAGAAGAGAAATGGACCTGGAATTCCTTGTTCTGTCTACAGCACGCGAGAATCTGAATCACTGTTATCATGGTCCTGATTGATGGCCAATTGGGCATTGTCTCTGTGGTTATCCTTTCATTGTTCCTAGTGAATGGTTAAGGGGGCAGGAAAAAGAGGGAGAGAGAGAGAGGGGGGGAGAGAGAGAGAGAGAGAGAGAGAGAGAGAGAGAGAGAGAGAGAGAGAGAGAGAGAGAGAAAGAGAGAAAGAGGGGAGGATTAAAAGAGATAGTGACAGAGAGGATGGGATACATAGAGTGAGAGGAAGAGAGAGAGAGAACGAGAGAGAGAGAGAGAGAGAGAGAGAACGAGAGAGAGAGATAGAGAGAGAGAGAGAGAGAGAGAGAGAGAGAGAGAGAGAGAGAGAGATAGAGAGAAAGGGGGAGGGGGGGGGCGAAACAGAGAGATGGTGGAGAAAGTCAATTCGGGTGAGTATGCCTCCTAAATAGCATGGATGACAATCGCCTGTTCTTGCTGCACTGTCCTTGACCTCTCCCGAATCTACAACTCACAATATTAGGAAAAGAGTACAATATAAGGCCCCCTCCTTGTCCTGTAAGGTTTTACCGTCTTAACCTCAGTTGACTTCTCTTCCCCCGCAATAATTACATTTCGTGTATTCTTCCCGACCAAACGCGATTATTATACCGTATTTTGCCGGAGGGGAAGTAACCCGTTCAGTAACCCCTACGAGTGCAGCTAGCCAAAAACAAATAAAACGAAAAAAGAAATGCGACAGCTAGGAGCACGGGGATAATGAATGCATGTTAAAAGTTGTCTATTAGTGTCTGAAGTTAAGTAGTAGTAGTAGTAGTAGTAGTAGTAGTAGTAGTAGTAGTAGTAGTAGTAGTAGTAGTAGTAGTAGTAGTAGTAGTAGTAGTAGTAGTAGTAGTAGTAGTAGTAGTAGTAGTAGTAGTAGTAGTAGCAGCAGCAGCAGTAGCAGCAGCAGCAGCAGCAGCAGTAGCAGTAGCAGTAGTAGTAGTAGTAGTAGTAGTAGTAGTAGTAGTAGTAGTAGTAGTAGTAGTAGTATAATAAATAGAAGAATACGCACAACTTAGCAACTGAGGGACACAATAAATGAAACACAACTAGAAATTATAGAGAAAATACATTTTCATGTATGTGACAGCGGAAGGTTGCAGCAGCAGCAACAGCAGTAGCAGTAGCAGTAGCACGTTTACTCCATCATTTATATCATACTGAGACTTTCAGTATTATAAACCTAAAGTTTTCTGGCAACGTTCTCATCGACAGCAATTTCTTTGTTATACTATTGAAAGAATACACTAGCGGATGTCGGAAACACGATTAATGGTTTATGCATTTATCGTGGAAAAATAACATAAACCATAAAAAAGAGGGAAAGAAATATAAAGCACAGTTAGGAAAAGGAGAATTTGCAGAATAATTCGTCGAAGTCATTTTATTTTCTTTAATTTATCCCACAGAATGTCAGAGAACTAGTGGCCTTGTATGCGTTGCTAGTAATGGTTTAAAAACACCAGGCT
>RQTK01000656.1:0-18045 GCA_003991915.1 Elysia chlorotica
TGATGGTTGTCTGAACGGTAACTTTTGGCCCCTTGCCTTTGCCCTTGCCTGAAGTGAACACCTTGTTTGTAAGGATCCACGTGACAAGTGCAAGTGCTCCTGGTATTACCAGCAGTGCACCATGAGTGTTAATTGGAAACCACATTTCCCCCCTGCCATACAGTACTATTACATACTTGTTCTTACTAACTCAACTGCATGCCAGATTCACTGATTAATATTACGAAACATAAAAGCTCTGCCCCCTCCCCCCCAAGAACGCAAAGATTTTACCTTTTTCATGTAGGCTGCATTGTCGCTGTTAAAGATGATAACATGATTGAACATGATCCCGAACTTTGTCACTGTTGCAACAACAGCCTGGGCAACACTGCTGTGATTGGCGACAGTTAGGAAATGCGTTTCAAGCAAATAGGAATCAACCTTGCCATCACTATCCGGCTCTAAGGGGCTCGCCAAAACATTCAAGACAAATCTGTGTGGACAAAATTAAGGGTTAGGAGTGGTGTATTGAAAAAAGTAATATGACATGTAACAATTAGAAAATTCTCTAGCATAAATCAAGACAAGAAATAGAGATTTAGACTCTAGATGGTGACATAAAATGAGAAGAATAGTATAAAGCAATGAGATAAAATCCTAAAACAACTGCCAATAACATATGTTACTGTAATTCACAACACGTTGAGCAATAAATACCAGTAAATTTAGTTCAATCTTACTGATCATATTTCATGCTCCCTTGTCAATTTCCATTTTTAATTTCAAGATTGTCCGTCTGCCCACTCCCCCTTCCCCCCACCTGCTTTTTTCAAACACATGGGTATACATTAATACCTACTAACACTTACCTCCCGGTATCGTCACTTGCTTCATCACAAATAATGGCAACAGGTTTGCCAGTCAACTTATCTTTCACATGGTTGGTGCGTTCCTGGACTTCTCGTGACATGTATATGCGCTGAAGTGTTGTTGATGTAGGGATGGCACCACCGTTTACCACCTGTTCCTTTAGAAATTTCTTCACAGCTGGGTTGTCTGTCTTGGATAAAGGAATGTTGGCTGCTGCGCACATAGCCACCCACTCCGTACAGATGTCATTCTTCTCTGGGGAAAATTTGGAAAAATCACAGGAAATCAGTAGAAATAGCCACTTAAGAATTATTGCAGGTTCTGCATAGCTAAAAAGAGACAGGCACCCCAAAGATTGAGTGGTCGAAGCTGCTTTTAATTTCTGATGACTAAGTAAGGAAAAAATTTGAGCAGAGGTTCCCCCAGGCCGAATCTGCTTCTTGGTCTAATTTCTGATGGGCACAAAAAAAAAATTGAATAGGTGTATCTCCAGGCTCAAGATCAGTAAAAGTACTAATAGAGGCCACAGAGATCTACTTAGTAGACTTAGGACTTGGGCCTTTTTAAGTTAAACTTCTAGATTCTTCTAGAGCTAGATCTGTAAAATTAATTGGAAAGCTGACAGTTGATGAAAGTGGCTGAACGACACAATCCAGCGTCTTCTGCCGCTTGGTTGGACCACTGATACTGTCGTCTGCCGCACGCTTAATTGCGTTTTTGTGCTTCAGGGTCGAAGCGTGGATGTCAACAGATGACTTTCGTTTGTGGTCAAGCACAATGTTGCAAGAGGTGCAGAACATGAGCTGACCACTGACTTGTGTCCAACTCTTGAACTCACTATGCCTCTCTTGAGCTGTTGTGTGCCTGGCACACTTGGGGTCTTTTTTCAGGAAACGATCCATGACTGGAATTTATTCTAGATCAAATGTAATAACTAAAATTAGCCTAGAGAGTAGCTTCCCTTGGGGTTTGGGCCAATATAAAGGTGCAACTGCAATATTTTTCAGTTTCGCACTTTTACTTTTTTTTTTTTCTCGCATTTTGTCGAAATTTGTCAAGAATTGCCAATTTTGAGGAATTTGCCAAATTTTGCCTTTGGTCCTAATATTTGGACATTTGCGGCCGCAAAAAATGCAGATGACAGAAATTGTCTTGATTAATTTGTGCTGAGATGTTAGAATAAAGGAATTGTCATGTACGAGTTGGTTTTAAGTGCTTTTGGTTCATAAACACATAGTGATAATTGGTCTCAGTTTTTAGAGCATCTCAAGTGCTGCTGCCTCAAAGTTACTTTAAAGTCCTCTTAAGCTTTATACCCTCCGCCCCTAAAAAAAAGGCTATTACATGTATTTAACATGGTTGACAACAAAGTCACGTTGGTGTTTTTGGTACTTGAATCCCCAAAAACTGCTGAAGAGAGTCTGTTATTATCTGAAAATTTCTTCCCACAACCTATCCTACAACTACACCTAATATGCGCTGAGATTTACGACAAACTTATTTCAACGATTTCATCTTTTGGCACATAGTACAAAATGTTTTTTTTGCTTAGTTTTAGTTCTTTGTAGTTAGAGAATGGAGATGAGACAAAGTTTTATTGAAAGCTGAAGTTCTACTTTTAGTGTTACTGCCGTTGTAAAAAAAAAAAAAAAGCTATTTTGTTGATTTTGGCACATTCTACATTGTTGCTTTCACGTTTTTTTTTTTGTTTTTTTTTGCAGGTTACAATGTATACGTATACAGAAAATTCAATTACTTTCTTCAAAACGATGTATGATTGATTTTTTTTTGTGCGTTTAAAAAGATGCATGTAACTGTTTTATTTTGTATTTGCTATGCCCAAATATATCAATAAAATGATATAATTTATATATACAAATTGATGAAGGTTATACTTCAAAGCTGCTGTTTTAAATAATGCTTGTTTTTAATTTAATAAACTGGAATACCAAACTCTCCTGGCACTTATAATTGTAAATCAATTTGTGATCTTGCTTTGTTTCCTTTTGTTTTTAATGTTATTAAATGTATAATATAATAATAATAATAATAATAATAATAATAATAATAATAATAATAATTATTATCATTATTGTTGTTGTTGTTGTTGTTGTTGTTGTTGTTATTGTTATTATTTGTAGTTGTACTGTAGCACTAGCAGCAGTAGTAAAATTACATTTTGCTTCACCTATTTCCTAGAATATTTATGAAAATTAAACCTAAGTACCTTCTTCACACACACACACACAAATACTTGTAGTGGTCTATCAACAGTATCAGTATCACACTATGGGGAGAGGAAATGACAAAAAAATTAATTAATCATGCTTTTTAATAAATTGTATTTTCTTTCACTTATTCACGTTATTGCTCAATTCAAATTCTATTGGTGGTGTACCCTTAAAGTGCTGCTAACATATGCCAAAAACGATTTTAAATGCTTTAAGTACATAGTAGAATTGTAAATCAATTTTTATATTAACAAAAATTAAGTGATAAAACAACCCAAACAGGGCATGAAAATACAATATTAAACAACACAAAATCCTCCGAACGCGTTTCATCATGGTTACAAAAATATCTAAAAACGTTTCTTCTTAGTCTTATTTCTTTTGGAAGATTGTGCCATAGTGATAAAGAGACTGGTGGCGCAAAACTAAGGTAGAGGAAGAATTAAAAACAAATAGTATTCTAAATTCTATGTTTTTGTTTCTATAAATAATCTTCCCACGTCGTCTCACAAATACTAGTCTAACGTCTATAATCCTTAGCAGATGTGTGTGTATTGCTTTTGTTTTAGAACAATCAAAAGCGTAATACTATACACATGAAAAGTGAAAATTCGAACCCAGAAATCCAAATACAGTATAACATTGGCAAGCAGATACATACATTAATACAAATACATAGGCTAATTATACATGTGTACAAAAGACATCAAGAAAAAGCCTACCCTTTGTTTAAAATTATGGCAATTTTTAAAGAAACATATTTATTGATTATTAAAACATGATAAAAGCAAAACCGTCTTTCCGGCAACAATGAGTTGGGCGTTCAAGGACGTACATGAGCATTTTGTGCTGTGAGTGTGAGTAGTGAGAGCGTTGTTTTTTTTCCCCTTGGTGTGACGACAGCTTGGGCCTTCCTTTCCTTCTCATATCGCTAGAATCAGATTCAGCTACGTCTTGCATTTCATTCTCCGCCGATAAGTCAAGATTCGGACCAGCATAAATAGGCGCTTAATTTTAGTTTTTGGGCGAAGAGGTTTCGAGTCGATTAGAAATGTATTCCAAGAAGCGCGTCCGCGCCACCGCGATCCACACCAAAGTGCGAATAGTCATTTCTTGGTACTAGCAGTCCGTACGATAATAGTAAAAATACGAGTAAGCTAATGTCATATCATGAGGAGAGCACTCTGTCATGCCCACTGCTACAGACACTCACTCAGTCACGGAGCATCAAAATCCATCAATTCAATTGACTTTTGACTGACAGACTGGGGAGTGATGATCATAAATAGATCTAGATCTATACACAACAACACGACGGTGACAACCAACAAAATCAGATGCAAATCTTGATGTCTTACCAGACTCTAGAGCTAAAGTCTAGAAAAATAAACAGATCGGCATTTTATTAGTTTTTGGTAGGTTTCTTGAATTCTGACAATTTATCGTATTATTGAAGATCTCTAGAAGTTTAGATCTAGATTCTAGATCTATGTCTAGATAGATCTAGCCTATAGTATACATATCGTTTAGAATCTGGATCTGACGGGAGTGTCAATTAGAAAATAAATAAATTAATTAAATTAGTCCAGGAATTATTATAACCATTTTTAAAAAATCTTTTTAAAAGCCTTACAGTGGTTACAAATGACACAGTGCTGCCAATCCAGTACCTCTATCTTCAGTGTATTTCTATTTAAATTCCTAATGGCAGTGATGTCAATTTTTAATAAATGTTCGAATTTTCAGTATAAAAAAATGGTAGGCCTGTGTTGTTGAATTTTTAAGCCTAGATCGTTTCATTGTAAAATTCATGCTTTATTAAAATAAAAGGTTTGGAAATTGTGTTCGTGTTTGCATTGATCACCGTAATAAAGCAAAGCAAATCAAATGATTAGGTCTATAAATCCAAAATCTCCCATGTGCCTTTCCCATTCAGCAAACAGATCACACTGTAGAAAACTTTACATGTACTCCACCTGTCAAAGTTATGTCGGCTTTCTCCCTTTGATATCCTATATTCTAATTCTTCAACATGTCTGCCCATTTCTTAACTGCCACTCCTCTACTCTCTCTCATCCCTGCTCATCATTGTCTAATCTGCCTTTGGTATTACTTTTGCAACCAATTCACGGTAACTGCTGATATTAGACTGAATTTGATGAATAAAAAAATTTTTTTTTAAATATATTATAGTGACTTACATGTTCTTCCAATAGACTGTAAACTAGCTCAATACTACTTACATTTGTTACTTTGAAGTAAAATCTCACTGAATTACTGGTTTTTTAAATGATTTTCTTTATTATGTTATTATTACTTAATCATGACTATGACGTAAGTTGTAAACAAATTGTATGAGAACTATGAATAAAATTGATGAAGACCTTATAACTCAATTAATATAAACCAGTTGAAGTATTCAAGAACTTGTCAGGAAAACTACCTTTGAATCTGCAGCTGTCATTGAAGCAAATGCTCACTTTACCATGTGGTGGTTGCAAACAAAAAATACACTGATTGTTTCCTCTAGTGACTGAGAGAGAGAGAGAGAGAGAGAGAGAGAGAGAGAGAGAGAGAGAGAGAGAAATAGAGGGAGGGAGGGAGAGAGAGATGCTTGTTAAAGCTTGAAAAAAGAAAACTTTATACACATGTATTAATTTTCTTTTCCTTTTCCATCAGGTTCTCCAATTTGAAAAGGATGAGCTCAGATTGTGACCAAAAAGAAATGATGAAAACTCTGGCAGAGCATGAAGCTTTTGACACAGATATGTCTACAAAAACAACAGCTGGACTAATTCAGAGACCAAAATCTGAAGTTTTTGTGACAGATTTGGATATTGAAAATTTCAAACGCATCTACAGTCGGCCTCGAACTAAACCTAAAAGGGGTAGACCTCCCCTCAAAACATTTAAGGAAAACAGTAGCAATGTGGAAGAACAAAAAGGATTCAATTCTGTGGCAAGGACATGCAAAGTTTTTCACTGTGATGACTGTGGAGCCTCCTTCAAAACATTTAACAACTTAAAAGAACATGTAAAGATCCACACTGATACAAAGGAATACAAATGTCCATTATGTAATTATGCATGCAACAGAGAGAGGAACCTCAAATCACACATACTAACCCATAGAGGGGAAAAGCCAGTAAAGTGTCCAAAGTGTGATTACACATGTATCCATAAATTTCAGTTGAAAGCACACTTACTGCTTCATGAGTCTGACAAACCATTTAAGTGTAACCAGTGCATATCAACTTTTAAAAAAGAGTCAGGTTTGAAAATGCATCTTTTAGAGCATGCCAACGTTTATAAATATAAATGTCACAATTGTTCCTATGTAAGTAATCGTTATGCTGACTTTAGAAGACATGTTCTTATTCATTCAAAATCAAAACCATTTAAGTGTCCACATTGTAGTTACAGCTGTGTTCGAGAGTCTCGTCTGAGAGCACACTTGTTGGTTCACCGATCAAAAGGAACAGATCCTAAAACTGACCCTATTCTTTCCCAGATAAGTCAAGAACTTATGAAATGTGATATTTGTGATTATGTTAGTACAACGCAATCACGCTTAAAAAAACACAAGACAAGTCATACTAATACTAACGTCTACTCTTGTGAATATTGTGATTTTTCATGTTCCAAGGTTGCCTTATTAAGGGAACATCTACAGCAACACAAAAATCAGAAACAAGAGAAACCTTCAACCATTGGCCTAGGCCACAACAATCAACCCCTATCTGAAATTATAGATAGTTCCCAAACAGAAATCTCTTCCCCTCAGGTAGAGCAAAAGGTCATAATAAACAATGATTCAAATCAGATTTTTGCTTTCTGCAATGATCAAGGTATATTTGAACCTTGCAATACTCAGAATATAATCCTCACCACTTCACATTTTGAATCAGAAGCCCTTTCACTGGAAACAGATGGGCAAAATAGTGGGTTACCTGTAAATCAGTCTCAGTGGGATATGAACAAACATTGGACTGAGAATCTGACTCTAGGTGATTCTGGTGGATTCCTCTTTGATCAGCTTAGCCAAAACTTTGTTGTCACTGTTGTTAAAGATGATAATGGGCTTCTTGTAGAGGAATCACCTATTCAAAGCTTTGAATTATCGAAAGAAGGTATTGGCGTAATTCATCAGTTGAATGACCAACATCAAAGTTTGCAGGCAGATATGGCACATGATCTCCTGCAACTTCCCAATCAACAACAATACCAAGTGACTTGTGCACAACCAGGCTCTGAGCAGTTTCAGGTCCTATGTATACCCCCAGGGTCTGTGCCATCCACTTTTCACACAGCAGAACAAAAACTGGAGGGATTAGCTTTAGCTGAAGAACCACAGGTAGTGCCAAGAAACCATTCAAAAGCTAAAATGTATCATTGTGAAGAATGTCCTTTTTCCTGCGATTTTAAGTCTACTTTTAAAAAACATATGGAGACACATGCAACTGCTAAAAATTTCAAATGTGCTCACTGCAATTACTCATGCAATGAGATGTCTCGAATGAAAAGTCATTTAATGAAGCATGCTGATGAAAAAATTCTTCAGTGTGAGCTATGTGAGTTTACTTGCAAGCGACGAAGTGCAATGGCAAAACATACGAAATCACATGGGCCTGATGGTACAAAACTTTACCAGTGTTCCATCTGTCAACACCAATGCAAGAGTCAAGCTGGATTCCAATCTCATATGGATAAGCATCAGGGGCATCAGCGATTCACCTGTGATCTTTGTCCTATGACTTTTCCTTCTGCATACAAGTTAAAGAAGCACAAAATGAGTCATGGGGTACAGAGCTATATCCAGTGTCAGTTTTGCCCGTATTGGTGCCTGCAGCAGCAGCAAATGACCATTCACCTGTTGCAGCACTCAGCAGAGTTCCCATTCTGCTGCCACATATGCAGTGCCAAGTATAAAAAAGCAGACAGTCTCCAAGTGCACATCTTGAATCATCATGAGCAGAAGCACCGCTTCAAGTGTCAACTGTGTAATTATGCAGGCAACCGTGCAGCAGATTTCAGAGAACACCTCATGACTCACTCAGGTCTTAAGCCCAACCAATGCAAGCTTTGCCCCTACACATGTATAAGATCCTCCCAACTCAAGAAACACATGAAAGTCCATATGAAAGAGAACAGCAATCAGACTAAAAATGGAACCTCTCACCAACGAAAAACTAAAACTTACAGATGTGCTTTTTGTGACTTCACATGTACAAGGGCACCAAGATTAAAAGCTCATGTATGTAAAGTCCATTTAGACCTTCCAGAAAATGTTATTTTGACTATTGACATGTCACATATCCAGAGAGCAGATGATGCAGAGCCGAAAGTGATCTATACTGGTGTATGATAGTTGAGATATAACATTGCTTCACCTTTGTTTGTCACTGCAAGAGCCTTTTTGTGGTTCAAGTCCAATAATCTCATACAACTTTTTTCAGGTTTAAACTGAAATACGTTTCATAAATTAGATTCTCGTAGATCTACAACATAGAAATTTTATCGCATACCTGTGCTACAAGTTTGTATTGCAAAATAATTTCTGAAAAGCTTTGTCGGAGTATAAATATGTACAAATTGTTAATTGAAAACAACTTTCAGAATATTTAGATCATTAAAGGGATAGCTATTCAACTGTTTTAATCTTTGCTGGCTCATAAATATATCTAGAAAATATTTAAAGTTTTTTAATACTACCCTAGAATTTCTTATGGAGGGGGCGGTGTACCAGTTCAAGTAGTAGCCAGTTGGTCTCCCAATTAAGAGACCTCTGGTTGAAGAGCCACAGGTAGTGCCGTTCAATTTTTCTCCCATTTCTGACATTACCTTTTTTTTTTTCTTTACAGAGCTTTGAGAACATACTTGACTTTTAATTGAAACCTTAGTCTTGCTTATTAACTGAACATTTTCTATTTGAGCTAATTTACTTTTACTGGTAAGGATATCTTAATAATTAATTGGATTGAAAACAGTTGTAGAAAGATTGTTGCAAACTCGTTTAAATTAGACATTGTGTCAATATTTTATAGGCTAAGATAGAAACCACAGAAAGAGGTAAAAGAAAAAAAGACCCCTGAATTTAATCTATAACATATGTTATATCCACAGAAAGAGGTAAAAGAAAAAAAGACCCCTGAATTTAATCTATAACATCTTTCTATCTATGAACATTTGTTAATAGTAATACACATGTATGCTATTATGCATTCAAAATCAAGGACACTATATAGGCTATGTAATTATTTTGAACTCATGAATTTATGTTAAACTAAATGTGCTTATAAAATGTACATTTTGCATGTATTTCTATCTTAATTAGCAACGTTCAAGGTGGTGATTTAATGGAATTGGTTTAACCGTAAAAATTGACATGGCAGTAAAATTTTAAACATATATAATTACTTGTAAGTTGTAGTCCTTATTTCTTCTATCAGCTTTGTAATTAAGTACTTGATGCCTGCTATTTGTACCTTTATGGAAAAAGTGTTGAGTTTATTGTAGAAATGAAGTGGGTGTGGTATTTTATACATACCGTATGTATTGCGTTAGTTATAAAAAAGTGTATTGAATAAAATAATGTTTGGTGCTTGTTTTCTGCACATTAGACAGGAAACAATCTGCGTTGTGGTACATTATCACTTAATATCAGGTCATAGTTATAATTCAATATGCAAGGCACCAGAAAGAAAAAAAAAAAAAGGTGAAGTGCAGCTCTAATAATGCACGACAATTCAAAACATCCAAGCTTTCAGCCTTCATCAGACACAAAAATGACTAACGTGAAAAAAATAATGAAAAAAGTATATAACGCACTAAGATTTTACATGTTGAAGTCAAAGAGATATCAGAAATATATATAATTTTAAAAATCATATATATAGATTATGAAGAATAAATATCCAAATGTAAAATTAGAGCAATAGAAACAAAAAATCCAATCCAGATCCAAAAATAAAGTCAAAGTATTAAAACTAGTCACAGACAAAGACTAGATGTAGGTGTATTTATGATGAGAAAGGACCCAATAATATCTAGTCAATAAGGGATAAATATCTAGATCAAATCATTGAATATTTTAGGATAACTGGATCTAAAATGAACTTTTTTAAAGTAAGTTAAACAGTTTTATATTCAATGAAAAATTATATGGCTAAGCTGATCATTTCGAAAGCAAGTAGCATAATCCCATTGTTTTTTTGTTGTTTTGTGCATTGCATATATTGTTTACCATGCTCTACTGCGACACAATCATTTTATATTTATACTTATAATTCAAGCAGGAGACATGTTTAAAGTTGGTGTTTCTGCTTGATAAACCAGTTGCAATTAAATGTTAGTCAACTATAAATCTGGTGCTAATTATATGTACTTGATTCCTGTGACCTTTTTATTGCATAGAGAATAAAAAACAGTACAAAACCATTGGCATCCCATTTCAAACCAATGTATTGCTCATAAGTGGCTTACGTTGATATGTGTGTGACTGTGAAGAGGTGATTTATAGCAATCTTTCTTCGAAATGTTGTTTTTGAAAGAGAGATCTACATGTATGTTTGGTTGAAATAGCTGGAAAATGTTTTTTTTTTTCAACAAACCTTAAACCTTCAGTAAAGTAATTGACAATAGCTCTGGTATAGTTGTAAAGACAAACGACTTTGTGATGTTTCGAAAGTTATTCTTATGAAGCTGAACTTTATAATTTGTCAGACTGTGGTGTCCTAAAAGCTAGTCCAGTTTCAAGGAAATATGTACATGTATGATGTGATAACATAAACTTTGGTAGCCTCCTAGCCAGATGCTGCATGATTTAAATTGTGGTTTTATTTTTGTTATTTTAAATTTTAAAAAGTTGAAGGAAATCAGTACATGTACATAGAGGGATCATTTAAACTTAATGGATCCGAGGTGGAAGTGAAGAAGATTTTCATAAAATGCTCACTTCATTGAAACAGACATGATTCTTATAGTAATACATTCTGTGATCTTTTTTTGTTGTTCTTTTAGTAACAGGGCATCCAAAAAACCATGATTATACACACATTTTGTGTGTAACCATACTAACAAATTCTTATTTGCCATTAATTATGTATGATAATAAGAATGTGAGGATTCTAGTAGACCCAATTACATATTAATATTTCGGTAGATTTAATTTTTATCATTAGTTTATCATTTCATTGCTGAAACTGGTAAATGTACATGATTGTTACATAAACATAACTTCCAATAATTGAACTAGTGCACAGTAGGTGAATGTTTTTAAATTTGTGAACTAGTTTGTCTTTGTCAGTTATGTTGAATTTTGAATAACTTAGTTATTATACACATGTAGATCCTTTTATTAGTTATAAATAGTAGTTTAAAGTCATTGTATAGTTCTATCGGTTGCCTCTATTCTTTATTTTCGGAGTTTATTGTCTGCATAGTTAAAGAATAGGATGAATTTTAATTTTTTTTTTTACAATAAAACAAGATTTACAAATTACAATGAAGTAAATTAATTTGGAATGGTTATATAATGCCTAACTCTAATGTGAACAATATAGCTGTTTATGTGATATAAACATGCAATAAATACAGACTCTAACTAAAATTATTGTGGATTTACTGTATGGAGAAAGTACATGTTACACAACACTGAAGTAAATTAGTAAAATAGATTAAGTTGAGTGAAAATTAAATTATGTGCTGCCCACTTTTTAATATTAATTTACACATAACTATATGTGTGAATAACTTCAAATGAAAATACTCCCTCTCATTTTACTTATTCCATGTAGCAAGCTTGCGGTTTGGTAAGATACTAAGAATAAATGGTTACACTTATACATATTTTTTTCTTTTCGTCTTATTAGTCCATTAATATATAAATGTCTGGCGGCTCAAAGTTTTCTCCTCGATTTTCGGCTCAATATGCTCAAATAAAAAATGGAGAGTGTTTGCACAACTTTATAAAACAAAAACAAAAAACCAAAACCAAAACAAAAGCAAAAAAACAAACACCCCTCCCCCCTAAGTTTTTCCCAATCGGGACAGAGAGCGAAAATTAAACAAAACAATGTAACAATTAGTAGATTGTGTTCATAACGTACAATTATGTGTATGCATTATAACATTGTTTCTTTGTAAATTGGTAGTAAGACTAAGAGGTTGGGCGAGCCCGACGAATGGGAATTATGGTGCAAGCCTAGATGTCTAAATCACTTAAGAATACATACATTTTATCTAGACTTTCAAATTTATTTTAAAACACCTGGTACCTAGACAATACTAAAACAGGGTGAAAAGCAGGCTTGTAAGAGTGAGATTTTAGATTGACGGCATATTGTAAGGACAGTTTGTCTCCTTTTTCTGAGAGGGATAGTTTGTCTGCAGCTACGTAAAAGCTTTCTACCGGGGCGATACGAAAGGCTCCAAGGCTGAGACCCAATCCTTGGTGGTGTATAGCGTCTAGCATTTTTATAAATATAAGATATTTTGGAATATCTGCCGTAATCGAGTATAAAAATACATAAACTGCAACAATAATTATAATGAGATCAGAATAATTATATCAACAACAACAACAACAACAACAACAACAACAATAACTACAACAACAACAACAATAATAACAACAACAATAATAATAATAAAGAAAAAAAAATAATAATAATAACACTACTGCT
This sequence comes from Elysia chlorotica, assembly GCA_003991915.1. Lineage (NCBI taxonomy): Eukaryota > Metazoa > Mollusca > Gastropoda > Plakobranchidae > Elysia > Elysia chlorotica. The sequence continues at coordinate 12,767 of RQTK01000656.1, forward strand.
ACAACTACTACTACTACTATTACTACTACTACTACTACTACTACTACTACTACTACTACTACTACTACTACTACTACGAGCACCGCCGCCGCCACCAGTGGAGACGATGATGATGATGATAATTACAACGTACGTGTACTATAGTTTATAAAATAAACAAAAACAACAACAACAATAATTATTAATAAAAGCGATTTTAGCTATATCAGTTCAAAACTCAATTATCTAAAAACTCGACAAAGGATTAGCTACAGAATACCATACTCTCATTCATCGAATGTTTACAACGGTATTATTAGTTATAACTGAATTTCCAGTGGATTTTAGCCCTCACCCCATACCGTTTTAACACTGTATATTAGACATGTGTATAATTTTTATTAGGGCCTATGCACGCTAGTAGTTGTAGCTTGCCATGAATATCTGATCAGTATCTGAAGAAAATTCAAGAAGACAAAAATTTTGTCATTCCCACATTATATCTGTTCTGATCAGAACAAGTACTTATTGGGAATGAATTATATGTAGATCCCGAGAATGGCTAAATTCTTGGTTTGACCGTAACATTTGCGCATAGTTTTAGTCTCCTACTTTTCTCCCCCATGCAATGCCAAACGTAGTTGTCCTGATCAAAGTGATTCAAACTGGTGGGTTTAGCAGCGAGCAGACGTTTGTACCTAACAAAATAGACAAAAAGCTTAATTATAGTGTAAAAGGAAGCACTAATTATAATGTGTGTGTGGTTGTTGTTTTTTGTTGTTGTTTTTTGGGGGGGTGGGGGGGGGGGGTGTGGGGGGGGGGGGGGGGGAGTGTCAACTTTTCCTTGTCACTTTTGTTGAAATAATTATGATTGTGAGACGCTTTTGGTAAAAATAGTGGACGAAGTGGTGACTTTGTGGAGAGTTTCACAACACAAAATTCCAAAGGGATTCTTCCCCTTGGTATTTTGTGTTGTGAAACTCTCCACAAACGAAGTTAGCTCTCAGTCTCGCAAAATGGAACTTATGTGGACGTTCGTGTTTATTTTATCTACATCAGTACTAGTACAATTTGAACAATTAATTGTAATCAATGGTCAACTCTGTAAAGTATCCAACATCCAGATCGATAACGAAGATGGTCGGCAAAATTTTATCGAACTCAATTTGAAAAGACTTGACCAAGAGGACAAAAATGCATGTCCAGGCTGTAATCTTAGCGAGGATTCAAAGGCTGGAGGCTACCACAGTCAATGGATCGCTACACCACCAAGTTTTCACATATTATTTACACCAGGAGAATTTATTGCTGAGTGCGGTTAGTATAAAAGAGCATATTTACTTATGTTAGTCCTTAGAGAATATCGAGGTTTCTAAAGGACATTGATCTGTATTATAAAACTGGTGGTACCACAAATGGATATATTTTAGACATTTGTACCTAGAACTTCTCTTTTGACCAACCTTTTTACACACAATTCTCGTGCTTTTACTCAGAGAGATCAAGGAGTCATCTTTGCTACTAGTATAATGTATTAGCTGTCTTAGGACATGGGCAAAATACAATATATCTGTTACTATGCTGACGTACCGTAAAAGCAAACTCAACTAAACTCTCTCTCTCTCTCTCTCTCTCTCTCTCTCTCTCTCTCTCTCTCGGGGCAAACTGGCTCAAGTGGTAGAGCGTTGGTCTCCAGATTGGGAGGTCCAAGGTTCAAATCCCACAGTCGGCAAATATCTTTGTCCGATTTCGTCCCCTGTATATATGTTTGGGTCTGTGTCAGTGTTTAATGTAACAGGCTGAGGTGAGACAGGAGTCATGTTATATAAATCTCCACCCTGTCGTGGCAGCACATAAAATTGTCAGGCATCAGTCTTGGGGTCTGTCCACAATAGCCTAGATATATTGCTGACTTTAAACGTCTTTCTCTCTCAGATCTCTCTCTCTCGGCTGAGTCTATAATCACTGCATATAATGTTTTTGTCCAAATATTGTTACATACAAACTTGATCTATACTATCTTAGCTTTACACGACGGTCAAACTAAAGAATTTGATCATGTGTGTGGCAGCACATAAAAGTGTCTACGTTAGTCTTGGGGCCCATCCACAATGTAGCATATATATAGTGTTGACGTTGGACGTTAAACCAACTCAACTAAACTTCCTATTCAATATTCTACATCTAAGCCTGCATGTTTACAGTTTTTATGATTTATTTTCTACTCAAAGATATACATATTTTCTTTAGAGTAACTTTTTCATTATGCGGCACTAGACAGCCTCGCGTTGATCAGCAAAACACTTGTTGACGCTGCACGACATACTAGTGTTGACTGAACTTTACCATTTTTACCCTCAGAAATGAGAGTGGTTAAGGGAAGGAATTCTTCTAATATGTTACTATTTATAATTATCATTCTTTCTTTTAGTTACCACGTCCAAGGGGGTAAATAGGATTTACATAAGCACGTCTTGAGGGAAAAAAAGAGGGCTAGTGCCAGAGTTTTGTAAAGGTTAAGAGCTTTGTTTTTTTTTGAATGGTCTTTGTTTTTTTTACAGAAGAGTCAATTCTAGCCGTAAAAATAATTTAGGCACATGTCGCCCGAAGAGAGCATGATGTTGGCTCGAAACTTCGGACTAGCGACAAAGCAGAACTAGGTATTTATTTTTTTCATTATAAAAATAATCTATATATTTTTTCCACAGATTCAGAAAGTCATGAAGCCCTACCGGCTGGACTTTGCTCAAGAGATAAACCAGCCTGCTCAAATGATGTTTGTGACTTGGAAGAAATTGAGGTATACTACAAAAAAAAAAAATCATTGCTATTAATAAGGTAAAACAAATTAATGCCAAGAAACCTGTTAAAAAAAAAACAAAAAACACTCCAAGTAAACGTCATTTAAAAAAAAAAAAATGTTTAAAATGATATGTTGTTCAGCTGTTGTTTTTTGTTTTTTTTAGATAAATGCACAATCTGCTATCTTTTGAAAAAAATTTTTTGTTTCACAGGATTTGGCTGAAATTATCAGAGAGACAAATGTACTGTCACAAAGTGTGGGAAATCAGAAACTGGATAAAAAGATTTGTAAGACAGTTGAAACTTTGTTCCATTTAGGCATGTTGAATCATATGTTTGATATTCTGGATGGAAAACGGTTTTATTCCCATATTGTCTCTTATGATTATAGGCTGAGAATGTTAACTAAATTAAGCAGATTTTTCAAATACCCTATTCTAATTCTATATATTAACAATGGAACAGTATCTACCTTTTAAAATCTAGAGAACTTCTTTTGTTTTATATTATGCAATGTGAGAAATACACATATGTTCTAGAGAGCGAAAAATGTAATCAACTTGAATAGATTTTGTTTTCTTGTAACCTCTTCCATATATTTTTTCTAATTCTATGCCACTAAAACTTGTTCCAATTATAAACTGTTATGACTTTAATGATTTGGTACTGATTTTTTTTTTATTGCAGTAGATAAAGATTAAAATTTTTTGTTTTGTTTCAGCTGTGGCTATTGTCCACTTGAATCTTGGCAATCTGGATAAAGCAATAGAAGGTTTTACATCAGTTATAGAAGTAAGCACATTTATATTCTTTTCTTGTCAATTCACAAAAATCAACATATCGCTCATGAAACATTAGCAATCTTATATTTTCAGTCTCATATAAAATGTATTTGTGGTATTTTGAATGTATTGTATGTCATTATTTAAGAAAAAAAAATAGATTTATTAAGAAGTGTTTAATATTTTTGTTCTTGTGTTTCTATTCATTCCCTGGCTTCAGGCTGACCCGAAAGCTGTTGTGGCTTACTTTGGTCGCGGTGCTGCTTATGCTAGGAAAGGACTGAGAGTAAGACTCTTTAGCATGAATTGAGCATATCGCTGGATTTTTTTTCTCCTTTTAGTTTAGTCCATATGATCTTTCATTATTTTTGTACATTTAAAGTGAGCAAAGTTAGAAAAATATATACCTATTTTAGAGAAAATTTGTCTACAATGAAAACCCCATAATTCGAATTTATTGAGAATGGCTAAAAACTTTGCAGTAAGAAGTTTCAAATTTCAGAAAAGGGGCATGGGTGAATCACAATTGTCAAGAAAAATATACTTTGTTTCTTTATGTGGAGTTCCCTTTTGTTTTCTCTATATAATGACAATACTTTTTTCTTTTTTCTTTTAAATCCAGGCATCATCTGTAGCTCACAAAGCGCTATCTGATTTCACAAAGGCAATAGAACTTGACCAGTACAGTTCAAGGCCTGATGTTTACATTCACAGAGCCCAAGTATATTGTTCACTTAGCTCAGTACTCATTACGTTCAATCTTTCCTTTTACTTAATAATCTACACAAAAAGATGAGTTGATTGTCAAGTTGAGAAAGGAATATTTATTTATTGGCTATTCCTTCTTTTCAGCCCTTTTCCCCCTTTGTCTCACTCTATCTCTTTTTTTTCTATCTCTATCTTTTCCTGTCCCTGTTTAATATTTTGTCTCCATTGGCTCCCATTCTTGTCATGTCTTTTCATTTTTTTTTTCCCCCATTGATATCTCTTGCTTTTATGCCTTGTATATGTCTCTTCATGTTATTCTGTTGGGGATACAAATATTCTTCTCATTTATCCGTTTAAGGTCTTAGCAAATATATGTTATTGTAATCTTTAACCATTTCTTTAAGTTTTAGCAAATAATGCATTTATTTTTATTCCTATAGCATTAAATTTGATAGATTTTAGCTTGAATTTTACATTACCTTAATTATTCAAGAGTCCTTAACAAAGCTCTCTAATTTGTAAAATCTCTTCAGTTGCATTGCTATTATTATAATTATTGTTATTAGCATTATCATCATTATTATTATTATTATTATTATTATTATTATTATTATTATTACTACTATTATTATTATATTACTGCTTTTCTCTTCATCATTAAAATAAAAAGTTCTGCCTCTTTCCATCAATTTAATGCCCACTCCACACATCTCTTTTTTTTCTTAGCCTTTCACTACTTGTCTCCATTCTATTTAAAAATATAAATATAATTATTTTTTGTTACATTACAGATTTACATGATGCTTCAAAGATACTCTGAAGCTTACAATGATGCCACAAAAGCATTGAAGTTGATAGAGTCTCCAAAAGTATATTTTCTACGTGGTGTGAGCAGTTTGATGCTTGAGGTATTTGCATTTCTAAATATAATAATAATAATAATAATAATAATAAAAATAATAATAATAATAATAATAATTAATAATAGTAGTAACCATCGCACAGATC
>RQTK01000656.1:18189-120301 GCA_003991915.1 Elysia chlorotica
GTTGTTATTATTATTATTATTATTATTATTATTATTATTATTATTATTATATCAATATAAGCTGTTTGTAAAAATCATATTCATTACATTAGCTATAAAAATGCAATATTTTTTCCCCAGCTGTTTGAAGAAGCTGAGTCTGATTTCCGCAGAAACCTGGTTGGTTGCTCTGATAAACATATCCAAGCTTTATCACATTTTCACCTTGGCCTCACACTATATTACAGGGGAAAAGTGCGAGTAAGTTAACGGCAAAAGTCCAGGTTTATATGTTTTGTTTCCAACAGTGCATTTTTATTTTGAAATTATATTTCTCACGATTTTGTTATGGAATTAAGTAAGCTCTGTATTAGGGAAAATATAGATTTTTGTTTTAAAAAATGTATTAGAATTTCAAGTAACTTGGTTTTAAAATGTAGTTCTGAATCTCTAAAAGTCTTATTCATGTTAAGTAATTTGGATTCTGTCAAATAATTTGAAATTAAGGTGTCCCCAAATGTTCTTTTTCTGGCTCTTCTCTATTTCTATCAGAATGCTGTTGAAGTGTTTAAAGAGGTTTTAAAAGAAAACCCTGACAACTTGGAAGCAAGTCTTAGTTTAGCACAAGGATTCAAGTAAGTTTAATCTTTACTTTGCCTCTCTTTAATTAAATAAAAACAAATTCATGGAATAAGAGTATGGTTTATCTACTCATGTAAGACTATAACTCTGAATATATTTATAAGTCATATTCTCTTAGCAGGCACAAATCTCTTAATCTACACCATCCTTTTTTGTACAATTTTTCAGAATAAAATTTAAAAAAAAAAGAAACAAAGAAACGAAACAAACAAAAAATATGCACAATGTGTGCTAAAATGTAATGGATACATTTTCTAAGGAATGCAGTAATTTTGAAATGGTCCCTTTTTTTTTTAAACTTTATTTTTCATAATTGCTTCAAGACTTTTTATCATCATTCTTTTACTATTTTCCATTGTATTCAATCAAATTTTCAATTTGCTTTTTTTAAATATTATAATTTTTTGTGCAGAGAGCTTGGTAACTTGCGAGCAGCAGCTTTGAGATTTAACCAGACAATCCAGGCCTATCCTGACCAAGCCATGGTCTACAAACTCAGGGGGAATATGCTGTTTGACAGCGGAGACCTCAAATCTGCTTTGTTGGACTTCAGTGTATACATTCAATTTTTTTTTTTTTTTGACTGTAACTTTGTTGTTTTTCTTATTGATTTTCTAAATTTTTTAAATATTCATTTTACTTACTGATGTCATCTCTCGATCAGAAATTCTTTAGAATAGCATGACATTACAGAAAGAAATAATTTAACAAGAGTAGAAAGTGTGTGTTTGTTTTGTTATCTTACCGTTTGGAGGTGATGCCACATCACACACAAAAGTTAAAGCATAAATTTGTTGGATTTTTTTAAAACCCCACATTATGATTATCTAATTGTCCCTTGCCTATGCATATAGCTACACTGAAAAACACCAATGAATTTACCTATCTGGTACCACCATCACCAGCAACTTGTCTCTTAACGCCGAAATCGACAGATGCATAGCCAAAGCTGCTGCTGTGATGACACAAAAAATATATACTGGGTGCTACCCATCGTTTCCAGAGACAGAAGGATGCCTACTACTGCTTCTATATTTCCAAGAATACCGATTTCTCAAAATAACAAAACATTTTAATCTCTTCATAATAGTTTGCTTGAAAGTAAGAGGACACAAACTATGCAAGTGAAAACATTAATAAAAAAAAAAATGACATTATGAATATAGATGACCATCCATTTATTAATTTTTACTTAAAAAACAACTGTATGAATATAGATGACCATCCGTTTATTAATTTTTAGAATAATGTGAGCCTTTTAAGGTTTTAAACCAATACTCTTATTTTGTTTTTCAGAAATGCTTACAGCTAGACGCAATAAATGCCAATTGTCTGTACATGTCCAGTGTATCAAAAATTTCCCTTGGGCGGTTTTATTCTGGAATCAAAGATGCTACTAAGGTATATTGTTTTTACAAAGCATTATTATGGCCAAAAACATACATTGGAAAAGTTTTAATTTAAAGATATGGGAACCTTTACTGCATTAAAAAAATGACTTTTTTTTTTTCCAAGTAATAATCATAATTATATTCAAAAGATTGTGTCTATTTGCTACTACATTTAAAAGTTCAATGTGCCTTGTTATGCTTTTGTCATAAATTTACACAAATAACTGGGAGTGAATTAGTTAATTGAAATTACCTTTCTATTAAAGAAAGTAGTACATTTTTTGTGCACAAAAATCATACTAAAAGTTATCAAAACACAGACTACTTAACCTAATATGATTGAGCATAGTCCAAACCTTTTGAAATTAGAGAAATTTACTGTCAAATTAAAAGAATTGTAGCGGAAAATAGAACTATATATTTGAATTTCAGAATTTGATTCTGCAGTATTTCAAATGTACTCTCAGTTACTTTTATTTCTAAGGTGATGGTTACCAACTCTCCAAGAATGAAAGCGTCTCCAGATTTTATCAAAGCTCATTATTTACGGGGTAAGGATTTATAATGTTGAAAACTAAAACTTATGAATTTGAAGCTGGCATGTGCCAGATATGGTGTTGAATCCTAAAGGACTGTCACTGTGCTGATTCCACACCTTATTTAGATCCAATAGTTGAAATAGATCATCGAACAGAGATTAATTTTTGTAATGCTAAGTCAAGCATCATATGTAATGGCAGATCCTCTGCAAGTTGCTTTTTGGATTTATAGTCATAATATCTTCTTCTTATCATTTGTTCATCAGATGGACAGTTTCACTTCTGATATAAATGAGGTCCTCTAGGCTTCCGTAAAGCTTGCTTTTGTCGTAGTGGGATAAGGATTGGCCAGATACGTTCTCTATAGACTGCCAGCAAGGAACATTCCCGCAGGATGTGCTGGGATGTTTGATTCGCCCTTTCACATGGGCATTGCTGTGCAGATGCGATGCGAAGCTTGTGCATGTGCCGATTGTGGCATGTTCTGAGTCTAAATATGGCCCACTTACTCTTTCCAGTCTAATGCATAGTATGGGTCTATGGGGTGATAGTTTGGGTGGTTGTTTTTCTACTTATTGGTACATACAGTCTTGATGTAGGTTTTTGTTTCAGAGTAAGTGGTAGATTTATACTTCTGTTGATTCACTGCACCCTGTTTTGCAAGAGTATCTGCTGTTGTTGTTGTTGGCATGTTCTGAGTCTAAATATGGCCCACTTACTCTTTCCAGTCTAATGTATAGTATGGGTCTATGGGGTGGTAGTTTGGATGGTTGTTTTTCTACTTATTGGTACATACAGTCTTGATGTAGGTTTTCGTTTCAGAGTAAGTGGTTGATTTATCCTTCTGTTGATTCACTGCACCCTGTTTTGCAAGAGTATCTGCTGCCTCATTTTCATGAAGGTTGCAGTGTGGCAACTATTCTGTTGTCTGTAGCATTGAGGGCTGAAGATAATTCATTTATTTCAGTGTCCTCATTGCTCTGTAACACCTGGAGAACAGATAAGGCATCTGTAAGGAAGACTATGTTAGTAAAATCAGGTTCAATAGGGGCCGATTTTTATATGGGTTGCTGCTTTTTTCAAAGCCTCCACCTGAGCTTTATGGTTGTTAGAATCGGTGCCAGTTGGGCTACACAGCTTTTCTTTTTGTCCTCTGGCTCTGGATATATTATGCCAGCTCCACCATTTTGGATTGCTTCTTTGGAAGAGCCATCTGTGTATATGTGAGTCCATGTTTGTGTCAGGTAGTGTGATTGGAGATGCTCTAAGATGCAGGATTTTCTTTCTTGGTTGCTTTGGGAGTCTTTTGTTGGAATGCCAGAAATTATATATAGGGACATTTTAAATTATAATATGAAGTCTTTATGTCAAAGTTTCCTTTTGCAAGTACTTTGAGCATTTAAATAGATTTAGCACCATTGTTATTTTATTCTATCAGATAATACTTATTTATGTAACTTCTCTTGAAGTATACTTTGAATTAATCATTATTAAGTCAAAAATATCATAACTTACTGACCATTTCTGACAAACATTTTTGACTGTCACTAACTCATCATGTTTCAATGATTTTTGCAGAGTACGCTCGTTATACCCACACTCATCTAGACAGTCCGATTCTGTCCATGCAGTTAGAGGCAGATCTCTCACCAAAATACCTGGACAACTGGGTCAAGCTCAAACACTTTGACTATACAGTGAGTTTGCCTTTTTATGTTCTCAAAGCAAGACACAATCACAGCTAGTTGATACTAAAGGTCTTTTAATAAATCAGTAAAAATGAAAATATAAAGATTATGTCTCCAAGAAATGGTATATGTATTGTGACTAGTAGGAAGAAATTACAAGAGGGTTTGATTAAGATAATCTCTTATTTGAAAACAAATTCTATAAGCTCTAATTTTCATCATCAGATAAATAAATATATAGTAGAAGTTACAAGACATTTTTTTAACTCTTTAATTTTTGTATGCTATATGGACACTTGTATGTTTAATGCAAAAAATACTTTGTTTCACTTATTATGCTAATGTAATTCATAAAGAAATTTTGATTTGTAACTTTTTGTAAAAATCATTCAATTGATTAAATTCAAATCATATATTTTCTTTAAACTTTTGAACCTTCTCATTTTACAGAACTATAAAGAACAGCCAGGATTGCAGCCCGATACAAGGCAAGCATGTAGTGTGTTGAAGATAGAATGTTTTTTGTCACAAAAATAATGTTCTCAGCCTAAATGAATGTGCAATATTTAGTTTTTTTGCAAAAAGGTGTAATTTGATATTCTTATTCTACATTTGTTTGCCGGATTATTATAACTTTTATAGCTTGTTTCACTAAATTGCTTATGGTAGGACTCATCTGGAAAAGTAAGTGCTGAAACCAGCCTTGATTAAGTTCTTCTCCAAACTCGATGATTTGTAGTCTTGGTTTTTGTTGTTTTTTTTTTTTGCTTCTAGGTCTATTTGCCTGGGCATTTTAGAAAAAAAAAAATCTCAATTGTACTTTTTTTAAACCATGTATTTTAAATTTTCCAATGTACGTTTAATTAAAAATAATTTTAAACTCTCTCTTTAGAGATGTGGACAAGTTGACCTCAATTCCACCTGACCTAAAAGCCTTGCTGTGCAGAGCAGAAGAACTAGGCAAGCTCTCACAAGTTAGTGTGGACGGTATTCTACCCAACCGGAGAATCAATTTGGCCATGGGACTGGCAGCAATACACACAGCTCAAGTCCTTGAGGTGACACACTTTATACCAATAACTTGTGTAAAAAATAAAATATACAGGTTAGGTAATCAATGTAAAACAAAATTGTACTTCTGTATTAAAGTTGCAGTAAAAGAAATCGTGCTTATAAAAATGCCACTTCAATAATATCCTATTTTATCTACACTATTTTATTACATTTGTATAATATACTTTATAACAAAAACGATCATACTTTTTTATAAATGAAATTTTAAGCCTCAAGTGTTTCTTACTAATTAGGGACTTGTAGTGAGGCAGTATTGGCAACAATTTTCTATTTTTGTGTGAAAATGACTAACCAGATTAGGACGAGATATTTTTGTGCAACACTTGGCCAATGGTAGAAATATAAATGCTACAAAATGTAAGTATAATCATTACATGTGAAAACTTGAAAAATTGAATTTTCTGGTTTTAACAATCTGCAAAACACTGTTTTTGTGTCTTTTATTTAGCTCAAGTGGAAAGCTTTGAAGTCCCTATCAAAAACCAATAGCAATGGTGAGCAGTTTCTCTTGTCATCAACTTGTCCATTGGACTCTTATTTAAACTTAGTGTTTAATTGAAAGACAGAAATTTTACTCAATTCTAAATTATGCATGAATGAAAATGATAAGACTACTTTGTGACTTATTAATGAGTTTTCAACAGATAAGTGAACAAAGAAGAAGTTCAGATTTCAATTGAATATAGTAAACAATCAAATTTAATTAAATCACAATGTGGCTATAATACATTTTTTTAATTATATTATTTTTTCTTTCTTATTTCTCTGAAACCTTTATTTGGGCTAAACTTTTTGTTTGTTTTGGAAGTTTTTTTTTATAATCTTTTCTAACTTTGCATTATGTCTTGTTTTGTCAATTGATCTACTAAATAAGGTATCACATAATCAAAGATTTAAGCCATATTATTGTATTTTTTCTTATCTTAATCCTGAAGGAGATTGAAAGGGAAAAAATCAGAAAACAATGGTCTGTATGTTACATAATTTTTTATTCTGTATTCTTTACTATCATTTGACTTTTTTTTTCTGTTTGTTTCCACATGACTTGCACCTCAGACAAAGTTATTCACAACTGGCGGGAACTGTATCACACTAGTGTGTCTTATCGGCGTCTAGCTAGCCTAGATGAACCTTATATTTGGGTTGATTCTTTGCCTGATTACAAGAGCAAGGAGGGCTACCGTGCTGACATTCCCTTTGTTAGGTATGTAAACTTAGCTACATATCTGTTGCCCAGAAAATCTGTACAAAATGCACATGTGCTGAAATGAAGTTTTTGTTTCACATTTCTGAGAAAATGCTCACACATGATGAATTATTTGTTTTCTTTTTATAAAATTCCAATTTTTCATCTATATTCATGATCTTGCAGCAGCTACACTTTTAAGTGTGGTCCCCACAAGGTACATTTTTGAAATTCCTTAAGCAAATTTAATGTGCTATCTGAATGTTAATATGAATTATGACTATGAGGCAGTGAAATGTTTGTACCCAGCTGTACAGATTTTAATATTTTAAGAGCATGGTTAAATATTTTTTTATTAGATCATCAGAGTCATTTTAAGGAAATTGAGTTTTATTAAGTTTAAAATATTTTTCCTTTTATGTCGATTTTCCTTTATTTCCCTATTCATGAGCATTGAGTGAAGCAAAAGCTTCCTTAATGTGAAACAGGTGGAGATAGTAGAAAATGCTTGTCAGGTAATGCAATGCTTTTTGGATGTGTGAAATTTGTTAAATTGGAAGAATATTCACATATAATCAAACAAATGCAAATACAAATTATTGTTGGTATTAGACTTATGCTAAATTTATCCATTTTTTTTTCCATTTTTTCTTATCCAGAGGTTCTGTTACAAATACTAAAGTGACACCATATTATGAACTTGCTTTCAAATTGGCTAAAACAATGCTAGAACATTACTCAGGGTAAGTAATAAAAAACCAAATGATTTGTATGTGCTTTCTTTGTGTATGACTTTCTGTGCTTTTAAACAAATTTAATATTATTTAAGCTTTAAGAAAAATTAAAAAGTGCATTTTTTAAAGAAAAGGTGTCTCTTTAGGACAAATACTTAAACATACTTTTATTCAAATTGATTTGACTTAACTTGCAGAAACATCAGAAGTTCCTTCTGAGGGCATCAGTTTTATTCATTGTTATTTTTTGCTCATTGTTATAAGTACATTTTGCAACATCCTTCTGATTGCTTTGACCATAGATATTTTATATATATGCTGTAAAACATTACTTTGAAGTCAGACACTGGCTTTGGAAATAAAAAAAGAGAATATTTTGCAGTGCCAAGCTAAAATGAGGCAATCTTATTGTATTTCATTGGTTAGGAATCTTTATTCTTCATGATCTAAGATGTCTAAGAAATAGACCTTTTATTATGTATGACATAAATAATTAAAAATAGATCTAGATGTAAATTAAGTTATATTATCTTGTTCGATCATTTCTATGTATTTTAAATTTCTTCTCTGTAAAGTATTGCAAATAAACTTGTTACATGTTCTTGTAAATAACTTTGCAGTTATCTCCAATTGCATACTTGACACAAGTGTGAATAGTCTTCTGTTAAATTTGATAATGATTATATTTTTTATGTTATCCTTGGGAGAGCAAATTGAATTTCACCCTAAGAGTGTAAAATGATTGAGGAGCAGGTGAATTTAATTTGAATTAGGTAAACCTATGAATTTAGACTCATTCTTATTTACTATGCTTCACAGGGAAGGTGCAGTGGCGTATCCTGGTCTAAAGGAGGATATTCAAAATGCTGACAACTGTGAGGCTCTACTCAATGTGGCTCGGGTAAACTATCCTATCATTCTTTAAGTTCAAAAGAACGATTGGCACAGTAAGATTTATAGTTGCAACTGTGAGGACACTGAAAGTAACATGTTTTGTTTTAAATATAGAGGGATTTTCAATGTAACATGTTACTTCAAAATATAGAGGGACTCTCATCAATGTAACATATTCTTTCAAAGTGTAGAGGATTCTCAAAGTAACATGTTATTTTAAAATATAGAGGGACTTTCAAAGTAACATGTTTCAAAATAAAGCGCTGAAGTATAATTTTTATTTTAAAAAATTAAATTTTTCTTTCTCTTATTGGTCTCGACTATTGTCGTTCAATGCAAACGTTTGTTTGATTTCAACTTTTCGGCTTCAAGGGATGGTTGAAACTCAATTTATATAATTTGCTATCAGAACTGTTTACATATATCTAGATTCATCTTTTTGTTATGACCATGACATCTCTTTCCTTAACTTTTTTAACAGAGGCGGCAGATCAATCCTCATGGTGTTCTAGTTTCAACACAAGTGCCGTCTCTGAGAGGAGTGAAGGATGATTACAGATTGGATGGAGGGGTCTTAGTCCTCAGCGAAGATTTGTAAGTAAAGCACAACAAATATTTTTAATACTAATTTCCCTCAGCTTTGACATCCATTAAAGAAAATTAAGAAAACAAGACGGCACCAGATAATAGATAGACTTTGGTTTCCTGGAGCTCAATTTTAACCCAACTGCTGACGTGCTGAGAATTAGTTTGAACCAATCGTATGTGCACAATAAATTTTGTCCACTTAAGCGGTTATTCCAAGAACACTGTGCTGGTAAATATCTCCCTACAACGCCGATTTTGGCTTGTATTGTGTTAAAGAGGCAATATTTAATCAAGATAAATATTTTTTCAGAACCCACAAGACTGTGTTTGCCTTGAATGTGGCCAGCACCCCAGACCGCACAGCGTCCTACTCTGCTGAAATGGATCACCTTCTGGCGCTTCTGCAAGATGAAATGAAGAAAATTGGATCAAATAAAGTAAACGTGAGTGGAACATAGATAAATATTAATTTAGTCTGTTAAAAAGTTATAATTATGATGAATACTTTATATTTCATAAAAAATAGGACAGCATTGCAACTGTGCCTTGAAATAAATATTTTTGGGATTTTAATGAAAATAGGAAAATAGGAATGTGAGAAAAAAAACTGCATGTTTTGATCAATTTTGAGGCTCTAAAAAAATGTGTTTTTAGGGTGTGGATATCCTGAAATGTTCACAGGTTCATATAATACTTTAAGAATATTTTACTCATGCCAAGAAAAATCTAACTTTTGTTTTCTATCTACAGGACGTTGAAAACATAATCTCCCATATCTTGTCGATTACTTACTATTTCTACAACCTTTTGCCGTTGTCCAAGGGCTCGAGGTAAGATGCTGTTATTTTATTCATTACTTCATTACTTTAAGTATACTACAAAAATCTTCTCCTGACTTCATTCAAACAGATCATGAATATAAGAGCTGTATTTAAAATGAGACAGGCATTGTACAATCAGGACCCTAACTCTTGGTTCTCCAATGCTCTGTCAAGAAATTAAAATATTTTTAGGCTATCAATGTTCATATTTTGTCTTGTAAAGACTGATCAAAAGTATCTGTTTCCATCCATAGTGCTGTGGCGTACTCTGTGATGTTGGGCCTACTTATGTCTGTAGGACGGCAGATAACGGGAAGAATACCCAATGGCAGGGTAAGATATTGCTTTATAGGACTGTATTTATGTGTTTATTCATTATTACCATTTAAAAAAATCAGTAGTAGTAGTAGTAGTAGTAGTAGTAGTAGTAGTAGTAGTAGTAGTAGTAGTAGTAGTAGTAGTAGTAGTAGTAGCAGTAGCAGTAGCAGTAGCAGTAGCAGCAGCAGCAGCAGTAGTAGTAGTTGTTGTTGTTGTTGCTGTTGTTGTCATTATTATTTATCCATCATTTCCCCATTTCATCTTATATTAATTATTATGAAATAAATCGATAGATAATCATTTCACTGAGTGCATAATAAGCGTGCTAGAAGAAGATTGAAAATTTCTTTCACTTGTTCTTGTAATGTGGTATTTCTATGTGCAAAGGTCAGATAATTTTATATAGGATTTTAAATAAATTCTTACTAAACTGAAAATAATAATAATAATAATATTGCGCATTTCCAAAATTGAAATTCTGCTCAATGCGCATTACATCAAAAGTAATCATGTACATGAAATAAATATACAAAATGTGTAAACATCACAGAGGTAATGGCACAAACAAACATGCAAATGATATATTTCTAAACTGTTTCATTCTTTTTTGTTGTTGTTGTCATAATAGCTTTTAGACCTGGAAGCCATGCTAGCTGGGGCTCCTGATGCTTTTGTCATGGTGGCTAAGAGATGGATGACCATAAAAAAGTGAGTTTATACTGTGTGCGAAGCCTGCTAGAAAATACTTAAAGAAAGATGGTAACATGCTTATTATAATGGTCTAAGATGTCTACAGGGCAGGAAAGACACTAGAAAATGCCTCCAAAGGATAGGTTGAGAAGCAACTTCCTGAAAAGAAATATGCTGGTTAAGAAAAAGAAAAAGACTAGTTACTTTCCCACTTTCTTAATTATCTGAAAGCTTCAGCGATTTAAATTGTACTCTTTGTTTTTTATCAATACAGTATAATGAAAAAGAAGTTAAATTAAGATTTTTCTGTACATTTTTGGATAATGAAGAGAAAACTTCTTTTATGCAGGAATAACTATTATTTAACTCCTAAAAATATGAGTCGTGACACAATTGTCTTTTATGGAGTTCTATAAGTTATTCGTTCCCAGTTTTTAAGCATCAAAAATTACAATAGGTTTTTTTTTCCTGATATGAGACAAAGATTAATTTGAGGGGTCCCGTTTGTCACAAACAATGTTAATATATTGCATTTTAACCTATTGTCTCTGTCAGGTTCTCTTTATAATTATTGTGCTTTTTTTCTTGTTTGGCCTTCTATGGAATCTTAAATCGGAAAAATTTCCTTCTTTTTTTTTTCTTTTCAGAACGACTGTCCCAGTGTCAAGTTTACCGAAGGTGTGGGAAGCTTTGCCCACAGTGCGCAGTGTTCTAGAGGTTTTGTCTATAAATTCTACAACATGTTAGATAGTTGACTTCTTTTCCAATTCTGTATTCAAATATTGCATAGTATTTGCAATTTTCTTTGAAAAAAAAAAACCCACATCAAACAAACAAACATGAATTATTCTTATGCACTATATTGCTTTTCCAAAATATGAAGTAGACATTATTCCTTTTTAAATTAGTAACAAGACATTCCTTAAAATAAGACTAATACTAATGTCAAAGGTATAGACACATAATTATTTTTATCATACAACTCTGCATATAATATCTATTTTCTTCCCTTTTATTTGTGACAATTATCTGAACCTTGACAGTTACACATTTCCAAACGAGATTAAAAAAACAAAAAAAACATGGAAAAAAACCTGAACAAATAATACTTTTGACTTTTGTGATAATTCCACATCTATATGTGAAAGGACATTGAATTTCTATATTCTATACTTTATTTCAAAGACATTGCCTATCTTTCCTTAAAAATGAGTGACATTGAGTTAAAAAAAGAAAGGGTATAATTACAATAGAGTGCCCTTGTAAACTCATTCACTCTCATTGAAATAGATAGTGGCAATACAGAGCCTGTACATTACAACAGGTCTGTTTTTCTTTCCTTACAATTAAATTATAGCTGCTAAAACAGTGAACCTGAAGGGTAAACTAATACATTCTTGTTCATGCCTCTTGTTTTTTCCCTAATATATACAGGTGTAGACTATTAATTGGTGATCTGGAAAATTATCTTTGTTTTTTGTTTGTTTTGTTTTTTTAAATGAAGTACCAAAGTGGTAGCGCTCTATTGTGTGATATTTTTTTTATTTCTCTTATATTTTACGATTAATATGTCAGTTGGTTTGTAAATTCACCAATAACAATTATGGTACTTGAAAAATAGAAATCGAGGGATTGTGTACATTTTTTGTGAGGGCACATTATTGGATATAGACACCACATTTTATAGATTGATCTGATGTGAAATGAACTTCAAGAATATGCACTATATTTGTATGTAAATCGGATTTTGAGTGTTCTTGAAAATCTTGGTTGACCTGAAATAAAAGAAAAGAGGTTTTCATTAAATTACTTCTGTTGGTCTTATTTTTTCGTGAAAAGTATTTCATCTGTATTAAATTACTTCTGTTGGTCTTATTTTTTTTGTGAAAGTATTTCATCTTTCCTTTCTCGTTGGTGCAAACAAAATGTTTTCATTAATTTATTCCCTTTCAACTTTACATTTACATAATTTACCTAATTTTCCGAATTTTGAGAGCAAGTAAACCGTATACCGTCATCATTGTTTGACATCTTTAGGCCTAGATCAATCCTGGTGTCATGACAGGCTTTCAAAAAGTTTCCTTCTACAACTTAAACCTTAACTGTTTCTTTCTATTCGTTTCCATTGCTAAAAATAAGCCTTGGTATCAATTGTAAATATTTTTAAAGACAGCGATTTTAAAATTTTAAAATAGGAAAATTACTTGCCTTTGCTGAGGGGAAAAAAAGGAGCATCCCTGCTTTCAGATTGTTTATAGGATTTTTTGTGTTTTTTGTGTGTTTTTTTTTAACCATGGGTTTATTGGTCTTTAGATGGATTGTGTAAATTAAGCACTTCTTTAATGTCCTACTCAGCTATTCCTACAATTTATCATTCGATATGCCCTTGCGTTTGAATTCAGACACTTAAAATTATGGTCTGAAATGTGTAGCATTGGAGAAATATAATTCTTCATAATTATATTATCTTTTCATAAAATTAACCAAATAACTGCTTTTAGAATGGGAAATTTGTACGATCTCTCTCTCTCTCTCTCTCTCTCTCTCTCTCTCTCTCTCTCTCTCTCTCTCTCTCTCTCTCGTGCTCTCTTTCTTTCTACGCTCTTTCTCGCGTCCTCTCTTCTTCCTTTAACCCTTCTCTCTTTCTCTCTCTCTCTCTCTCTCTCTCTCTCTCTCTCTCTCTCTCTCTCTCTCTCTCTCTCTCTCTCTCTTCTCTTCTCTTCTGTTCCCTCCCTCTTGCCTTTCATAGTAAATCGCGAACAGAACATCGTGCTTGTATCGGAATGTGGACATGCTCACTTATCGCTGTGGTTAAGTAAACAGCGAGTTTGCCACTTTGGCTTAACGTACTCGCTATCTCATTATCTCCAAGATAGCCAGCCTTGATTGAAACAATTGCAAAGACATGTAAACAGCCGACACCTTGTTCAGACCCAGTCTTGCTGTTGGGAGAAAAGTACAAGTATCACTGTCGAGGAAGACGGAACGGTATTAAGTGTGTTGGCTTTTCCCCCTCTGTCTTATCACTTGTCCTGCCTTTCGATTATAATTATAATCTAGCTCCATTTTTTTCTCTCGAAATAAATGCACAATTATTTTTCTATAGCTCTCAACGCCCCCTTTAAAATATAAACATTTTAAAAATACATGGAACAACAAACAGGATACAAAACTCGACTGTTTACACAGAGGTTTTTTGAACCATGATTATAATACCTTTTTGTCCACGTGTGACACTGACAGAATAATTGGATTTTCTGCTGAAAAAAATGGCGAAATTTAGATTACCTTGTAGCGTTATCTATTGATTTAATCATAGAGAAATATTACTGTATGGGAGCTACTAGCTCAGTCGGTTAGTGCTTTAGTCTGATAATTAGGAGGTCTCTGTTCAAATATCATCTGGAGCCCCGCCTTCTATTAGCATTCATTGTGAAATCTAGGGAACATAAAACTAAAGATTGTTATGGCCGATAAAATGTATAGTTTTTCTAGTGTAAAAATATAACTTCAGAATATGCTCAGGTTGGAAATGGATATCACGGATTAAAGACCAGTTTTATTTATTTATCTATTTATTTATTTATTTATTTATTTATTTATTTATTTAAGCCAAGAATAAAGCTGAGACCTGTTACACTCCAAGTGAGATGACCGAGCTCATTATTCTGGCGAGTGTCAGGTTTTGTATGCGACTCATTGATCCACCATATCAAGAGGATTTGAAAAATATATAATGCCTGAATCACAACTTTTGAAACACTGAAAATATTTAATATAAGACGCAGGGTTAACTAAAAATCCCAGGAAATTATCTAAGATAATGCAGTGACCAACGTGAATAAACGGAGGAAAAAAACAACAACGAGGGTATTATATAAAACGTTTCGGCTTTATTTAGCCCGTTCCCAGTGCACACATAATAAGGAACAAACATCAGAGGGTAGCGAAATAGGACTTGGATGGAAAAGGGTGATCGGTTAGGGGAGGGATATGGCGCAATAAGCTTTTATTTTGACCGTTGTTGTTGGTTCAGTGCACTGGCCAGGTAGGTTGGTTGTATACACCGTGACGTCGTTGGTCGAATTTCAGTTGGGGCTAGAGTCTTTTGGGAAAAGTAGCGAAGTTGGTAGAACAAAACGGTTTGTTATCAACCCAACGGTCCCTGGTTCCAGACCAACGCATAGAATCCTCCTTGGCAACCTAGGAGAAGTTAAGCGAGGACAGAGCTTTGCTTCCTCCGACTGGAGACTCGTCAAAGAGAATTAATGGTTTATACACAGTACTGTACCAATAAGCCACAGCGCTTCCTTAAATGATAGGCAGCTTATAAAGGTCGCAACGACTTGAACGAGGATTTTTTTTTTACTCACGAAAACTATGTCTAATCACAAAGTGCAGATAATTCAAATCTTTGTACAGGTCTAGAGTGAGTGAGTTTGTTTTTACGGCACGTCAGCACGGTATAACGGCTATTGTGCCCATGATGCCCTAAGACAGTTAATACATTATTCTAGTAGCAGCGGTGACTCCTTTATCTCTCTTGAGTGGTAAAAGCATACAAATTGTCCATGGAAAGGTTGGTTAAAAGTAAAGGGTATATTATTGTAGCTGCAAAGCTTTAAAGAGGGCAGTTACAATAATTATGCCGCCTCTAGACCCATTTAATGGCCTAAGTGGGATATTCTGATGGCCTTACCCCTTAAAATGGCTTACAGTATATTGTAACTATACCACCCCATATTATTATTATTATTATTATTATTATTATTATTATTATTATTATTATTATTATTATTATTATTATTATTATTATTATTATTATTATTATTATTATTATCATCATCATCATTATTATTTTTGTAGTTGTTATTGTAATAATTTTTATGTTCTATTTTGTTTGTTTTGTTTTCATGTTTGATTCGGACGCACCATCAGATATTTAGCCATATAAATGTTCTCCAGGGTCACCTCATCGCCTGCATTACAGTTATGAATTGTTTGACGCTTCTACAGTATTATCAACCTCTAAATTTTAAAATTATATTGATGCAATGCAAAACACATGATTGATTAAACAATCATAAAAGGGTACGTTCAAACAAAAGGCATCGTGATACGTTCTTTAAAAAAAAAAAATAACGAAAAGATGATACGGTATTGAACACACAACACATTGCTTTCTCACGCACTGCATTTTTCAATGATTTAATCTGCCCCTCACTAAGAGCTCACGCAGTACTCATCAGTATCACGTTAGTTCTCTGGTGTCCATAAAGTTAATTGAAAGTTCCTGCTCCTGGGAGGCCAGCCCACAGCGCTGCTTTACCTATCTTGACCGATGGCCATTGAGAGTGGCATGGTGTGACCAATGTTTAGAGTACGCCAGTCAGATCAATTAATTCCGGCTGTCACGATGCCAGTTAGTCAGTTAGTGTAACTGATAACGCGTGCTGGAATAACGGTGGACGGCATTATCACACACAACGGGTTTACTAAGATGGAGGGAAATGTGGTTCTTTCGCTTAATTGGAGAGCTTTAAAAAAGCCTAGTGCTCTGATGGAATTCCCGATTTTTTTCTGGGTGAACGACGAGTGTCCGAATCAGCTATAACAGGTGAAATTTGGGGGCAGAGTGGGGAACTATTGGACTGTGAGGTTTTGCCACCAGAGCTAGGAAGGGGGAGGAGCCTTCTTAAGCCCCGCCTCTTGAGCTCATCATGACCTCTTTCTGTCTCGCTTTGACTAGCGGTTCCGTCTGTGCTCAGTGCTGCTGAGATAATTTGTCTGGTTCTTCGCCGCAAGGAAATAATACTGTCTAGATAAACACTGGTGGGCTTTATTTTACCTTTGTTAAGTTTAACACATTCACGGACTTAATTACCGTCAGGAAACTTTCAAGACGTAGTAGATACGCCGATAACAAGTCGCGCTTTCTGACATGGGATACTTTCTATCACTTTTTACATAGAGAGAATGGTTATATTTCTACGTTGACTCATTAACTCTTAATGAATTATGAAGAAAGAGAAAGAAAGGGGGGTAGATAGATAGATACATGTAGATAGATAGATAGATAGATAGATAGATAGATAGATAGATAGATAGATAGATAGATAGATAGATAGATAGATAGATAGATAGATAGATAGATAGATAGATAGATAGATAGATAGATAGATAGATAGATAGATAGAAAAAAAAAAAAAACCAACATCAAAACAACGCTGTCACTTTGTACCTTATCATCGTGAGCCACCTGTTAGATTATCGTTAGCCAACTATACTCTCTAATTACTCTCCTGTTGCAAGTTATTTTATTTTGTTTGTTTATTGTTTTAAAAAATTTTTCCTCACAATTTGATGGGGAAAAAGAAATAACTTAAATAGAAAGAGAGTATTTTCTGATCATCTTTTTTTCTACATGAGTAGTGATTTAGTAAATATTTCATTTTACGAAAAAAAAATTATATACAAATATGTTAGCAATTAGATTTTCTAACATGAGGAAATGTTTAAATACACTGTAACTTGTTATATTGATACATTCTCTTTGTGCAAAAATTTGAATTGTTTGTTTCGAATTTCAAGTCAATATTGTTAATCGTATCAAAATGGAAAGAACAAGTAACAAAGTTAATACATGTAAGCTTATTTAAATCTCCATTTCAGAGAAGCTTATACAAACATTTAAACAAAATCTTCAGGGGGGTTCAGGAGGGGGGGGGGGGGGGCAAAACGAAAAGGGTACACGTACAAACATGGGGAATCATATCGCAAGATGTCAGATTAATTGATTTGGGGAAGCCAAACACATCTAAACTGCTCGGTGATTCAGATCCAGCTCGCATCTTTCTATTGCTCCACTGCTAATAAATTAGAGTGTGTGGGGTTAGCGCTACAGATGGTTCTTGTAACCAGGGCTAGCTCGGCCCCAGGTGAATGGCTGTGATAGGATCAATCTTTTTATTTGTGCGACTCAGAGATAAAGAGCTCAGTAGGACTGGATTTATTACGTAATTATGTAGAAAAGGAAAGGAAGATCACGAACCATTTTATACGCTTAAAGTAGATAAAAGCTAATTGTTATCATTATTTGAAAAACATGTTTGAATTCGATATATACATGAACTTCATTCGTAAATATATTTCTGTATCCAGGGCTGGATTGTTATTATTCTATTGCCTGAAAAATGATTGTGAATAAGATGATGATGATGATGATGATGATGATGATGATGATGATGATGATGATGATGATGATGATGATGATGATGATGATGATGATGATGATGATGATGATGATGATGATGATGATGATGATGATGATGATGATTAACTATTCCCTTGAGTGTCATTGACAAAAATATGCTAAACAGTAATAATTTAAAATTTTTTTTTAATTTTCTAGTCCAAATAAACCATCTACACTGATTTCAATTGAGACAAGCGAATAATTATAATGTCCAAGTAAGACATGTAGTTGTATACAATTTTGTGAATAAAAATGCTGCATTTGATCTTATGGTACTTTTAACGCATGACTCTCGCAAAAAAAAAAATCCATTCGGGCTGGGTTTTTTTAATGCATGAAAAAGAGAATACAGTACAAAACAAACAACTATTAAAAAAAAAACCCACAACAACAGACACAATTTATAGTCTCACAATTCACGAACAATAATAATTATATCTGTATATCGACCAAGCGACTGTCGAACAAGATAGTGAAATAAGCCTAAACGCTGGCGCAAAACATATGTACATTATATTGATTTATAGAAGGCGACATTCTTGCAACTACCCCCTCCCCCGGCTTTTTTCCTTCCAAAGCTATAGCACCAAGCCTAATATAAATTTATAACATAATAAGATAAGGTTCTACTTTTTATCATTTCAACAAAAATTAAACATGGTCCCATTCTTAGGCTTAATATTGAAATGTATGTTTCTACAAAAAATAACATTTAAAAAGATTATTTTGCTTTTTTTGGGATGATTAGATGATCGACAACAAATTAAGAAGAAGGTAGTTGAGGTGGTAAAGCACGCTGCTCTCATTCAAGAGGTTAAGTTTTTTAACTTTCCATTAGGTCGCACTCAGACAGAGAGACAGACAGACAGACAGACAGACAGACAGACAGACAGACAGACAGACAGACAGACAGACAGACAGACAGACAGGCAGGCAGACAGACATTCAGACAGACAGACGCAGGGACAGATACAGAGACAGTTAGAGGAAGAGAGAAATTTTTCAGACAAGAGATTAATTCAAAACAAAACATTATATCGCAATTGTTCGCAGTATCACGCTTGGACGCAACATAGAATTGGACTTTTTTATTTGTATGATATTTGCCATCGTGTACTGTACTGGTCTTCTGATTAAACACATTCCGAGCATTAAAACACCTTATAACTTTTTATGCTGATATTCATAAAATGCTTCAAAATCATTCATTTTCAAGAAATTATGGATCGAACTAATCAAAGGACTAAAATCTGGGATATCGCCTATCAATGGAAACACACTTCAGAGGTGTACATTAAAAAATATCATATAATACTAATATATTGTAGAAGTGAATGGCATACACCCCAAGTAACAGTTTTACCATACACTTTTCTTGTTTTGCACCTGATACTGTTATATTTGAATAGTTTACTCCTCCCCCCTCTTTTTTCCCTTGTGCTTTTTAGAAGACTGATATCTGCGCGGAGTGGGAGGAGGGGGTGGGGGTGGGGGCACTGATATTATTATCAGGCATGAATCACAGACGAGTGCGCTTTATATTGAAATAAGCTTGATGCTGATGAAAGTTCTTTTTTCTCACTTTAACAAATGTATCGCTAAAACTCTAATAACAACGAACGCTGCAAAAACATCATTTGCATCAACATGCATACATGCTTCATCATCCCTCTTCCCGCAAATTTTTTTTTCAGGCAAAATTAATGCAGATTACATTTTATTGCGCCTTATCAGAGAGGGATAGACGAAAGATTAGCTATTGGAACAGCCTGAATCTGTTAATCGGTAGAAAAAATCCTCAACTACTTTGTCTTTGTCACTGTCAAGCATTAAGGCAGCTGCATCTAGTGCAATTCACAGATATACTGTATGAATCTAACAGATAAACTGCAAAAAAAAGCGAAGGATCTTAAAAACTTCACTTCTCTTTATGAGCTTGTAAATGAATGATAGACGTTTAAGACTTCAAAGCACCAAGATTACCTCAAAGTTGATATTCGCGTCGGAGACATTAAATGCACTCGATGCAACCATATCAATTAACTCTCGTTTCCTGTCCAGTGTGGCTTCTCTTTTTCCCTCTTCCCAATTTTTTTCTCTGAGATAATGAACGAAATTAAATGATTAATTTCCCAAGCTTTCCACGGTTGCGAAGGAAAAATTGTTTCCCATCTCTGCTAATTATCTTTTGAAAACGATTTTATATTCTTGGCATCTTCCTCTTTCCAACAGATAGTAATTACGATCACCATATAATCGAAATTGCTATTTCTTTTCACAAAACCGCCCAACAAAAACACAACACTTTGCCACATGAATCGCAGTGTCTACCTGAAGAAAGCGAGGGTTGTGGTTGATCTACGGACATCGTACTCTTATTTATAAGCATTTCTGATTAACGCGTCCTAGATAACAAGTCGAGATCTATGTCATGGCGTTTCGGAGATTTAGTGGGTTGCTTTCGTTACAAAAACTTAAACTTAAACAAATCTGCGGAAAGCTTTTATTGCTGCCATTCTTAATACAGTGCAGGGGAACACTAAAGATGTCTGTTGTATTAACAGTGTATAATTACAATGAGTAAACAAAAGCAAGGCTGATTTGGATAAAGTTATAAATAGTTAAATGGATTATAGATAGAGAGATGGATAGCGAGAGAGGCAGATAAAGAAAGAGAAAGATAGGAGAGAAATAGAGATAGAGAGAGAGAGAGAGAGAGAGAGAGAGAGAGAGAGAGAGATTTAGGGGAAGGAAAGGAGACATGCATAGGGTGTTTGTAAAGTACAACTAACGGAAGCATTGAAAAGCAGAAGATAAAAAATGAGACGAAAACAGTTAAAAAAGATAATGTGGGACAAAGGAGTTATTTTAGTGCCTGGGTTGAAAGAAGAGAAATAACAGGAGCAAAAAAACTAAAGGGGATAGTAAAATTAATAATAGAAAAATAGAGGATAGAATGAGAAAGGAAAAAAAGCGCCAGACATAGGTAGAAAGAGAGAGAGAGAGAGAGAGAGAGATGGAGGAGAAAGAGAGAGATAGAGAGAGAGAGAGAAAAGGAGAGAGAGAGAGAGAGAGAGAGAGAGAGAGAGAGAGAGAGAGAGAGAGAGAGAGAGAGAGAGAGAGAGAGGATGAGAGAGATCAACAAAAAACAAAGATATCCATACTGAAAAGCTGTGCAAGCACATAACATGCTAAATATTGTGATACTAGGAACTCTTTGTGTGCCTTTGCAGCATAGGACTCTCCTTGGAAAACGGCCAGTCACGGTGGCCCTGGGGTAGAATATCGACTTCTGATGCAGGAGGCCCGTGGTTCGAACCTGCTCGGGTGCCTTCGTCCCCTACTTGTTGGGTCAGTGTGACTATAATGTAACCGGCTGTGACAAAGGTATGGTATCCCCTCTCTGTCTCTGTGTGGCATCGCTTAAAATTGTCAGACGTTATTCTTAGGCATCGTACACAATATAGCCTATTTATAATGCTCTCTAATGGCTCAATCGGTTATTGCTCTACTCAGGGAGTGGATAAGAGAGAGAGAGAGAGAGAGAGAGAGAGAGAGAGAGAGTGAAGAGAGATTTAGGGGAAGGAAATGAGAAACGCATAGGGTGTTTTGTAAATTACAACTAACGGAAGCATTGAAAAGCAGAAGATAAAAAATGAGACGAAAACAGTTAAAAAAGATATTGTGGGACAAAGAAGTTATTATAGTGCCTGGGTTGAAAGAAGAGAAATTACAGGAGCAAAAAAACTAAAGGGGATAGTAAAATTAATAATAGAAAAATAGAGGATAGAATGAGAAAGGAAAAAAGAAGCGCCAGACAGAGAGAGAAAGAGTGAGAGAGAGAGAGAGAGAGAGAGAGAGAGAGAGAGAGAGAGGATGAGAGAGATCAACAAAAAACAAAGATATCCATACTGAAAAGCTGTGCAAGCACACAGCATGCTAAATATTGTGATACTAGGAACTATTTGTGTGTCTTTGCAGCATAGGACCCTCCTTGGAAAACGGCCAGTCACGGTGGCCCTGGGGTAGAACATCGACTTCTGATGCAGGAGGCCCGTGGTTCGAACCCGCTCGGGTGCCTTCGTCCCCTACTGGTTGGGTCGGTGTCAGTATAATGTAACCGGCTGTGACAAAGTTATGGTATACCCTCTCTGTTTCTGCGTGGCATCACTTAAAATTGTCAGACGTTATTCTTAGGCATCGTGTACAATATAGCCTATTTATAACGGCTCAATTGGTTATTGCTCTACTCAGGGAGTGGATGGTCGGTGGTTCAAATTCTAGCCCTTCTCAGTATACCTATGAGTACAGGCTTTGCGGTTGACACATCTATAGCAGATGACGTAATCACGTCCTCAGACACGAAGTTTTCTGATCGCCCATTGGCTCCGTAAGAGAGACTATTGGACGCCAGTGCATACGCCATCGCCTATTGTCATCGTTTTCGATACGGGCCCCATTATTTGTTTCTCCCATAAACCCAACCGACGTATAGCATAATCAACATTACTTTAGCCCAGAAATCGGTTTGTGTTTGCACAGCAGTGAGGGCAACGCTCTGGAACCAGTTAAGAAAATCGTCGATCCACTTGCACCTAATTTACCCGACTCATCAACAGTTCCTCTAATTATCTATTACAGGACCATTTATAACGGGCTGACACTTGCTCAGCGACACCGAACAAACAAAGGGACGCTACTCTCGCCAACAGCAAGTAAATTGGCATCCGATGCACATAACCTGCCAGGTTTGGCCGTAAAAACAAAGATAATGGTGATTTAAAAATGCACGTAGGCTACCAGGATAAAGGAAAGTTTGAACGCTTTCCAACTAGCGGCAATAATATCCCCCCCTCTCTCTCTCTCTCTCTCTCTCTCTCTCTCTCTCTCTCTCTCTCTCTCTCTCTCTTCCCCTTTCCTTCTCAGCCCTACCGAAGGATTCCACATTGCTGTAGAACTCACTGAATAGAGATGAATGACACTTTCACTAGGGCTGCGCATTTCCGGTACTCCAGCCGAAAACAGGTAAATTATCCAGGGGTCATCAAGTATACAGCGAAAAATTGATATATACAGAGCTGTTTAAAACAATTAAAGAAAAGCATAATACATTAACGTGAATCTGATTCATAGCTATTCTAGGTGAGTCTAAATCTATGCGCTAAATTTCAATTTCACACTGAACCATTTTAAAGATTTATGTCGCACATAAAAGAAATCATGCGAGTGATTTCAGTTAATTTATTAAGAGGAAGTAAATTATTGAATAGATGGGTTTAATTAAATTTCAAAAGCATTTAAGATTATCAATTTACTCCACTGCGTAATGCTGTTGCTAAAATTTTTTAGGGGAAAAAAATTATAAAATTTAAAGGTTGATTACACGTACTGGCATCTAGCTCTATCACTCATTGTTTAAATTTTATCTTACACCCTCAATCATCGTGGAAACAAAACACACAAAAAAAGAAAATTAATAGGAAAGCAATCAAATAAATAAACAAGAAAAAACAACAACCAACGAACGAACAAAGAAAACAAAAAACAGCTCTAACAACAACAGCAGCAGCAGCAGCAGCAGCAGCAACAACAACAACAACAACAACAACAACAACAACAACAACACAACCCAATAAAGATAGAAGAGTAGCCTAAACATCGTGTTCTTTTGTTTTGACATTTTTCAATTTAAACAATAGATAGCAATGGCTTAATGATGCATTCAAGTTGAAATTAAATTTAACTGCAGTGCACTGTTATGCTACAGCCTCAGCTGAATCAAATTGTGCTGCTTTTAAGGGAAGAGGCAGTGTCAGCATCTCGTTGGTGTTTAAATGGGGTTGTTTTGATGAAGCAATGCGGCTTGCTTAAAACTGCTTCCAAATAATTATGTGCGCTTCAAATCCTTTTGTAACATAATAAGGAAACACGCTAAACTTTTGATTTTTTTAAAGCTATATCTATACGTTTGCTGTCAAAGATCTGATGCATTTTTAAGAATATTTCAAAAACAACTTTTATCTTTGTTTCATAATATTTATATGACAAAGCAACAAAAACAAGGTATAACAGCTGAGATAACAAAATAAAAAGCAAAACAAAATCCTATCGTTTAATCGTGTGGAGAACAAGCTTTAGAAAAGAATGAAATTTTACTACAAAGAAGGTAATAGAATGCGTTTTCATAAAGTACCGACTCGCAATATTTTTGCTTTACAACAGTTCTTCTTAGATTCCAATTTCAATTTCCTACAGACATCTCTCATATCCTACTGAAAGGAAAAACCAACAATATAATAAGAAACAATTAACTACCAGATAAAAGCACCTCTTCGATAGCCATGAAATTAAATTGGTTTTTGCAACAGCCATAAGTTAGATTGAGTGCAAACTAAAATTGCAGTAATTTGTAAATGCATTGCATTTCTCAGTCCCTAATGATCTAGATTCTAATAGTTATTTCGCATTTGACAGTTCATAAGGAAGGACTAGAGCGATCTTATTTAATCGGACCACAAAATATTCTAGATCCAGATAACGCCTTCATGTACACGATTGCATTTTGATTCTAATTTCTGACAAGATTTAGGAACCATTGTCAGAATAGATACCATTTTTTAATTATTTTTTTTTCACAATCTGCTACACTTAGGCCTAAATCTTGTTCCCCGTTTGTTCCTCCCTTCTAAATCTACGCCTCCCTCTCACCACCCCAACACCTTGCTGGTTTCACATTGCGCATCCCTTATCGCTGTCCATGTGCTGGTGGGCGGAGCCAACCTCAGGGCCACTGAAGATTGATGTTCCGCGGACGTCATGTATCAGAGAGCGACTGACGCAGGCGCCGTGAGTAAAACTCTGGGTGTGTGTGTGTTAATCATGAAGCTTAGAGCCAGCCCACTAACTCCTCATGCAGTTCTGGCTTTCTAGTTTCTAAACGTGAACGTAGCTCATCGGATCTTCTTCGTTCCTGCTCACCACTTCTAATGAGATTGAGACGTTGCCATTGGACGCTCATTATTCCTATCACTGGTGGGCGGAGCCAACCTCAGGGCCACTGAAGATTGATGTTCCGCGGACGTCGTGTATCAGAGAGCGACTGACGCAGGCGCCGTGAGTAAACCTGTGGTGTGTGTTAATCAGGAAGTTTAGAGCCAGCCCACTAAGTCCTCAGGCAGTTCTGGCTTTCTAGTTTCTAAACGTGAACGTAGCTCATCGGATCTTCTTCGTTCCTGCTCACCACTTCTAATGAGATTGAGACGTTGCCATTGGACGCTCATTATTCCTATCTCGCTCTCATCTCATCCTGGAAAGACCTGTCAAACATCCTGGCTTCTTGCAGACGCCCTTTCACACCCCTCCCCCCCCCAACTCCCCCTCCCCGCTTCCTAAGAAAACCACACGCAAATCCAGATAAGTGTATAAAGATGTAGGCCTATCTGTATAAGCTATAATGAAAAGAAAGAACTTCTCTGGTTTCAGGGAGAAAGGAGCTATGATCCTACCACGTCACTTATAATGCCAGCCGCGACCAATTTAAACGTCTATTCCCGTACAATGAAGGCAGTCTACCTTGTGAGATGATACGATCGGTTTCAAATTATGACGTCTTCGTGGCAAACGACTCTATTGGATAAGCAATACGCTAACGTTTCTTTGTCTAAAGTAACATTCGTATTGCCATCATTAGGAGTGGATCTAGCTACCGGTGTGCACTGACTCTTAAAAAAAAAAAATCGTCCCATCGAATAAGAGCAAAGGAGAGGTATTGATTACACCCGAACACCATCTAGCGCAGTTTCACTCGATCTAAGGTAGGTGAATTTGTATTTCATTTCAAATTTAACATAAGCATGCAATTTATAGGATTACTTTCAAACCTTAACCAAGTCGCGCAAAACATATTAATGTGATTTTCGGTTAGTTTTAGGCCCCGTAATTTTCCAAAGAATCCTTTACTGAGAGAAGGCTATCATCAGAGGCTAAAATTCGCCCTAGTTGAAGGACGAATGCAACCATCGTTGCATGTATAAATAAGACTGATAGGAACTTACTTTAAAAAAAAAAATTGACATGCTAACTCAGTGATACTGTATAGAGTTTGTCATCAAATCCAGCCTATACCCAGGTTCTATTCCACGATCTGATTGCCTGTTTCTGTTGGTCGGTACATGTACATGTATCAGGAAAGTGTGCCCGGATGAGGTAGAACTCGAGGTATCCTCGTTTCCTCTTTTTGTGACAGCATGTGGACATTAAGTCTTAAATGTTCGGACTTAAGTTTAGGAACACGCAGATAGATCTGGCTCCTCTTGTGAAATTACAAAGAGAAATAGAGAAACAGATAGATGGATAATAGATAGATACATTCGTAGGGTGAGAGGAAGAGAAAAAGAGAGGGGGGGAGAGAGAGATTGAGTTAGAGAGAGAGTGAGTGAGTAAGAGAGGGCTAGTAAAGAAAGAGAAAGTCTAATATTTACTCACCACAAAGTGTAGTTGATATATCTTAAAATATTAATAAAACCATAATTACAGAATCAATGTGATACAAAGACGGCGCCTTTTAGACAAGGCATGAACACGACTAGTTAAGCGTGCGACCAGATTAAATTTTGTCATCAATTAAATCTGGAACCGCTAGATGGGTCGTCCAACAATACAGCCATCAACTGTACTGTTCACATAAAACTTGCACATTTTGAGTCGTATTTAATGCAAGTAGCATTTGCATGAATTCAAAATATTCTTCAGTACAAATTTTGTTTTGCGGTTTTGAAAGGCATATCTTCATTGCCATGATTTGTACTGGATAAATGTTTCGTTAATTTTACGTCGCTAAGGTTACCCGAAGAATCATAATTTCAGAATAACATACGATAAATACAATATTTGAGCGAGGAGTGCAGTATTTCCTTTAGTACAACTAGAAACCAAAAGAATTGCGTTTCATCACCGGCATCCTTTTCTCTGCCATGAATTTAGTTATTTCTATTATATAAGTTTATTACTTGTCCATCTTTATAAAATCTACTGGTAACCAGACTGTTGGTATTTCTGTTCAACACTATAATGCTAAAAACAATACAAAGTTTCAATAGTTTTCCAACTTTGTAGTTATTTCTTTTTAATGTGGATTAAAAAAATGATTTAGCTTTTGATAATAAAACTCATAAAATTAATAATAACAAAAATAATAACAATAACAACAACAACAGCAACAACAACAACAACAACAACAACAACAACAACAACAACAACAACAACAACAACAACAACAACAACAGCAGCAACAACAACAACAACAATAGGAAAATAAACAAGCACAAAAATCTCCAAGAAACATCTTGACAAAATTTTATCTAAATTTGAATACGGGTATTTTACATACACGATTTATTTGTTCGTGTCAATCTTTTCTCATCTCCGAAAAACTTGCCACATGTACAGAACCAAGAAATATCGCCCAAATCTATTAAAAACGGACGCTGTTACTGCAATCCATTTTTGGCCGGACTACCTTTATGTAAACTATATAAAATCCAGTAAATTCAAAACAGTGCCGCTAGACATGCTTAAAAAATGGCTCCGCTGGCTATCAGTGACTTCTCGTATCCAGAACAAAATTGCTTCCATGACACACTCCATCTCCCTCCCTCTTGAGCTCTATGATTATCACATGGAGTAATAGTAAAATAATAAAATTTTAGCCCGACGAAGTTAGCAAAAAAAGATACATCTTCCCCCGTACACCCTTTAAAATGAACTATATTTCATCCATCGATATATTTATATGGATGATTCTTTCCTTTTATCTCCCAGAGAACAGTTTCCAGCTGAGCATCGTGCCCGAGGAGTGTCGCCTTACACCCTTTAAAATTTACAATTTCATCTATCAAGTTTTTATTATATGGATGATTCTTTTCTTCATCTCCCAGAGAACAGTTTCCAGCTGAGTAGCGTGTCCGAGGAGTGCCGCCGACTCTTTAAAATTAACAATTTCATCCATCGATATATTTATATGGATGATTCTTTCCTTTTATCTCACAGAGAACAGTTTCCAGCTGAGCAGTGTGCCCGAGGAGTGTCCCCGTACACCCTTTAAAATTAACAATATCGATATATTTATATGGATGATTCTTTTATTCATCTCCCAGAGAACAGTTTCCAGCTGAGCAGTGTGCCCGAGGAGTACCCCCTTACACCCTTTAAAATTAACAGTTTCATCCATCAATATAATTTTATGAATGATTCTTTCCTTTTATCTCCCAGAGAACAGTTTCCAGCTGAGCAGTGTGCCCGCGGAGTGCCGCTCCCTGCCCTTGTGCCCCTGCAGTTCCGCCCAGTGCACGGCCTATGCCCCGAGACCGCTGTCTCCAGCCCCGTACCCCAGGGCCCCTCTACCGTCCCTCTCGGCCGTGCACGCTCTCCAGCCTCCATGCTACCCTCTGAGCAGCTCGGTGGATGCCCTGCCAGGTCGGTTATCCTCACAGATTTCGATTAATAAACATGCTATTAATTGAAATCTGGGGTTATGTTTGATCATAGGATGATTTCACGAAATCGAGAGTTATGTTCGTAAAGTACTTCCAATACAGTGGTGTTTTTACTTAGACTTTTAGTCGATATTACAATTTTTTTCCAGATAATTAGGGATGTGATAAGGCCAAGACGTAGATAATTCTTTTAGTCGATATTATAATTTTCTTTTCCAGATAATTAGGAACGTAATTACGTGAAGACTTATATATATATATGTATATGTTTTTTCAATATACACCCTTTAGGTTTTCGTTAGCTCATCAAACAATGCTGACTGGAGGGGTGTACGTAGTGCTAAACAGTGGAATCTAACAAGTCTTTAAAAGAAAACAAACATGGCACAAACGGAAAAAACATGTCCAATATAAAAATATCCTATGATGCTTTAGCTTGTTAAACAAGATTTGTGTCTTCCATCAAAATGCAATAACGGTCAAATCTAGTTCCTTACACATAAACCTCTCCAAATCCAGACCAAATAAATCTAGTCTAGATTTTGATACTTTGTTTACCTTGAGGTCTACATAATTAGAGCAATAGAAATGGGGTTCAATCTCATTTTTGTGCTAGCTAAACGATAAAGTCTGTAAGACAATTGGAATTTATTTTTTCAGAAAGATATCTCTCATTGAACTTTTATGAGGAACATCGCCTACATGTTTTTTATTTGAATGCCGTGTTAGAGCGTAGCACACAATTGTGAGGCAGCGCATAAACATGGCGTTTTTTTTTTTCTATTATTAAATCCCCAATCAGACCGCCTTGTTACCTACTGGTTATGTCGGTGCCAGTATAATGTTAACATCTATAAAACGTCGAAATCTCTTTTTTGGTCTTAAAAAGGCTTCCATCCATCCATCAAGTGCCGTGCTTTGTAGCGTTGACAATCACGACCGCGCTTTCTGCCTCCTAGTTTAACACGCAGCGCCGTTTTGGTTTTACAAATGTATAATGGTAAAATATATTTTTAACGCATATGGACATTTCGGTTTGAAATTTCCGAGAAGAACAAAAATGTACATGCATCTTATCGTATTTTTTTTTAATTTAGGGCCATACTCCATTCTAAGCTCAGACCCAGCGTCCGGCTCTCACCAGCCCAAGCGGAAAAGGTCATGGTCGCGCGCCGTATTCTCCAACCTGCAGCGGAAGGGGCTAGAGAAACGCTTCGAGGTGCAGAAATACGTCACCAAGCCGGACAGACGACAGCTCGCCGCCATGTTGGGCCTCACTGATGCACAGGTTAGTAAGCACAACAGAAATCTATAATCATATTTATAACAAAGGTTTATGTAGCGAGCATATAATTTTAAACGACTACCATAGAACATTTTTATCCGATCTTTGTCCCAAAGTCCTTTGTTCATCATTTTATGTGTTAACAAGACAAGGAAGAATATTTCTTTATTGAATACCTTTAGATGGAAAAAAAAGAAACAAAAAACATATCAATTTAAAAAATCCATGCAAACCAATTAAACAGTACACACTCAGAGATACCGACAAAATGACAACATCGAAACTTTCTGCCGATTTTTCTTTGCGTTATTAAGATAACCAACCACATCTGACATTTTTTAAGTACCGTACAAAGTTTGTTGGAAATGTATTAAATTAAGAGGTTCAGCATACCCCACAAGATCACTAAAAATAAAAATTATCTGTCGAAATGATATTATGTGTATCACTAATCAGGGCACACAAATGCCGCCTACAGTTTGTTCTTCTTTTTTGCTTTTTTGTGTGTGTGAAAAGTTTGAAACATTTCGTTAATTTAAAAGTTGTCATCGAGATGACCGCTTTCTAAAAAGTACACGTACATTTTGTCATTTCAACCTATTACGTTTTTTTAAATTCCTCATCGACATATTTCATTTTGAAAAGTGGTAAATATAAAAATTGACATACATGTAATATGTTGCGATTGTTTTGTTTTTTCTTTTTTTTCAGGTTAAAGTGTGGTTCCAGAACCGGCGTATGAAGTGGCGCCACGCCCAACAGCAGCAAGGAGACAAGGGCAAACAGGACGACGATTCGGGTGTCATGGAAGACAACCAAGATGAGACGAGAAAATACCAAGACCAAGCGTGTGACTCCGCGGAAAAAGGTCTAGACTTGCGGCGTATGGATACAAGAGAAGATATTGTGGAGGTCGAAACCGCGTCATGCGAGGCTGACGTAAGTCAATGCTCCTCAGATGACGCACATAATTCACTGCAGCTAGAACAGAAAATGACACCTCCAAATTTAATGTCACCTATAGCCCATTGCGAGCTCGAGGTGGGCCTCCCAAAAGAAACGACAAGAGGAAATCCGTTTGCTCATGCGCATACTGTCTTTACGTCTACTCCAAAAAATAACAGCAAACGTTCTCAAGGTTCTACTAATAACGAGGACAGGTTTTTCCCCTTTGAAACACGTGACACCCTAATGCCCTTCCACCAACACCAAATAACACGAAGCCCCGCAAATCGTGATACACACGGAGAGACTGAGTCTGATTTATCATCTGCCATGCCAAACTCTTCACTTGTTTTCCAGGCTGAATGCAAAGCTATGTATAAGGCCTCTGACAATGATATTCAGCCAGACACAATTGATGATGATAACCATGAGATAAAGTATCCGAGTCGAAGGGAAATAATTGAGGATTCCAATGATGAGTTTGTTGCAGCTCCTATTGATGTAGACAACTAAAACATTGAATATCCTCAAACACGCATTTTGTAAACAGGACGAAGAAAGATTATTATTGTTCTCTGTTATGTAGGCCTATGTTACGTAACTGGTTTTCGGAAAGAGCTTAGGTCCAGTTTTGCAACTTAAGACTTTATTTCCACCCGACCAATTTAAATGGATTTGTCTCTTCTTGAAGTTAAAAATTCTCTTAAAGCAATAAGATAGTAATGGCGACGACAAACCATTCAATACATAATTATACATACATAAAGATGCCAATTGTAGAAAACAAGTAGAAGCTTTAAAAAGTACCAATCTCTTTTTTTTCACATAGAAGATGAGTATCAATAGTAACTCTTTGCTTTATTTTAATTTAGCAATGGTGCTTTATTTTAATTTAGCAATTGGGGTAAAACAACTGATACGCCTGAATTATGTTTATTCATTTATCAGACGTTCATTCGTACTCTATTGCATGTAATTGTAAAGATTATTAATCATAAACAAGAATAACGTTATTTTTTTGGTGTTTTATAATTCTGTAAGCGTTTTTTATAACTTTCTTTAGAGCTTTTAGTATAAGTAACATTATTTTTGTTTTATTTTGTTATAATGATTATGTTAATGACTGTGGTGTACATGTATTAATGTTGGGTCGGGTGAAGCATCACACCTATCGTCGACACTATAATGTATCTTCTTAGACACTATGGTGTATCTTCTTATATAATACATGTTTATAATACACCATGTACAGACAAGTACACTAAGATTTTAGTATTTAATATATTTTTCAGTCCGTCTACTTGTGGCATCGATTGGTATGTAAGTGTTCGCTTGAATTTTACTATCCATTGTGAACAACAAAAAAGACACCAATAAAAACTGAAAAAAGTAAAGGAGTATGTTTTTGTAAAAAAAATTCCCAAGCTCTCAACAACATGATAATTACAACAACAACAACAAAATAATCTTTAATTTGGAAGCCAATTATAATATTGAAACAACAATTTTATTTTAGCTTATCATTTTCAGTATTAAAAGCATAAGACACGCGTATCATTTTTGGAGGCGGTCGAGCATCAAATAAACAACTATAATATATCTCCAGCCAGTAAACGTTATGACAAGGAGTGACGGTGGAGGTGGAAAATAAAATAAAATTGCAGAACTAGGAGCTAAAGCTGAACACATCGGTCTCATTAAACTATTCAAGTGCAGGCATACACGCATTTGAGCCTATCAGACAGAAATCCGATATTGAACGAAAAACCAAGCAGCCCCTTGTGCTGAAGTTACTTTATTTATCTAATGATTTCAAAGCCGAAGTTAGCCCTATTAAAATAATTATTTTAAATTAGAATATATTTTTGCTGAACATTACCGTAATGGATAGATAACTTACCAAGAGATTACCACAGTCGCAGATGAAATAAAACACTTGCACGAAGCACACAAAGTTTGCTCCCGCCAACAAACAAACAAAAACACACCAAACACACCAAACAACAACAACAAAAAACGACACAAAACGTAACAACTTTTGAATTCATTGGAAACAAGTTTTTATTAAAGATTAGCTGTTGTCGAAATTTCATTCAACAATTAAGTTAAGATTATAGATGTACTATTTTCAACTCGGCGTAATATATGACAAGGACCGGGCGTAATATAACAAGGACCGGGCGTAAAGCGTAATTTGCCGCGTTTGGGCGTAATAAATTACGCCCAAAGCGTAATGTTGGCAGGTCTGGTAATGGATAGATAACTTACCAAGAGATTATCAGTTGCATATGAAATAAAACACTTGCACGAAGCACACAAAGTTTTCTCCCGCCAACAAACAAACAAAAACACACCAAACACACCAAACAACAACAACAAAAAACGACACAAAACGTAACAACTTTTGAATTCATTGGAAACAAGTTTTTATTAAAGATTAGCTGTTGTCGAAATTTCATTCAACCAAGGGATACAACATAACATATTGATTCAATTAAAAAATATTATTTTTCTAATAAAGTAAAGACAACATGAAAAAGGTATCAGGTATTTTTTTTCAATCTTGGTTCAGAGACAAAAGCCTAAATCATACTATCCTCATATCACAAGATTAGCAACAATACTATGTACTACGTGATCAATCCAAATGCAGTAACATTGGTAAATAATAATATTTCAAGGCCGAATAAATTACAAAAAGTTAGTATATTCAGCTCTAAAATCTACAAAACATACGTAGGCTTTCGACCTTAAGCCTTCATCAGATGCACTATAGTAGCTTTTAACAACATGTTTATGTGCCTAGTACATATAACATCACTCTTATAATAAAAAAAAAGATGCAATGCTTCGACCTGATTTTTAAATTATACTAGGTTAAATAATGCTTGTGTAAGAAAACCGCATACTATAGACAGACTCAAACAGAATGATATCCAAATCTACCCACTCACTAACTTTCGAGATAAATACAGACAGAGAAACATTCAGGCATATTCTCAGGTGGGGAGGCAAGCAGGCATATGTTTTCTTTTTAAATTTGTCTCCTAATGTTCAATCGTCAGCAAATTTGCTGTTTCACTAAGGGCTCCAAGACTGACGCTGGGAAATTTTTTGTGTGTGATGCCACACAGAGACAAAGCAAGCACAGCAGAGCTTTCGGCTCAGACCCAATATGTAGAGATCAAGGCGATCCAATCAGGAGCGAACCAGGGAGTTCCCAATTTAAAAAACATTGAGCCACTTCATGGCCCCCCTAAGCTATACATTTACACAATTAAGAAGAAACAAAACAAGTGGAGAAGAGTGTTTTAGTTCTTTGATGATTACATTTACAACCCTCATTTACCAAGGGCATAACAATAAATAATACTGAGGTTGTTTGAACATTAACATTTGCGACGTAATAACTTCAAAATGATCTTAGGTCGCCTTCTTTATTATTTTGAATAACCGAAATTGTATATAATTATATTTTAAAACTCTTTGAATTCAAAAGCATATTTTATAATTACCACAGGAAGTGTAATTATTATATTAATGGTAATACATCATTTGTTTGTGAACACTCGGTAAGCTGAACACTTGCGGGGAAAAAAGATGCCGTAAGACATGTAAAAATCACAGATACCATGACTAGAAAAGTATTTAAATTGTGCGCAGTGAACTGACAAAAACTAAAACCAACAACGATTTAAAAAAATAAAATAATATAATAATATAATTAATATGCGACCAATATAAATCTTTTGGACTGACCAAGATGTTTTTTTTTAATTTTATCACAGTTGCATACTATACATTTACACAATTAAGAAGCTTTTATCGGGCATTCATATGGCACTTAAAGAGTATATAAGAAAGTAGAAAAAACAAAGTAAAGGTAATAGATTACAATCTAAAAAAATGAGTATACCATTGACTGATACAAGGGGTTTGTAAATATGGGCAAGCCTCATTTTTGAACCAATGTATTCATCATTAGAGTGGTCATAAGGTTCAACTTTAAACAATAATATATTATTATTAAATCTGTTGTCACTGTTGTATGTAATAAGTGTTGATTATTAAAATCAAGAAAAGTAAAAGACCCCTTTAATGATTGCTAATGTTGTTGTTGTTTTGCTGTTGCTATTTTGGCCAGTGGCCTCTGAGCTTCCGCTATTTTGCCTAGGGTCATAAAAAGAGAGCCATAAAGAAGAAGGCAGCAAATCTTTGTAACTACGTTGAGCTAATGATCGCTAGTAAATTAAGACTCAATTAACGAACAACTTTGAAATAAGAAAGCAAATAATATATTAAACATGCTTTTCATAAATTAAATGTCTGTATGAAAAAGTAAAAATACAAAAAACATCAACAAAAACAACAGACCATAACAAAATAATAATCTTGACAACAATAATGCCATGCGAAGCAAAAAGCATTAAAACTTCTTGAAGTTTAGGTTAATTATTTACGAAATGTAATGTAACGCAAATTCAATGCTGCTGAGTATTTTCATGGTGGTAAAAGACTGTACATTATGGCAAATGAAGGGTGTAAACCTAAAAATCGTGTTCATGTCAACAATAAGCTATACTTTGTTTCAGCACAGCCAACAATGAACCATACTTTTTAAAGCGAAGTTACAAGTAAAGCAACAATAAAAACACAATTAAAAAAAAGTAATAACATTAACAAGTAGAAAAAACAGTAGGTTTTGCTAAATAAAAAATACAACCCCAATAACAGTTCATAAAACTCAAAACAAGCAACAGCAAAAACATTAAAACGATCGCGATAAATAAACAACAATTCAGTGATGCTGTCCGAGTCTTCAAAACGTTATAATTCATAAATATTAGGGATGAACTAGAGTTATAAAAATTGCCCTTATCAATATCAAACACACTTAAACAGAGTCTAATGTCATGTATCACAGATTATGTGGAATAATTCGTACAACATACAAATAAATATTACAATATAACTTTTATTTAAAAAAATATAAATTCACGTAGTTTTCAATACTTTCGCCCCTTGAAAGACCTTTAAAAATCAAACACGCCAAGCTCTTTGCCTAGACCCTAATAAAAAACAAACAAAAACAAAAACATAAATCAATGAATAAAAACGTTTTGCAGTATAAAAAAAAAACAACTATTCATGAAAAATGTTTGGTCCAAATTAATTAATACCAAAACAACTGGACTTTACAATAATATTGTAAAATTCGTTTTGACTTCATCCTTTTTTAGGACAATAATGTCTATTTAACGGACATGCTCTGAATATATATTGCCGAGAAAAATGTGTATGGTTTTGCATTGATGTTGTGTTGAATGATTAATACACCAAACATATAAAGCCTGATCAGAGGTCTCAAAGCCTAGGCTCTGTATTATACCATGTTTTTTGTTAAGTCAAAGTCTCACCCCTTCAATCTTGGTTCATTGGTTGCTTACTAATACTTTCTCAATGCCATACACCAGGAAGTAGTATACATAGCATGCGGATCTGAAGTTCTCTATAGAGCGAGGGAGAGATTTACCATGACTCCTGTCTCAGCTGGTCGCATTATACTGACACCGATCCAACCAGTTACAGAAGACGAATAACGGACAAATAAATCTGACGATCGTTGGATTAAATCCGCGGACCTCATGATCTCGAGACCAACGATCTACCACTTAAGACAGTTCCTCCCTAATGGCGGATCTGAAACCAAACGCCTGACAATTATATACCAGGACTACTGTCTCAGGCGTTCACATTATACTGACCGATCAAACCATCAGGGGACGAAATCCGAAAAATAAATATGTCAGATCATGAGATTGAACCATGGAGCTCTGATCAAAAGCGCAATGCTCTACCCTGAAGCCAGCCCACCCAGGCCGGCTCTCTTCAATCTTGAAGCTATGGAAATCGACGTACCAGTAGATGCACTTTACACATCAATCAACATCAATTAACATTTTTCATAAAAAAAATTACAATTACTGTACATTGCTTCAGACTTTACAGCGTATTTGAGCGTATGCAACTATGCAGTGGCGCATACTCTTTAGATAATTCTACTATAAGAGTATGTAAACACTTGTGCTATACAGTTGCCTTGTATGACAACCTGAGTATTACGAAAGTTGACTAATTTGATGACGCAGAGATTTGTACATGTAACAACCATGATGAATATAATTTTCATTATTTCTGAATTTGAACAAAACAGCAGAAAACATTCCAAATCACATTTCTGACAGTGAAATAAATACTGAAAAAAAACAACACATTTAATAATTAACATAATTTATGTAACGGTTCTACTCATACCTTAAGTCAGCACACATAAGACGAGCCTTTTGCAATTCAAGAACTCAATGAAATGAATTGAATGTTGGAAACAATAATTATTATAATTATCATAAATATTCATCTCTGTGATTGCTATCGATTTAAAGAGATTCTGACTCAATTTTGTGATTAAGCCATTATGATAAACTGAAAAAAAAACAAAAAAAAAAACAACAACAACTAAATCAAGCAAAGAAAAAAAACAACAACCAAACAACCAACAATAAATTATTATCCAAAAGTGCATACACAAAAAATACTTTGGATCTGTGAGAAAATCACGCAACCCCAAAAAATCCAGCATTATTTTAAAGAGACGCATTGTTTGCAAAAATTCATATTTTTGAAAAATACTTTGGGTGCAGAAGAAGAAACAAAACAAGTGGAGAAGTGTGTTTTAGTTCTTTGATGATTACAACAACCCTCATTTACCGAGGGCATAACGATAAAATAATAATACTGGGTTGTTTGAACATTAACATTTGTGATGTAATAACTTCAATATAATAACTTCTTTATTATTTTGAATAACCGAAAATATATAATTATATTTCAAAACTCTTTGAGTTAAAAAGCATATTTTAT
Organism: Elysia chlorotica; assembly: GCA_003991915.1. Taxonomy (NCBI): domain Eukaryota; kingdom Metazoa; phylum Mollusca; class Gastropoda; family Plakobranchidae; genus Elysia; species Elysia chlorotica. Next base: position 55,633 of record RQTK01000656.1, read on the forward strand.
AATAACCACAGGCAGTGTAATTATTATATTAACGGTAATGCATTATTTTTTTTTGTAAACACTCGGTAAGCTGAACACTTGCGGGGGGAAAAAGATGCCATAAGCCATGTAAAAATCACAGATACCATGACTAGAAAAGTAACTGACAAAAACTACAACCAACAAAGACTTTAAAAAAAAATAATATTATATTATCAATATGCGATCAACATACATCTTTCGAACTGACCAAGATGGGTTTTTTTTAATTTTTTTTTTTTTATCACAGTTGTATATTAAATTAATATCTATGTGAAACGTCGCACGCACACATTATTTTCTTTTTCACTTCATATACTGATACATGCAGATGTATCATTGCTTCCATACAAACAAAAATAACAACAAGTGGTTATGTAAAATAAATTCCCGGTAAGGGTATAAATTATGGGCTTGTGCACTTCCTTAATTTCAAATACTTAAATAATGTCCATCAACCAAATTTATGCTTGGAGAGGGTTCGTCTTCGTTGACATAAGACAAATTGATTTTTGCCGGCTGCCAGCAATGCTGAAAATAATTTTGGATCTATCACTGCAGTTAATTGCATTTTGATTTGGCAACGAATGCTCAGTCAGGCCAAGAGAATTTGGTTGAGGCGCAGGTGTGACGACATCTTGGGGTTTACATTGGTCTGCGGGGTCAACCGGAAGTTTAGGCTGACTTCCGGCAGAAGCGGGGTCGTCTTGGCCATTTTCGTCGTCAGGTTGAAGCGTCGCAGAAAATTTCGGCTGAGGATTGAAAAAAAATCCATGGTTTATAACTACAAAGATTAGAGATACAACACTAATAACTTTGGTGGTGGATAGCAGCAACGCACTGAATAGATCTAACAATGCTGGCTGGCATCCTAGGAGCAGCTCTATTCACCTGGAGAAGCGACAAGAAAGTTTTTTTTAAAGAAACAATGATCCAGAAAAAAGTGAATAAAATACCAACGAAACCATTCATTTTTTTATATGCGAAAAAAAAGGTCCCGTAATGTATGGTACTACTGCAACATGCATATGTTTAAAGATGGCCAATTTGTCTGAAGAAAAAAAAATAGATTAAAAAAACAAAAAAAAAAAACAAGTAACAAGTTATAAAATTGCCTCAATTCAACACAAAGATAGCTATTAGTAACAATAATACTATTGAAATGCACCTACATGGAAACATAGAAAAAAGGGGGGAAAGGGGACTGTGATTAATGGTGATTCGTAATCAGCAAATTTTTATTTATAAATTACTCAGGTATGACGATCTGATGATCAGGGGTCGTACGTTCAAAGTTGTGGCAAGCTTACGAGTCGTTTTGAGATAAGGCGAGATAATTTGAATAAAAAGGCTTAGGACGAGCTGTGTCCCATTGGTCTCAAGAGATACGACGACACGACCCCACGGTGAGATACCAGGAACTTGGCTGGTCATATTACACATAAACTGACGCCGATCCATTTAAAAAACAAAACGCGGAAGGTAGAGCGGAGCTCGAACGCCGGGCCTCTGAAGAACCAACACCACTGCGCTCCCTAAAAAAGATGGGATTTTCCCTTTTATAATAATACATGTATCAATACACTGTAGATATAGAACACCGGTAACTTTCTTTCCCCAAAACTCTAGAACCGGTAGAGCAACAGCCTCCGCCAGTTGCCTCTAGTCGCCAGGGTGGCGGGGATGCTTCCACGATGAGGTATTTTTACTGGCTTTAATCAGCTCCTCCGAGTCTGTTATTGCCTGGTTACGGCCCTGCTAATCGCCGTCTACCAGGTAGGGCTCGACTAAACACGGCTTTATTAGAGGTAACAAACCCGATAACTGGGCTATCACACAGTCAAATTACAAGGTAGTGGTCACATCATGTATACAAAGTATAACTACATCAAAGATAGATCTAGATGAAAATGGAAATTAGCACCACACAACCTGTATACTTAGACAAATACGCACAGGATCTTTATTGATGACCCAATTTTGTCTACAGTTGGTCCGGTCAAATATTTCTCCAAGTTTCTTTAAAAGACTACCGTCTTTCGTGATGTTTCGGTTTTCGTTTGTATTTTATAAATTTACGGCCATATTGTGCCCGAGATCTCCTGTACGATTGATCACTTGACTAATACCGAGTGGTAGTTGAGTTGGTTTAACATCCAACGTCAGCACTATATTGGGGACGGCCCCAAGAGTGACGTCTGACAGTTTTATGTGCTGCCACACTCGAGACAGGGCGATACAATTAAACTTGGACTAATACCGAGACGCACAATGTATTACATGTGCGTACAGAACATCGTAGTATACTGGTACCTTAGTTATACCCCAGCAATTAGACTCATAGATTATAATCTATAAAGGAAATTTCCTTGAGATTTCACAACATAAAAACAAAACCAAACAACAACAACAAAAAACCGAAACAAAAACAAAACACGTGTGTATTAAAACTTTGTTAGGATTTAAATTTGAAAATGAAGAATACAGGTGAGCTAATGCTATTATGAACTTTCTTTGGGTGTATTGACACCTCGTGTTTCTTTTTCATCACCTCCATAGGCGGTTTAAAATTCGCACAAAAAGCTGATGATGACTGGAAGCGAAATATGTACACACGTAGGCCTAATCAGTAATAATTTTTTATAGACAAAATTTACGAAGTTCGGCTAAACCGTCTAGTGCTCCATCGAACTTATAAACTCCTATTTTTGTCGTATTCTGTAACTCTGAGATTAAGCAAGGATGCTAATTGCCATTCATATTTTCCAAAGAAAACCGGGCTTGCACTTTCTGATGAGTTTCAAATTTTTTTACGAAAAGACCGTGCACCTAATACACCGAGTTACGCAACGAGAAAATAACCCATACCAATGTATTTAGCAAGGCAACTAATTATTGAAATAAATTGAAGAGCTTTTGATCACTGATGCCTATAACAGATTTGGAACACAAGAGTACATGTAATGGGTTTTTGTTTAGGCCATATTGGGGAGGGCCCAAGACTAACATCTGACTAGTTTACGAGCTGCCACACAGAGATAGTGGGGGGATACCATGGCTGTCTCAGCCGGTCACATTTAACTGACACCGATCCAACCAGTAGGGGACGAAGTCGCTAGAGCGGGGCTTGAACCATGAACCTCCTCCGTCGGCTGCCGATGTTCGACCCCTATGTTACCGCTCCCTCTTGGCAAATAATAGAGAAAGTTTCCAAAAGTCCATACGGTGATGAGAGCACCATTTAAGACTCAAACCTCAGACCCCTTGCTAATCAGTACAAAGCGCTGCCGAAGACTAACATCTGACCAGTTTAAGTGCTGACACACAGAGACAGTGCGGGGATGATTGTCTCATCCGGGCATATTTAACTGACACTGATCCAACCAGTAGGGAACGAAGTCGCTAAAGCGTGGCTCGAACCACAGACCTCCTGCGTCGGGTGCCGATGTTCTACCCCTATGCTATCGCTCCCCCTTGGCACATAATAGAGAAAGTTTCCAGGCGCCAGTACGGTGATGAGAGGACAATTTAAGACTCAAACCTGAGACCCCTTGCTAATCAGTACAAAGCGCTGCCGACTGAGCAATCTGGTAGCCACCGGTATTAACTCAAAGTTGCATAATGCCATATCTCCTTTCTAAAATACTCTCAATCTTAAGTATTAAAAAATATAGATAGGACTAGAAATAGGACATCATGCAGCTGAGGTGAAGTAGCAGACCTAACCACACGCGCCAGACAAACTCCTTCCGCCCCTCCGTCATCCGCCATCTTCATTGGGAAGGGGGACTTGCTGCTTGATCAAAAGAATTTCCGGCACTGCAGAACGGAAAGTATCAACGGAAAGAGATTGATCGGAGTGTCGGTGGGCGGTGCTTGAGGCACGCACGCATTTAATTGGCTGTAAAAACCGGAATCGCGTCTCCACCATACCAAGAGAACGTTGAGAATGATGGCTCATGAACCTACTCTGCACCTATTATAATCGGTGCAGGTGGCGTTTCCTGATCTAGACTGCGTTTTGTGGCGTATGATGGAGTTATGCATTGCGCTGCAATCTAGCATTTAAGATCTCCGAATGGGGTCTGGTTTGTTTATTTCTTAGCGTTCAACGCCAGCAACTAGGCTCCAAAATTGGGCAAGTCGCCTTATCAAATCTCTGGATAGTGTGCCTCTTATGAAAATTTGGCGTTTTTATTTCTCAACTTCACTGTAATTATAAAATTGGCTGACGTAATTGATTTCCCTCTTCTTTTTTTGTTTGTTGTCAAATAGCAGACGGAAACGCTTAAAATTACAGAACAAAGAGATGGTCAGGAGCTTTTAACCATGTTAATCAAACAAAGCATTTTGAACAGTTTTTTTTTCTTGCTTGGGGAAGAAACAATTTAGAAAATAAAACAATGGCCAGCTCTCTTTTTATGATTAGAGCGTTTTGCGGTTTATAATATTAGCGTTAATAGTGATTGATCAGTGAATTAAAAAAATGATTTCCAGGCAAAAGACCCAATACATCTGCATCTATCCATCCGCCCTATAACTTCATGGGTTTACACAGTGCTTCGAAATGAAGAATATTTGAGAGCAGTTATAAATAACTCTAAATAATCAAATTCTAATTGTCTTTGAGCCGCTTAAAGTGCGTGAACATTAATAACTGTCTGACTGTCTTCACTCCCAGCTTTCTGTCTCTCCCCCTGTCTGCCCCTCTCTCTCTCTCTCTCTCTCTCCTCTCTCTCGTTCAAGTTTTCGATGCAAGCTTTGAACAAGAAACAGTCGGATAGCTAATCCGAGTGTTTCCATTGAAGTGACTAACGTTAAAGTCCCGATCTCTTTAATCAGTGCTAGTGATGAAAACGTGCATCTTTACCGAAACCCAGTTATGTGTCAAATAGGTAACAACCTTTAGTACCAGGACCATACAGTTCTTGCCCGCTGAGAGCCGAGGTACCGAACTAAAATGTGTGCACCACTGACTCTACAAAGTAGATGCAATCATGGGTAGACTACATAACAGCGATAGAGAAAGAACCTCGCAAGCTTTGATCGCAGTAGGCTTCCACCCACCGCGCTGTGCAAATAACCCATGACCAAGAATGATAGTTTGGTGGACACCCGATTCGCTCGGTAGATAACGGCTGTTAATGATGGATGAACTAATCAATCATTGGACTCCCCTTTGGACGATTTTGGCAATTGTTAGCATGTTGTATCTGGTCTGTGGTCAATGGTTTTTGCACCCACAAAGTACGGGTACAAAAAATTTGTCAAAGTCTGAATTTTTTCAGACCATTAAATGTTGACGGATAAAATACATCATATGGTGAATTTCGATCACAAAATGACCAAATCGTAGTATCATTGCTGAAATGAATTTGAAATGTACAGTAAGAGACCGTTCTTTCAGCTTTTTTCATCTGTTTCCCCCCCTCCCCCTCCCCTTTCTTGTCAGCCTATAGTCAGCAAACATACAAAGTCAGCTGCCCTAAAAAACACCGCCCCACCCACCCCTGGAGCTGACGTCATTAAAGAACGTCCCTAAGATACTAAATCGGACAAAGCAACATCCAATAAAGTTTCCATTGTATATGTACCCCGCGACGTGCGAATAAAATAATTAAAAAAAAGTTTTGAATAGAATGATTAGGAAACGATGGTAAAATGTTGTTATCCGCACGAGAAAGAAGCGTGTTATGAACCATGCAGTTTCCTGGTCTCTTTTCTATTCATACATGCACCACTTATGCTTGCGTGGCACAGAACTGCACTGAATGTTAGATTGATGGATGTTTCATTGCGGAATCCACCCCAAGTTTAGCTCAATACAGTAACCTACATGTACTGGTTACTTATTTTGTATAAACTTCTATGAGATCATTACTTTAGGATACAACGTAGTTTTGTCCTCAAGTAGCTGTTGTGCGGCATGTGACGATGCAAAGAAAGCAGTCTTTGCAAGGCATAGCACAACGTAACACACCGTTTGTCTTTAATTGAATTAATTACAAAAGACGTGAAAACAACTCCTCATTACATGTATATGCATGAGCAATAATCCTGAGTCAAATAAATTAGGAAATCACAAATACATGTAATTGTCAAAATGGAAGGAAAAGGGACCATAAATCACCAAATTAAAGCTGTTTTACGTAAAAGGAAAAAAAAAAGGATTATCACACCGATGAGGGAAAATGGAGTACATATATCGATTCGGATTTTGAAGTTTGGCCGTTCCAGCAACGCCATTCTTAATCCCATTGACATTGAATGGAAAACAGGGATCGATCAAAACACGCATATTATCAAGAAATCACCAATTATCAACTATCATGTTTTATACAAAATCCAACACATCTTGCAGAAGTGCAAAAAGTGGAATTTTAACTTAGCTTATAAAATTACCAAAATAGAATGGCCGCATTCTAAAATCTAATGCGGTTGTTAGAAGTCTAACCCTCCTCCAGGATAAATGCAAATGTTATCAGTAAACACCCGATGATGCACAGACAACCGGGGGTGTGCTTTACAAAATGGACCAGTAGATACTGCGCACTTTGGAATCTGGATCAACCTAATCGAAACATGGAATGTACATATAGAGGCCCAAGTAGATCTAAGCAGACCGAAGTAAAAGCTCAGCGTTTATCGTGCTCGGTGAAAGGCTCTCTATGGAGCATGGCTGATGGAGTGCTCGAGACGAGGCGTGGACATACTGTGATAGATGCAGCAAGAGGCACACGGCCACACTCCCTATGGTGACAGGCGCTACGTGAGGGCTCCATGTCTGGTGTGATAACACTAGACGTTGTAACTAAGACGGTGTATGCAGATTTAGGCGCCCGCCTGTGACAGGTAACTATACAGTACGTTGTCTGTCTGAACCCACTTCTTTCTTGTTCATAAACAACTAACCTAGATGTTGGCCGAGGATGTTCAGTGAAGATCCACATGTACATTGGAGCCAGTTTCAGATCAACATAGAAGTTTTTTAAACTGAAGTTTCAGCCCACTGTACAGTAATCAGAAAAGAAAATTGGTGCCTCGCAAGTACATGTGATTTATATAGGTCTACATCCGTAATTGATCTTAAATAGTTTTTCTTAAACGTATTCCACTACATATGTACTTCACCTGTTAGTCGCCTTCAAATATCTACATGTTTGGTTTGGTTTGGCTTTTTGATTTCTTGAAGTCCATCGTAAGCAACTACGCTACATTGCGGAAGTGTTCCAAAACTAACGCCCGACAATTTTACCCACCGCAACATAGAAAAAAGCGGGGGTGGGGTGAGATACTATGACTACTCGACCTCTGGCTTTTGTCAGAGAAAGAGACTTAAGTCCAACACGGCGACGGGACTCCAGCATAAAATACCTAGAAATTGTTGATCGGTCATATCATACTGCTGATACCGACCCAACTAGGTGACTATTGCGGGGCTTGAACCACGGACCTCCACGGCGCCTTAATCACAGCGCCACCACGACTTCTGTTTCATCGGGTCACATGTTTTAAAGGGTTCACTAACAGTAACAGCAACACTGACTAAGCAAGTACCAGTAACGAAAATGTCGTCCGATCAGGGATTGAACCGGGGAATCGAAATGGGTTGATTTCTTTTCAGTAAGAAAGTGAAGAAGCTTCTTGATTTGTAAATAGTGTGGCCGTTTGGCTACCCTCGAATTCCGTCTATGACAATACAGCCTATAATTATAATGCTAACGCTGGACGCCTATGATACGTTGCCAACCTTACGCCCCCAAAAACATGTATACGTTTTCTTACACTTTATTGGTCAAAATTATATTTTTATGATTGGGTTTCCAGCTCTACCCTATTCTAATCAGATTTTAAAACGGCTAGATCACACATTTTGAACAACTACAAACATACGTCTTAAGTTCAAGGATTAATTAGGATTTCCATGTAAACCAGTGCTGGGTCGGAGATTATCTCATGAATCCCCTCCAGCGCTCTGGTTGTCTCAGACAACAACCTAGGAACACGCTCTTTTGCCAGCAGCAATTATGTCTGTCATCGCACCCATTGCTCCAGCCATTCCCAGATCGGTTACCACTTACCAGTTAACAAGTTGAGGGCGGATGGTCAGGAGGGTATGGATGGAGAGGGGTTGTACAGATAAAGTAATCTTTGAAGGGAGAGAGCGAAAAACTCTCATATTAGTCATAGTGTCTCAAGAAAGAACTTATACGTTAACGGGGAACCCAAAGCCTAATATTATACTCGGGATCCAAACTGAGTACATGTACCAGTACCATAGGAAAAAAGGCGGTCGACCCCGCAACATTCCGATTAAAAGTTGCACGCCTAGTGCGGTTTAAATACATGTACTGAGATGGCATACGTCTAATTTAATTATTTAGATACCAGCGAATAACGGCTTACGAGTCTAGCGGGTTACCAATGACGGCGCGGCGAGTGAGTGAGGAGTTTTTATTTAAGGCACGCATGCAAAGTAACGATAATATTGTACCCATGATGTCTTAGACGGTTAATACCATGACGAGGCACGCATCTTAAAACAATACCTGGGTTGTGTAGGTTAGAATAATATGCTAGAAAATGCGAGGTAACCAAAGTATCAATCACCAATCGGGTGAAAGCGACGATGGAATGAAAAGTGAATGAGTGAGAGAGAAAGAGCGGGAGAGAGATAAAGAGAGAGAGAGAGAGAGAGAGAGAGAGAGAGAGAGAGAGAGAGAGAGAGAGAGAGAGAGAGAGAGAGAGAGAGAGAGGAGAGAGAGAGAGAGAGAGAGAGAGAGAGAGAGAGAGAGAGAGAGAGAGAGAGAGAAAGGGATTTCATATTATAAGAGATTGTAAATATTTTTTGTCAGAATCAATACGCCTTTGCATGAAAGTGTCTATAAAGCAATAAAAGCTAGACTGACAGCCATGCATAGTTATAACATTATAGGTCTACTGCTTTTTGTATACAACTTTTATTGTACACGTCCTACACAGAATATATGTAGTCTACAGATTCAAGGTTTGCTCACACCGACAGTAAGTAATTTCAGTCTCAGACATGACATGTTAACGCCGTGATTAAAGGGCCACGTTTAATTACGTGAGAGCTAAACATAATCAGCCGAAACGAGCTCCTTCCGGACCTGTCTAATCGAGCTAAGCCCTCGAGCGCGGTGACATTTCACATAACGCATCTGGTGCGGATTTCCACGATTCCAGCTGGGCTCTTCAAACCAGAATTGTAGCCCGTGTCACATCATTATACCGGTAGGCCATGACAGTTTTGTAGATATATCTCCTTGGTATGGAACAAATTAAAAAGAAAATGTTAGTTTTAACTCTGACATTGAAGGTGTGAACGATTTCGTTTTCATACTATAACCGTTAAAAGCTGAAAAAAAAATTTAAAAAAAAAAAAAAAAAAAAATAAAGAAAGACTAGTCTTAACTCCAAAATTGAAGATGTAGAAGATTTTGTTTTTGTACTGATGCCCCTTATAGACTGGAGAAATCGGGGGGAAAACGGACACAGAAAGTCTAGTTTCAACTCGAAATTGAAGGTGTGGACGATTTGGTTTTCCTGCGGACACCCGTTTCAAGCTGAAAACGGCGATGGCAAAAGGGGAAAAAGAATTACATAGACTATAAACTTTGAGCAGTTTCATGTTTTAATTCTATAGGTTTCCTGAACTACCATAATTATACAGAGACGGTGGTATCAGGGGAGATTCGAACCATTGATCTTGTACTCGCTGATCCAGAACACCATCGACTGAGCTCCTCGCTGCCCAAAATCACTTAGTATCAAGGTGTTTAGGTGAGTATATATCTCAGATTAGAAGATATGTACTCTAAAAACAATAATACTTCGGTAGACATACATTTTACGTGATCTCGCCTACATCAGGTGAAACTAGGGCTCAACACACCCTCTCTGAGAGATCATTGTAGTTCCGCAAGTAAAGATAGATCTAATTATTTTATATTTTTAAAACTAGTGTTCTATACTTGTTAATTGGGTCTACTCAACGATATGAAAAGTTACAAATCAAGAGAGAATGTCCCGTAAACAGTTATGGCAATACATTATTCAGGTAATGCATAGCATAGAGGAAAAAATCGCTGCAATTTGCAAAGATTTTGGGCTATTTAGTTATTATTTTTGTCAGAATGCCATAGCCCCTTCTGACTTAAGAAAAAGCACAGTTATACATTTATGATTCAAAAAGCACCACACCCAAAAAGAAGAATAAATCACACATAAGTTTGTAAAAAATATACCATATATAATCGTTATCAAGCATTAAGAATTTTGTGACAGCCTTAACCTATTGTGAAAATGGCAAGGCTTAACCAATGGAACATAAAATTAATGTGAACCTAACTTTAATGTACCTAATGCCTATAAACAAACATGTATAGAACAAAAAAGAAACCAGACTACCAAAGAGACGCGGACTTTTCAACAACAAAAAAAGCTCGGAAAAGTGCAGGTGTTCCAAAATTGCAGCCGTGACAAAATATTTGTACGAAATTTACTGCACAGGAAGTGAACGCAAAAAGATAAAAATTGAAAATGAAATTGTCCGAACGACGATAGATTCGTTAAATCAAAGACATAAAGTTAAAAAAAAAACAACCAACGAAAACACTTTATAAATAATTGGGTTCCAATTTTATCGTCCACGTGACACGACGATTAATAAATGGGAGCGTTTCGTTTTCAATTGGCAGTGACTAAAAAAAATTCCAAAGATCTAGAGGTGGTATCATTATACAAAGAGAAAGTAGATTTATACACCCGACACACCCACAGAATCCTTGATGATTAAATTTAGGAGCAAATAGAAAACACGATATAAAAGTCATAAAATATATACACGTTCAAGACAAAAACAACAACTCCCTTTCCATGACAAGTTTAAGACACGTTCACGATTGATATTTCCTTCAATCCATAAAAAGTTCGATGCGCATGAGAAAAATACCTACCCTTTTCCTGTTCCATCAAATTACAAATACAATATTTAAGTTCCCGAAAACTCGCTGCCATGTTGAACAGCTTGGGTGCTTTTTTTTTGGCATGCAAATGGATGCTCTTTGTACACTTGCGAAGCGCTGTTTGTGCCTCTGCGAACTCTATATCCTGTGGTAGTGTACCGGTAGATACAAATAGGAAGTCGATTTATACGCCCGGCCTACCATTTAAATGCCACAGTTGGACATCTAATATTATTTATCTACATCTCATTGTTCTTTCTATCCAAGATGCATAAGTTAGGTTTATCCTCGAAGCACAATCCTTTCAAATTTAGTTTTAATTGACTGCCTTGTTACACGATTGAGGGAATTGTGTTTAAAACATACTTTTTTTTAAAATATTTTTTGTATAACAACATTATCTTTGAAATTGCAACCTGCTGGCGTTTAAAATGCTTGTTACGTCGGCGTTGCGATTAATGTGCACGGAAAAAACATCCAACTGTCAGATCTTATCATGTATTTATAATCTTTGGTCAGGCGCCAGATCTAGTAGATCCCAAGCAATAAGAAGTTCAACCCGTGGGTGGGCTGCGGTACTTTTCTATAATTTACGTCTTGTTAAGTTGAGAATGAGATTGAATCGTGACTCGGTTGGGTGGGAATCGGGTTTGAAAAAAATAATCGAGTAGTCGCGCTACGAGTAATTTATCTGTATGAACGTTGAGAAAAGATCATGACCCAGTACATGTTTTTCTTGGTTTCTTGGTAACTTATTCTTAACCTTGATAGTCAGCAACTAGATGATATCGCAGATGGGGTCCAAGAGTTATGTCTGCCAATTGTTCTTGCAGGCATACAGATACAGAGCGGGGATACTAGGACTTCTTTCTCAGCTGGTCACACTGTCTAACACTAACCCGACCAGTCAGGAACAAGATTTCCCGGTCGGGAATCGAACTAGCCAGGCACTTCCCGACTAGGAGCCCCGTACTCTATAATTGAGCCACCACGATCACTTATAGTAAATGTATCATATCTACTTAAACTAGTGAATTTTACAGATCAAAAACATATCTTTCTTCAATAAAACAAAAAGAAATGTTAGTTGTTAAGCATATAACTCAAGTTAGGTATTGAATTTTGCTTCAGAGAAGAGGTGCTTAAGACTTAAATTTGTATTGGGAGTATTTCCACCAAAGCAACATACGGCCGAAACTATAATTGTTGAGCTTTAAGTTTAGTTGAAATTTCCATCGTAAAGGCGAAACTATTAAAGAGAAGAACCAGTTATGGCCTTTTAAAAATACCTTTTGTTCTTTTACTGCAGTAAAGATTTACAATAAGAGACATAAAAATACATACATAAACATGGAAACCAGTATTAAGACTTGATAAGACTAAATTGGCGGCATCGATAAATGAACAATCAACGAATAAATGTGTATAAGTGTACATTAATGGGCAAATTGGTTCATGTATACATCGGTAACGCACTAGTGTAAAGGTTTATCAAGGTCAAACTTGAAATGATCAAATTTATATAAATTAAAGGAACAAAACGGCACGATGCTGTAATTCTCTTAATACATGTACAATTGACTCATCTTCCAATTCGGTTCTTTATTACCGTACTGGATTTAGTAATCCAAGAAAGTATTTCTTTCTCGGCGAAATGGCATCGCAGCAGGTACCAAGTCGGCTCACCACTGAGCTGCTTATCGGGCAAATTAAGTGCTTAATCACGAGTGTGAGTAAACATCAGAGACACTGCCACCGCGGGTGTTATCATCTATCACAGGCGGTAAAGCGCTGGTCTCTGGGGCTGGCAGGCAGCGAGGCACAAACGAATCCCGGTTCAGAGACTCAGAGCTGCCTTGGTGTATACATGACTGTATACAAGAGGTCTTGCGATTGTAGGCCCAATAGCGAAAACGAAGACGAAAGGTAAGGGAATATGCGCCGACGTGCATTGTTGAGTTGGTTTAACGTCCAACGTCAGCACCCTATAGACTATATTGTGGACGGGCCATAATACTGACGTCTGACAATTTTATGTGCCGCCACACACGAGACAGGGCGGGGATACCATGACTCCTGTCTCAGCCGCTCACATTAAACTGATACCGATCCAACCAGTAGGGGCGAAATCGCCAGGGTTCGGACCACGGACCCTCTGCGTCGGAAGCCGATGTCCTACCCAAGGGCTAAGTGCAATCAAACTTCAAAGCTCTATCGGAGACTTCCAGAGCTAATGGGCGTTTAGAAAACCCGACGCTGTAGCACCGTGATTGTGTCATCCTTATCGCCTTGCGGATCGCAAGGCATGTATTATTTTACGGTTTTTAAATGAAACTATCGTCGCAATGATACAATGAAGGCTTTAAAAGATACAAGTAAAAAAACAAAACAAAACATAAAACAATGATATGGGTCTAGTAGACAGACAAGCAATAGAGCATCTGCCAGTGGGTAATTCAACGTTTCTTTTTCTACTTCTTCAAGCTAATGAATGTGCATTAACATTACCCAAGGATGATTTTCTTTTCTCTACCTTACAAAAACTTGTAAATAACGTAATGCAAGTGATTTGGTAAGTTAAAATCACTGTACAGTAAATTAATATTAGTGTGTTTTTTCTTCTCCGCGGACCACCTGGTTGTTAGATCGAAGACTTAACTTTACTATGGATGACAGAACTGAAATAGGCCCCTTAAAAAAATCATTTTATAATGCATAAAAATTTCGGAAGCTTAAGAAAATGCTCAAGTTTAGCAGAAACATGTTATTGTTATTACCATAATATAATTTACCTTCCCAGATCCCACCAACAGCACAACATTTTCTTCCTCAAATCATGTATTGTATTGTCTATGTAATACTGCTTGGATCATTCAACGCAGCTAGAAAATTGGATTCAGACAATAATCTTCTTTTTTTCCCTTCTGCTGTCCAAACTACGCCTAGATTTAGATAAATCTTCCCTTGATGGCAATGGCACGTAGATTCTAGATCTAAATGTAAATGTAAAACATCAGTGCCAACAACATCTTTGTTTAAACTATAAACATGACTGACACAAGAAGTAGTCGTGAGAAGTTTGGAGAAGGCCTCATTCTCACAGCCAAAGAAAAAAAAAAGATTGATATCTACAAGTACACGCATACATTATTGCTGTAAATTTTTGAACAATATATTGTTATTTATAATAATTCTCATACTGACTATAAACTTAAAATATTTTATTGATTTAAATCTATTATTATTATTATTATTATTATTATTATTATTATTATCATCATCATCATCATCATCATCATCAATAAATCAATATAATGCACGATATGTTTTGCGCCAGTGTTTAGGCTTATTTCACTACATGTATCTTGTTCGACAGCCGATTGAATTGGAGGCTAAATAATAGGTATCAATATTTTATCAGATTTGTTGAGCTTGTAATCTTGATTTTTTTTCTCCATCTCTTGTATGAGACAGACGTTTCTAAAAAAAAACAACCTTTAATGTTAATCTTCATTATTTTCTACACTGTCTCATCAAAATTTTGATCATCATCACCATCAACATCATCATCATCATTCCTATTTGTTTATTTGTTTTGTATCAAGCGAGAAATATTAACCGTCTCTGCTTGCAGGCTGGGTAAATTAAGATCTGGAATTACACGCTACCCAACAATTCGAACCTTCGTCGGAAAGTTATAACTGAGCCAAAAACAAAATACGCAACAATTGGCAATTAAGTTATCGCAGGCTGCTAGTATAAAAAAAAAATCGGGGAGGCAGTTCTACATGCAAATGTAGACAAATCTGAAAAGTAAAATTATATTGTAGTTTTGTCCAGGCTAAATGCTAATTTGAAGTTGTAAGTAAGTTGCGCGATGGCTAAGATATACATGCAATTGCAGTGTAGGCCTACGTGATTGTATGTGATATATTTCGCTCAGACAAAGAACTTATAAACACGATTGAGTATTGACATTATCTTGTGTAATAAGTCTGAAACAAGTCAAACAGGACTAACATAAAAATTATCTTTTTTATTTCCTCGTCAGCAATAAGGTTAGATAGTCACATCAATAGTGGATGGACCCCAAAACCAAAATCTGACTATTTTAGTACGAGCTGCCACACCCAGGCAGAGCAGGGATATCAGGACTTTTGTCTCAGCCGATCGAATTCGAAGTGAGGCGCCATGATCGGGCTTCACATAAGCTGGTAATACAAGATAAGTTGCTTTCACAAAGAACTTGCAGACCGCGCCTTATGCTGTATAGTTAGCACTCTACTAAAGTGATACTGATAGGCCTACTTTTGGTGCATTTTGTGTACATTGCACCAAGAAAAGCCGGCAGTCAAAAGATAAGTTTCCGAGAGGCCTATTTAAGTATACATACAGGCCAAGCCACCGAAGTGAAAATTTTTTTTGTGAAGTTGGACTTTGAGATTAAACTTTTCCATTCTTATCAGCGTCAACTATTTTGGCCCATTGCGGTGTTGGGAACCCCATTTTACTAGGTATACAAACCAACACAACGTTAAAAACTATTGTCTAATTAAAATGTGTAAAATAGTATCATGTTAGCTGGAGAGCCACTACAGTGTATTACGCTCAGTGCAATTTCCGCGACTTTAGCTGGAAACATGACAAAAGGTGTTTCCGGGTATGAGCCATGCAGATGTTTCGGAAAAAAGAACGCTTTGCATTGTATGCACTGCGAATTTTTTGTCATGTGCGACAAAGGCAACACACATACAAAGTACTTTTGCTTTTATTTTTCCCCATCAGATCAGTGCATAATTATGCTGGAAAAAAGAAATCACAACAAAAAACGCCTTTGTTATATCCTACCTAAACCTATTCGTGTTACTTTCGAAAAGCTCGCTTTCAATTTTGTAGTCTTGGAGACGGGTTTATCAAAACCGCAAAGATGATAAAAATGGTACAAATATTCCTGTTTAATTGTACAATGCTTTCGATGAAGCAGAGGTAACTAGTTTGTAGTAAAATCGTTTCCAGGGCTCTCGGTATTGTCGCTGCTGATAGGTCTTGAAAAAAAACAACTTTGTCAATATTTTAATTTTGTGTAAACCTAAAGATACGTTACATGTTTATATTTAATACTTCACACTACAGCAAAATAATATTCACGGTGCACACGATGAATGATGACTGACACACAATTCGAGTTAAACGCATGTGAATACAGACATACTTTGAAGTGTTAACATTCTGGTGCCAGTACATGTAATGCCTTTAAATTACTAGCCACTAACCGAGCTCAACATTTATAGTCTAATCAAAGCGGGAAATGTAGACGAATTTAAATGCAATGTGCCAATAAAGTTAAACCTTCATCATGTATCGGCGAAAACAATTTTCAACGCTTAGGAAAAAGGAGTATCGTAATTTTCAGTTTGATTAAAAAAAAAACAACCGACGAATTGGTAGTATGTACATGTATTTGGCGCCAGATTGCTGAAACTTACGCTTGAAAAAAAGGTTGAGTGGTTTCTCTTGTGCATATAGGATAAAACCAAATAAGACTAAGCCTAGTGTTGTAAGCTTCTTTAATCTGCTGATTTACTAAAAAGGAAACATAAATTCAGTGGTATTAAAATTAATCTATGTATTGTGTTGAATTTGCTCTCATTAAAGAAGTTTGCATTGGTCAAACATACCACGTAGCCACGCTAGAGAGGCTCGATTAGTGCTAATGAACTATGTCCCAGATTGCCTTCTGCAATATAACATAAATGATTAAGTCACATGTATTAGAGGTGACAGTTACCTTTTGACTTTCCAAGTCGTAAAAAAGCCGATTTGATCAGATTACACAAAATCCTGATTCGCTTATAGCGGTGAAATGGATATAGGCAAAAAAAGTTTCCAAATGTCATTGCATATAATTTGACCAAATATTCCTGGTAACAAAAGACACACAAAGGGATATTTTTTTACGATCTTTTCTTAATACAAGCGAGACCATCGCAGTTTCGGAATCACTCTGTTCTCGGTTCATCACAAACAATTGTGATACGTTTTTGTTTTGATAAGTTTTACCACAGCTTTGTTGTCAAAATGTTCGTTTACAAAAACAAGAGTATCTAAATTAAAGCCACTTGCATACATGTAGATGCAAGTATGTAGTTTTTGGGTGTTTTTTTTTCAAACCATTTTTGGTTCTTCGCTAAATTGAATAGGATTGACTGCTTACTGACATTTAAATGATACACTCGTTCAAAAGTCTCAAAGAGAAATGAATACTTTATGATCTTTGGTCATAAACCATTTTACAAAAATCTTTTTGTGTAGTTTTCAATGCCACATTAAGATCTTTTGTAAATACCTGTATAAATAAATATATATAATTTATAAATAAACCATCTAATTTTGGCACTTATAAAACGAAACAAAGTCTTGGAATTTTTTTTAACAAAATGCCACACAGCAATTGAGGAACTGTGACAGAAATGATAGCAAACTGATACAAATATATGTTTTTTAAAGTGATGATGATCATGATGACTGTGAGATAAAATATGCTATAGCCAGCTCTGCAGCTTTGTCAGAACTCTATACTTAAGCTTGATGACAGGCTTACTTCTTTATAGCCCATTCACTCTTTTTCATATCATGCATACATAGGCCAACTGAACACCACTTTTGCTGTTGTTTAAAAGAAGAGATAAGATTTACCGATTTATCTCAATAATACCTGGTTTTACTCCTCATTTGAATTGTATCTCATTTTCATACTTGTATTTATTACATATACCTCAAATATTCTGATTTTTAAAATATGTTTAGTTACAGCATACAACAAGAAAAAAAAAAACATTTTAGAAAGAGACCCTCACAGGGACAAAAACAGTCCAGATTTGCAAAGTGCTGTCAAAGGCAACACAATTTGACATACTCCTAATTGATTACATGCACTGAAAGTTTTTCTCAATCTTTTTTGCTCAACATATTCTGAAACTCGCCAGATAACACTTTGTACTCAATGTGGTACCTAGCCTCGCTTATAATGAGAAAAGAAAAAAAAGAAGAAGCGATAATTCAGTAGACTAACTCTAGAAAAACATGGCATCAAATATGATAAACTAAATGATGCATCAAAAAGTAGTAACTTATCCTTTAGAACCAAACACAGATTTTCCAAATGATCAAAAATATACATTGATCAATACCTCTTATAACAACAGCATATACCACAAATATACAAATAAAGAAAATTGAAAGCATTCATCAAAAATGCTATTCAAAACAAATCTTTTTAAAGGCATGTCACATAAATTTATACAAGACACAATGACTTAATAACAAGAGAAAGTCAATGAAGGTCGCATACAACAGCAAACACTTTATTTATCTTTAAAAACACAGTCACAAGAACAATGAAACAGCATAACAACATACAAGAAAAGCAATACCTACACTCATTTACAACCCCTATAAGCTCGCTTTCCCCCTTTGTGGAAGTTTCTATCCCATTAGAAAAAAATAATCATGCAAACAAAAATTGTTAAATCTGTAGATGTGAGTTTATCTTCACAACTTTTTAAAATTACCTTACATATCATTTGTGAAGCTTTTGCTACCTTCTATTTACAACAATAAAAAATATACCAGCAAGATATATTTCACTATGAAAGTATGAAAAAAAGTCGGAAAATTAACATATTAACTGCGTATTTAAAATAATGAACATATGGAGGATAAAAATCCAATCAAATATTTACAAAACAAAATCTTGACCGAAATGTGTAGAAATCAATTTTTGTAAAAATATTTGGTTTGGTTTAGCGCCTTTGCAGCAAAATCATCATCAGTTATGCGATCCCAGTCTCTCTGGGTTTGTCCTACAATAAATCCCAAGTCGCGACGTCTGTTTTGTGTCTTCTTTTCCTCTAGATCAGCCCACCTCACCTGAGAGAAAAAAAGAAATACATGTTATGAGAATAAATTTCCATTGGTAGAAAAGTCAGTGAATCATTATTTACTATCTATTATTTAAAGTAGAAGTCTAATAAAACTAAAAATTAAGATCAACGAGTTTCAACCATTCCTAGATTCTTCTTTAAGCTAGTCATAATTGATTTTGTATGTAAAAAACACAAACAAAAACAACCCCCCCCCCTCCCCTTTTAATTTTGTTTTGTATCCTGACATTTTAACATATCACAATAATTACAGGTATATATACATAATAGTTACCCCTTGTAATAAAATTAATATTTACATGAGGCCTTCAAGTTCAGAGAGATGGGGTACAAAACTACAAAACATGAAATGAAACAACAATCTGAAACTCTGATATTATGAATGTTCAAGATTAGGATAGAAAAGGAGAGGAATATCCTCAGTTGTACAAACATTTATCTGAAATTCATGCCCTTGAAAATGTTTTGAAAAAATAGAATAACTGTCATAGTACTGTCATAAAAAGGTGAGTTCCCCCATCTTTCCTCCATTTGATGATGATGTGACTTTGGAAAGGAGATAAAGGGGACTGATTGATCTGATAACAACCCTCAGCGGTCTTTTAAATCTTTCAGGTTTCATATTTAAAGGGCTATTGATTCAAGATGTGACATTTGAGATGAAATGATCCTGTTTGAAAATCGAAGGTATAAAGGGTTTGATTTGAAATTCATTGTTCAAGATATTTCGAGCATAACAGACCTCAAAAAACATGAAATCCAACATGTTGCTACTAGATATTCAACAGTAGCATCTAGATAATTGGTTTAAAAACCATGCTTACTCTTTTCTTTCCCGGCAGAGATTCTCTGGAGTAATAATCATCATCATCATCAAGTTGGTCAGGTTGATCAAGCTGTAAATAATCCTTTAAACTTTGGTGCTCTGCTATGTGTTTCTTGCTTACAGGAATACCATCGAGCTTGTCTGAAAGTAAAGTCAGGTGAAACATGTCAGACTTTTTTTCCAAGAAATTTCAAACAAATAACTTTTCTATTATATATATTTTTAGATTCTGAAGGTTTTACACATGGTTTACATTTAGTGCTTCTATGAATCAATTATATTTAAGTTTAAAGTGAAATGTATACCTATAAAAAAAATCCTGCATAGCTGCTTGATACTTAATATGCTAATAATATACTGAAAGAACAGGCTTCAAACATTTTTTTTTTTACTAAATAAGACTTTACAGAAATGATACACTTTCTTTTGTCAGTTCAATACAATTGAAATTAAATCGCACTCACCTAAAGTCTTCTCAGATGAATCAAGCTCCCACTTGGACTTTTTATAAATCTGTCAGACATTAAAGAAAGCAAAACGCTCCCAATATTAGGTGCGAACAGCACATGGCCAATCAAACAGCAAAAGTTATGTGGGGAGGTCTGACCCGTGCAAAAGCTGGTAATGACATTTGAGTAAAATAAACACTTCACTGCCTAAAGACAATGAAATATCCACACAATGGGATGGGACTGGGAATTAAAATCCAACATCAGCAAAAGATGCAACAAACAAAAACGTAAGTGTTCTTTATTTATAATGAAAGATAAGGCTTCTTCTTGATCTGAAAATTCTAGTGATGTTTTTTTTACACTAGGCAGATTGAGTTCAGATAAGGGAAATTACAACGTAAAAAAAAGTTGCTTCTAAAAAAAATTGACCAT
This sequence comes from Elysia chlorotica, assembly GCA_003991915.1. Classification (NCBI taxonomy): domain Eukaryota; kingdom Metazoa; phylum Mollusca; class Gastropoda; family Plakobranchidae; genus Elysia; species Elysia chlorotica. The sequence goes on from RQTK01000656.1 coordinate 76,292, forward strand.
CAATTAATTACAAGCTGAGTTGTTTTTCTTGATTGCTCAAAACCTAAAGAACACTGTTGAAAATTTTTAAAAAGCTGCATGAAATATTACTAACTAGGATCACAGCATCTGGGAAAAGAAAACAAACCAAATTAGTTTTCATTATCTTTTAACCCTGTGAAATAAGGTTAAATACAATCATTAGAAGATAATACTTATCTTAAGTAATTTGACTGTCAATCCTATGAACCTGAAACACAATAAAAGTTCCAGTTAATGTTTTTTACTCGTTGCAACCTGTCTAGAGAAAAAAAAAAAAGCTTTCGGTAAAAATATTAATTCATGCTGTGCACTTTGTTCCTATGTTAAGCAAAGGGAAAGAGGAACTTAATAATTAGTCTGAAATAAAAAAGTTATGTGCTAAAAAACAAAACAAAAAGAAAAGCATTAAAAATATACATGTACCTGCTGTAAAAAGTTTTAGAATGGAAATAATGCCAAAAACAGGATGCTCCCACTTTTCACCTGTTCAGAACTCAAAGAAAACATTAATTTGAATTTTTAATATCACTCTACAATGGGGGACATGGCACTTTTAAGACTTAGGTGGGCTGCAGACGATTATAAAAAGACCTGAAAGCAAATGGAATGTTGTTCATAAGTAAAAAAAAACAACAACAAACAAACAAAAACAAGTGAGTCTTTGAAATCCAGCTCTGATGTTATTCAAGTTATTGCTACATGATAAATACATGTAGTTTGACCTGATAGATGTCTGTTATTTTTTTATCTTAATAATTTTATATAATTAAGTAATTATATTTTTCATCTTTTAAGACAATTTTTTGTGACTCTCTGTTATAACCTCTTAAATTTGTGTCTCTTGACGGTAGGAATGTATATTAACATTTAAAGTTTTGAAGTTTTTAAATTTACACTTTTATTTTTTTCATATTACTTCCTTGAAACTGTATGTTGGACTCTAATCATGTAATGAGATCTAACATATGAGGTCCTTGGAGAGTAGATCTGTTGTGACAACATTTGAAAAGGTTACTTTGAGTGAGTTAATGAAGAGCCAATGTTCATCACCAAACTTACTTCTTAATGTCCCAGAGGCTTTGGAATGTTAAACAATTGATATGTCTACATAGTTCTAGTTACCGCTTAGAGATGAACACATCACAGTGAACAGTAGCCTTATTTAAGTAAATTGTGGATGTTAGGCTGTTATTTTCATCTTCATCACACTTTTCTTTCCAGCAAGGTTACTTGAACACAATCTAAATTAACTTTCGTCTTTACTTCAATGTAATTGGGTGATGCTGTCGATTGTGAACCCGCCATTTTATTAAAATCTTGCAAGGAAAAACATTCCGAGCAAGTGTACAGCCTTCAAATTTCTTGCCCTTTTCTTTTGTCTCCTTTTGGCTTCCTTACTCTCCCTGTAGTAAAGTCGCCTGGTGTTATATATTTGTATAACTCAATACCTGTTTGTCAAATTAGAGAAGACCACTTGTTTTTACAGTGTTGATACACATTTGATAGACATTCTATGTGTGCACAGTCTTGATGCACGTTTGATAGACATTCTATTATGTATGTTTGGTGAGCAGCCATTTGGAGTCAACTCCTTTGAAACCTAGCTAAAACTACTACAGACGTACCTGATATCCAGTCATTGAGTATCTGCCTCAACCAACATTAATCATAATATTCTCAGTTGTAAATGTACCCCATAATTGTATCTTAAGATGGCAAACATTTTTTTAATGCAATAAAATTGCCTAGACATTTTTGGCCGATTTAATGGAATATTTTCAATGCACTGATATGTATATATGAAACTGTATTTGGTGACATTAAATAACAACTTAAGAATGCTCTATCTGAGAGTATCTCCAAGTATTTATAATGTGCCTGTAATACTAATATTAAAATAATCATCTGTATGCTCAAAGCATTTGGAAATATCATTTATCTATGTGCTTAAAGTTAAATAATTTTTTTTGATGATGCAGTGATATTGTTTTTTCAATGTTATTCTTTTTTTTCTTTTTTTTTTTTGAGAATATATTATATATGTCTTAACTTAATATTCTCTTTTCACCCAAACTAGATATTGATTATAAGGACATTTCCTTTGACACTCTGGTGATTGACTATATTGAATTAACAGCACATTCCATAAATCTTGTCATACATAGTCTCTCAAAAGTCACCAAAAGAGACAAACATTTTCAGATGAAATTTGGTATCATTTACCCTACAATTGATATTGGAATATCGTTGCTGTGCGATTTTTTTTTATATCGTTCGCACAGCCTACATAAAATATATTTTTAAAAAATCCCAAAAAACCCTCAATGTGTTATCTGATAATGGCATAAAGAACAGAATTAATACTGCAGCAAAATAGTAAAATTGACTAAAATCATTTTTTTCCCTTTTAAAACCATAATGACTATCACAGACCAAGACTTAATATGTATACACTAAATTTCCTTTCTGTTATTTTTCTTCATTAATGAATGAATTGCTTAGGGTTGATTGAGACAACTGTTACACATAAGTGTTCACCAAAGTAGAATTTTCCAAGCAATACAAATTTCTAAAAAAAAAAAACATGCACATTATGTCACACATGAAATGTAAGATAATTCATTTTCGGAGAAACAAAGATAGAGACCATTTTGATACAAACTTACCTGCATTGAAAGAAAAAAAGGGACGGGGAGAAGGGGTGAGGGAACAAATTTGTATAATGTCACTTCAGATATTTTGAATGCTATATAGTACATACTTGATTTCATCATTGCTTGTATGAATTTTATAGTACATCACTCTTTTCAAATTTTCTTCCACGCAATGGGTCTATTGAAAATATTCAAAACAGATTGTTTTTTTTACATTTTCTTAACATTGTTTATAGTTCTATCAGTACCTTTGAATTACTTGGAAAAATAAAAAATACAAATCTTTCCGTGTTGGCAATTTAGAAGTTAAATTAGTGGAATTATTTCAAGGAAAAAAAAAAAGAAAAGAAGAGAAACCAGTTACCCCTTCAGAACCAGATTCTTCCTCTTCGTCCTCAGGATCCTTTTCTTCCCCATCTGCTTCTTTCTCCTCTTTAGCTTCATTAGGATCTGTGTCTTCCATCTCAACCTTCGCAAAAACAGAAAGTTAAATTACTCTCTCTAAAAGAAAAAAAAAGAAACAAGTCTAAAATTGAATAAATTCAGGCGCCTTGGAAATTAAAAAAATTCATACCTTCTTTTTTATTTTAATGACAAATTATTTTTTTAAACAAAATATTGAAACCTTAGCCAGTTTGAAACAACATAATTATTGTCCCACAACAAACTTTTGGGATGATCAGCTTTATTACATTAGGCACTGGATCACACTGTCAAAGCAGAGAGGGAGGGAGGGAGCGAGTGGGTGAGAGAGAGAGAGAGAGAGAGAGAGAGAGAGAGAGAGAGAGAGAGAGAGAGAGAGAGAGAGCACCCTTTCAGATTCTTTTAACAAATTAGTGATTGACACATTTGTTGAGCAAACGAGAGGAGTGGTGGGCGGGATTTTAAAAAAAACGAGGTGACTGGTTTAATAGTCAAGTCACATTTACTCCTCAGTGATTGGATACAGGTCTACCCACTCTTGCATAACCAAACAACTGCTGTCCATCTATAATATTTTATTCGAGGGAAGGCCCTTCTTACAGTGGAAGGGGTTTAGGTCTGTCTGTTAACAACTCAATGTAAAACTCTTTTGAGTTGCCTGACTGTAGACCCACAGGGGCCGTGAGTCGACGTGACAAAGAGATGGCGGAAGGAAGATTTCTCTGATCTTCTTACGTGGCTCTAGCCTAGAATACTGGATGCCAAAGTTCACAGGCTCGTGTATATAATATTTAAATTAAATTTACCTCATCTATGGAATCATCTTGCAAAAGCCATCTGAGATCCAATCTGATGTAGTGATTTGGCAAGGGCTCCCAATTGCTCTTTACCTGAATTATCAAGTTAATTTTTTGTTAATACAAGACAGGGTTAAAAAATAAATAAATAAATAAATAAATACAAATAATAAAAATAAAGGAAACAAAGCTTGATCGTGCATGGTGCTTTAATACAATTGGACTTGATAAAAGAAACAGAATATTTACTTTTAACAAAGTCGGACGAGCCACGGCCTATGAGTTGATATAGTTGAAAAGGGGAGACTAATCTTACTTTTACAATCTTTTCACAATCTCTGATATCATATTATTCCTGAAGTATGTACATCTTAGCCAACAAACACTAAAAATCAACCTTTTGCTGGTTTTATGCAAATTTACCTGCCATCTAACTTAGTACAAAAATAAAAAAAAAGAAATGAGCTTTACTTAAGACAAATGAATATATTTTATTAAGTGCCTATAGACAAAAAAAAAAAGCAAGATTCAGGAAACATTTTCAGTCATCCATCTAACATGACTTCTGCAAATTAGCAATATTCAAAGAGTTTTTAATTTCTCTTATTGTGGTCAATTTAATTCTTTAAATGATTAAGGTTACTGTACCTTCTCTATGTCCCATTCTGTCCAATTGTGGATATTGCGTTGTATACAAGTAGAGGTATCTACACTCAGTTCCCCAACATACACCTGGGGATTAATTTTAAAGAAAATGTTTTAGCTGATTATTCAATATAACCTTGACTAAATTTTTTATACTAAACAAAACTACATTAAAAAAAAAAAATAAAAAAATTATAAACCATAATCATCTCATTTGGCAGCTATAATTATAACACTTAAAAAAAAAAAAATATCATATACTGTAAAATGTTTCTATCTACAGGAATACAACAACAACAAAAAATCAACCCAAAACCCTAGATATCTATAATGATATACCATAACTCACTTGAAAGCCTCTGGATTTAGCATAGCTCCAAAATTCAGAGAAATGAACAACTTTTTCATTGGTGGCATCTACAATAATGAAAGGGAAAAACCCATCGTCTACAGTCTTCTTGAAAGATTTGAGTAAACTCTGTCTGTAAGCATCCTCTAAAGGTTGCTCATATTCATACTCCAAGACCTGAAAGGTACAAAACAAGAATAAGATGCCAAAATATTACTTTCGGTTCATGCATGCTTTGACAGAAATAATTACGTTATAGTGGGCAAAATATTGTCAGAACAGGACAGCGTTAAATGAGGTAATTCTCACACTGTTAGACCATGAAGGTTTAATGAATTTTTTCAAATGTCAAAAACTGAAAGTCGAATGTACAAAAAAAGCCAAAACAAAACAAAGCAGAGAAGTAATAATAAAACAAATTTATAAGCACAGACCTTCCTCTTTACTTTTTTCCCAGTGTCTGGATCCTTCTCTTGCTTGTCGACTTCTACCATGAAATAATCATCCAGACATAACATCCTTGGAGCACTGCCACCAAATTTGATCTCTTTCTCCTGTAAATGATTTTGACAAAAAATTTAATAAATATAATTGCAAACGTAACAAAACTCTGTTTAAGTGTAACCACCATTAATTTGACTGTGGCACATTTCTTTTTTATACCTCAACGTCATCAAGTTGATATTTAAAGCCCTTTCTGTTTCAAGGATTTCCATTGTGTGTTAGCAAAAACGTCAAAAATGCTTTAAAGTGACCATCTTTCATAATCTGATAAGAATTTTGTACAGTACTTTATAAAATATGGTAATGAAAATGTTATTGCCTTCTGATCATCATGCATATGGTATCCAGAAAACTGCTTGGTTAGCATTGTAAAATAAATATAAATGACTAAGATTAAGAATTTCTTTGGTTGAAAAATAAAAATAAAGGAAACAAAGACAAAAAGTGGTAACAAACAGAAGAAAAAAACCAACAAAAAACATCAGATTAATCATGAGACTTGTATCTTGATCCTATTTTCACTAATCATTGTGAAATAACTTGAATGCCACAGAAGTCATGTAAGGTGTAAGGATGAATTCAATTGAGTCGCACTGTTGACATGTATGGGGTGAGCGTAGACATTTTCATTGAAAGAAAACCAGCTGAGGTTTTCAAATCTGCAAAAATTGTATTCTTTTTCTTTATTTGTTCAAAAGATAAATACCCTTTGGAGAAATCCTAAAAATAGGGCAATTTCATGAGATTGCTGGTAAAATCATATTGAGTAAAAGCTTTTTTTTGTACCTTGAAATTAAAGAACCTACCCTTAGAAGCTTGCTGACATATGTCTTTCCGCTCCCTGGTAGACCACGAATGATGACGACTAGCTGGGGAGGTCTACTCTGCCTTCCGGGTGGACAAAGCAAATCCTCGACCTTTAGACAGAAAAATAATTACCATAAAGTAAAGACATACATACTTAAGAAAAAAATCCCCATGTGCACTAGATCTGTTTTAACAATAGAGTATTTTCAGCTCATGTTGAAACGTAATTATATTAATCTGTTGAATTGTAATTAAATTTTTTTATCAACAACACTGATTGTAATAAGTCACATCATTGCTTTCCAGATAAGCACTATAGTATGAAAGAGAGATATATTTTATTATGACTATTTTCATAATTTTGCAAACATTATTATTATTATTATCATCATTCTATTATCACTATCAAAATATTCCTATTCCTCCTTCTGATCATCATCATATCATCATTGCAAGCATAATAAAGTCAACTATTAGTTTTAAAATACGCTAGTTACACTTCCCAATTTCCAATTAATGTATGTTTTCGGTTTTAAAAATATTCAATTTCTCTAAATATTTAACAAATATTTTGCTCACAAAATAATACAAGTTATCAATGGACTGATCTTATCTTCTTATTTACAGAGTAGACTATAAGACAAGACAAACCTTTTTAACTTCTGCAACAGGCAGGGAAGGAGGAGCAGCTGGTGCCCTTACAACAGGGCTGTTTCTGGCAGGGGATGATCCAGGCCTACAAAAAAATTGCAAAAAGGGAAAATCAACAAATTATCCATGAATCTACTGCCATCTATTGACTTTGAAGAGGCAATTGTAATGACTAAAAAATAATAATTATGTCTTATAAGAAAGGTAGTTACTTTATAATGTAATGATGAGCTATCTTCAAACGCTCAGTGATAAAATTGTACTAAAGTCTTATGATCTAGATTTATTTTAACATCCAAAAATGACAGTAGAACCCCATATTCTTGACCATTCTAACTCTACAAAGAGACAGATATCAAAATAACAAAATGTTGGAACTACAGTGTAAATTAGCAAGCTCTCTTTTCAAGAATCATGTACCCTTATTTTTTTAGTAAAATACATTCACACCTACAATGTTTGAAGGGTTCACATGAGCAGGAGAATAGCAACTTCCTTTATATTTATTGAGCATGTCAAAAGAACAATTAAATTTCAAAATTAATGACGATGAGAAACGTCAATGGTAGCAATTGTGAATCTCATATTTTCTCTCCTAGTTAATGGAATATGGTTTGGATCTAAACCCACAACATTGAGAGAAAATAATTATGTAAGGAAAATCTGAAGCAGACTGACAAAAGGGAGGGAGTATAAAACACCATCACTATTGCAACACATCCTAGAACAATATTTTGCATATTTTTGTATATCAAACTAGTCTAGAAAATGGGAAAACTTTATAAGACAAAATACTTAACTAGCTTAATGAGAAACATTTTAAATTGAATTATTACTGCACCAATATGTGGTGAAACCAAAACAGATCCCTTTGAAATAACGTTAAAAGAAAAGATAACAGTGAGAGACAGGCTAATCAAGATAACTGAATTAAACAAACAAACAAACAAAATTAATAACTTATTCCAGTCCCTTAGTGACTAACATTACCTCAGTATACTTCCCGCCAAGACAAAAGCTCTAGTTTAAAAAAAAAAAAAAGGAAAAAAAAAACAACAGGCGACATGTTTTAAAACCCTATACACAAAGAAAAAAACAAGGAAAAGCAGAGCACAAAAAAATAAAAAATAAAAAAAAATAAAAAAAAAAAAATACTGAGCTTTACCTGTCTCCAAACAGATCTCTGGCGCCAAGCATTGCTCCAAACCTTTGGTCCCTTGCAGATGTCATACTATACGGGTCTCTATCATCCCACTTGTTCATGCCACTATTTGAATCTAAATTTCTCACGCTTTCTCGGTCAAGAGATGAATAAGGGTCTGCTTGGTCATCCCTGCCTCTGAAGTATGACTGATCTCGGAAATCTGTGAGTCTATTGCTTCCATCTTCCCTCCTCATAGGGTCTCTGCCTTTAGATAGGTCTTCATCTTTTTTGAAAGGGCTACCTCTTCTACCACCATAGCGTTCATCTAAATCTGATGTCCTCCGCCTTGGAGAATCATCCCTGCCCAGTCCTCTGCTAAAATTTCTGTCTCTTTCTTTATATGGATCTTCTTTATCCCTCCCTCCACTAAATGGAGCATTCCTATCATGAATGTCACTACTAATTTTGCCATACCTGTCATCCTTATCTCCATCCGGCCTATTTTCACTGTCTCTATCAAATCTATTCTCCCGATCTCTACCGTATCTATCCTCACGGTCTCTACTATATCTATCATCACCATCTCTAACGTGTCTGTTATCAGGATATCTGCCGTATCTATTACTACTACTTCTGTCATTTGAATCACCAAAATCAGCCTTTGTTCTATCATCAGCATCTCTACCTTGAAGACCAAAACGATTTCTGCTGTAAGGATCATCAGGATGAATTCTCCTATCACCTGTGGGTTTCTCAGGATCTTGACCAATATCCCGAGATCTGTCGTCCCTGTCCCTGTGATCATAATCCAAAGCAGGATCTTCAGATCTCCGAGCTGAAACAGAGTAACGACTATCCCTTTCACGGGCGCTGTGTTCGTCACTAAACTCTTTCTTTGAACTTGGATCTTGACCACTCAAATTTGAGTAGTCATAAGTTTCTACAATGCGGCCGCCTTGTGATGCTCTGTATAAGTTATCATTGGGGAAATTCCTCTGGCGATCATCTTTATCCCAACCCCTCCCTGTGAACGAAATTTTTTTTTTTTTAAATGATGTGTGCAATAAATAAATGTAATTAATTTTAAGACTACAGAGATAGCTAGCAGTAAATATGGTACATTGTAAACGAATGGAATGGTAAGGCACTAATATAAAAAACATGTTTGGGTTAAAAAAACAAACATTTGTAGTCTGTAAAAAAGGTAAAAAATAAAGGCATATTTTTTTTTCTTTTTTAGACTACATGTACTTTCTTAGTTTCAAAAGCAGCAAACGATAAGAACAAAGAAATTCTGCATATAACTCATTAGATATAAATTGCTTAATATATGATGTGCTGTGTACTTCCCTTGACAATTACACCTGTTGAACCGTGGATAAGGATAACATTGATATAGAACTGGACTAATTTTTAACATAAAAGAAAAGAAAATATTTAAAAACCCTAATGAGGACCATGAAAAAGTAGCCATTAAAAAAAAAACAATAAACTAACAAAGGATTAATTTCAAATAAGTAATCAAACAACATCTATAGAAACATTTTCATTTCTCTTCTTTCTGTATTTCCATTCAATCAACAATAAATAAACAGGAACCAGTATCTTTCAGAGAAAGTTCTTTTGCCAAAAAAAAGATAAGAGCAGGTCGTGTTGTCAAATATCATTCGTTGAAAAGAATTTTAAAGTCCAAAGCATTCCTCCTTACCCCTATCAAAACCTATGTCCTCAGGTGGCCTTGATCCTTTCCGTTCAGGCAAGACTGACGGATCATCTCTTGGCTCACTCGCTCTGCCATGACCATAATCTATCACTTCCTTTTGTTGCAGTGCCGCTGTATTTATGAGAAAAAAAATTTTAGGTTTTGATTTTAAGGATAAATGTACTTGCTAGAATTCAATGTGATCTAACAGCCTAATTAATCTTTCACCAAAATATAATCAACATTTTAACATTCACTTTTGACAACATCCATGTAGTAACTCTTGATATTTCAGTAGTTTTTTCTGTGAGAAACAAAGAAAATATGGCCAATTGAAGGATATCAGTATTTAAGACAGGATAGGTACAGCAGAGTGTTTGTCTCCCTCTCATCCACTTCTCCACCTTATCCTTCAGGACAGTAAAAACTTGTATAGGTCTCTATGTAGGCTATACACCTGAGAAAAGACTATCTGCTTTCAGCACTACAGTGCAATGCTTCTACTGCCACCAAAAGACATCAATTATGACATACGGTTACAAGGACTGATTTCTTTGTATTTTTTCTTCTTCTCCTTGTTATCAACATGCCTGGCAAATTATAATTAGACCCACCTCTACCAACCTTGATATGATTGATATCTTACCAGCTGCAAACTGTTGTCTATACACTAGGCAGAGATGAAATACAGAACAAGATATTTTTCTTCGCACTTTGATCCAACTGATATTTTTCATGGAGTATGACAGATATTATATACCAGTTATATATTTATTTTAAAAATTAAACTAATTAAGGATTTACTGTGTTATTTTAAAAATATGTGAATCATCAAATAAAAGTTTGATAAGTGATTTGTAACGTAATTCTCGAAGCTACCTTTCTTTTTCTCCTTGTCTGCCTCCCCATGACCATAGTCAATGCTCTCTGCTGGCATAAATGATTTTTTCTCAGGCAAAGTCCTGTCATATCCTCCATACCTACAGATAGACATATCAACAAGCAGAAACCACTTGAATGAGAACAAAATATCACAAAAACATTTTACAGCCTTAAACTTTACCAAAATGCCCCTAAAAGTAACAAAACAAAGAGTCAATGTAGAGTCATATAGAATACTAATACTAATAATAGTATATCCCTTCAAATTATATTAAATTAACATTAAAATCTGAAAACCAAAGTTAGATAATTTAATAACATTAATTTCTTTTAAAAATATGAATTATAACATACAAGGAGTAAATTATGATATTATCTCTCTTAACCTACATATCATATCCTGGTAGTCTTTCATATGGTGACGGAGCATAAGGATCGAAATATGGGTCTCTTGGGTAAGAATCTGGAAAGCGATCATAAGGGTCATGAAAACGATCTCCATATACATCAAAACGGTCCCGAGGAGGAAGCTGTAAAACAAAAAAATACAACCACATTATTACATTAGGGTATATTTTTCAAAAATGAGTTAAAAAAAAAAGAAAAAGGAAATTCACAACAAAAAGAGAGAAAATACTGGTCTGATACTACCTTCTTGTCATTTTAAAGTTTATATAAACTAAAACTATTAGTCTTTTGTTTGTTTTTTAATTCACCTGCAAAAAAAAAAATACACATGAAACTCACAAAATATGACATTCCCTCATAAGAGACATCCTTTAGTCAATATTTTATCAAAGCAGCTACACTCACTCTGCCATATGGATCCCTTTCATCTGTGTCAAACCTGCTCCTTTTGATCACAGGTTCATCATCATTTTCCACACCTTGTTGGAACAATGTGTTCTTTTCAGCCCTCCTATTCTCATACACTGATCCTTCAGGGAGCGCTTCAGGCTAAAAAATAAAGAACAAAAATTGTTAGCACTGTGAAACTGTTAACAAAGACTTCACGATGTGTATATACCCATAAATAAATAGATATATAGACATATAGTTAGAGAGAGAGAGAGAGAGAGAGAGAGAGAGAGAGAGAGAGAGAGAGAGAGAGAGAGAGAAGGAAGAGGGAGGAATTAGAGAAAAAGAGAGAAAGAGAAAGTCACAAACATACTAACTTACTTCATTATTCCATCTGTCTTCAGGGTTTTCAAGCCGGACGGCTCCTCTGCCCATTCCTGGTCGGATGCCGAGCCCTCTTCCAAGGGCTGCTTGTCTACTGCTCTCTTCGTTCCACTGGTATGCTTCATTATCATCTGGATACTGATCATTACTTTCATCAGCAAAGGCACCACAGCCAAAGCCAGGCCTAACTGCTGATCCTCTACCTCTTCCACGGGGATATGAGTGTGCTGGCTGGACAGGATAGGATTCACTTTGATCCTGGAATTGATCACCCCCTTCTACATCACCTTCGCCATCCTTATAATCCTCCTGAAAGTTTGTCATGTGACCACCTCTACCTCTGAACGCACCGCGTCCTCTCTGAAATCCTCTGCCCATACCCTCATTACCAAAGTTCATTTCTCCTCTTCCTCTTCCCCTAAAAGTCTCTCCTAAATGAACGCCTCTTCCTCTGTGACCAAAACCAGTTTGTGGGTTTTCATAACCATAAGAGTCTTGAGCATTATATTGCGAGTCTTCGTTTTGAGAGATTCTCTCATTGTCAAAGGAACCCTCAAATCCTCCTCTTCCCCTGCCCCTGAGCATTCCACCACGTCCCCTTCCTCTAAATCCTGGCTGGAAGTTGTCATGTTCTTGATTTCCAAGTTCTTCTTCTCCATCATACTGTAGTTGTGCTTGAAGCTCTACATCATCAAAATGGTTCTCTTCTCCTACATCATTGTTTGGTACATCACCAGGATATTGGTGAGGAGGGGGCCCTTTGAAACCTCCTCTACCCCGTGCTGACCAAGTCCCTCTTCCTCTGTTAGGACCAAATTCCTCAGGTGTGTTGTAGAAATTAGTCTCAGTCTCATCTTCGTTATAATGTGCACCCCTACCCATGAAGCTCGGTCTTCCTCTAGGAAATCTTCCAGGCCCACCTCGCATTGGCTCTCCTCTGCCAAATGCTCCTCCTCTTCCTCTTTCAAACCCTGCACCTCTAGTGCCGTAACCTTCACTCCCTCTACCTCTCTGAAAAGCACCCGGCCCACCTCTACCTCTGTTGGGAAAGAAACCTCTTCCAGCATTAGGGAAATTGTTCTGAGTACCTTCATCATATACTTGAGACTCGCTGTCCGTCTCCCCATACCAAGTTTCTTGATCTGCATATTCAGTCTCATCTGCCTTCTCTTCACCAGTGTCCTCCTGGAAAGCAGCATCTGGTCTTTCATAATCTTCCCACTGAGTGTCCTCCTGTTCTGAAAACCCACCTCCTCTTTCAGCACCAGGGGGCCCCTGAAATCTGGGACCTCCTCCACCGCCTCTCCATCCAAATCTGGGCCCTTGTCCAAACATGCCCCTTTCACCCCTTCCTCTACCTCTCGGAAAATTGCTTGGACCTGCGCCGGACTGTTCCCATTCTTGAGGACCACCAGAAAATCTTGAGTCTTCACCAAAGGGCCTTCCAGGAAACCTCTGCTCTTCGTTGAATGGTTCGCTTGAGAAGCTTGATTCCTCACCACCCGGCCTGCCTGGAAATCTTGGTTCTCCCCTGCCCCTACCGCCTGGAAACCTTTGCTCTGGACCACCTGCTCCTGGAAATCTTGATTCACCACTGAAATCTCCACCTGGAAACCTGGAAGGTCCCCCATATCCACTGCTGTTTTGTGAATGCCACAATTTGTCCCCATGTTCATTGTCCATATTATTATGTTCCCCTGAAGAGGACGCAGGTATGTTGGATGACCTGTTGTTCGACCAAGCCTCATGTGATGGAGGATGTGAGCTGCTTTCTATAATTCCACCTCCTGCCATCTCTTCCTCATCATCCAGGTTCATATCTTCCTCACCTATATCATCACCCTCTATGGGATGGTGTCCAGGTTGACGATTCTGTGAATTTTCCTCATCTCTGACAGGGTTAGTTTTCCGTGTGGGTGTCCTTACGCCAGGCCCACCAGGTGAATAGTTCCCAGCATTAGAACCTTGAGACTTCAAAAAACCTGGTTGTTCTTTCTTATGAGGGCTAAATTTGTTCTGGTTTTCTGAACTCGATGCTGGTCTTGTTTGGCTAAACTGCCGATGCTCAGCTACTTTCTTTTCCAAACTTTCCTTTTGTTTAGCAATGCTTATTCTGCGGGACTCCATTTGCCCCTCATATGTTTTCCATTGATTGAGATATTGTTCGTACTGGTCTTTATTGGGATGATCTGGTTTTAGATAAAAAAAAAACAACACACAAAATTGTATCAAAGGTATATGTTATACAATGTAATATTACAAGTTGAAGTAACACCAAAAAAGTAAAATGAAAAACTTAAATGCCTCTATACACCAAAAGGCAAAAAGAAACTCTTATCCACACATTTTTTAAATTAAACCAATTTCCGATTAAATACACTTGAAATTAAAGTTAAGTTAATAATGCTATTTTTGTCAAAACACAAAAATTGAATTGGCTTTATACTATTAAAAGCATGGTCTCTTACAGATTCTACCACTTTTAAACATTTATCATTGGAAAATACTTTAAAACTAAACAAAAAAGTAAAAATTTTCCATCTATGTGCAAATCAAACAATGCACAAATGCTATAAAAAAATTGAAAAAAAAAAAGGTTCATTTCTTATATAATTATTTATGCACATACTCTGATTTTGATCACGCCAATCATCATACTGCTTTTTCCACTGTTTGTATTGGTCTAAGAATACTTCCTCTTCTTTCTTCACTTTTTCTAGCTCAGCCAAAAGTTCAGGATCTGCATGAATAATAAATTTAATATTAAAAACGTGATGCAACAATGGTCTGAAAAAAAAAAAACTTGTCAATTAGGGGCTAAACCTATAAAATAAAATATAAAAAATGAATTTAAAAAAACAACACCAACAACAAAAGAACTGTTTCGTCGCAAAAGTTAATTTGAAACATGTTTATACATACCAGCAAACCACACGATAAAATAAAAAGTTTTTGTTCGATGAAAAAACAAATCAAAAGGAGGGGAGAGAGTGCAGTCAGATTCTTTTCCCCTTTCTTCTTTCTTTCCTTATGAATAACTTTCATGTGAACCATGCTATCCCACAGGAGTCAAAGTTGAATGTTTAAACTCTACTTTTTCAAAAATACTTTGAGAATGGTACTTGTAAGCAACTGATATGAAGGCTAAGTCACCTGGAGACGGTGGTCTGGCAGGAGGTGCCGGTTTTTCTGGCGCAGGTTCATCTGGGGGCCTTGGTCCATCATTGTGTGGCCTTCCAATCTGAAGACAATATAAAAATACCTAGATTATTGAGCTAATCATAGAACTGATACCTGATATTCAACAAGCAAATACAATTGACACTGCATAAGTCGATCTCCAAATATAAAATAATGAAAATACTGACTCATGTGCTCAATTTTATACAATTGAGTGTTGATTTATGCAGTGCCAAGTGTAATAACAAGTGTAAAGCATGAAGATGAAGACAAAAAAAAGGAACAGACGTAAAAAATGAAAAAAACAACAAAAAACAACAACCAACAGAACAACCCAATGTTAAATAAAACTACTTTACAATGCTTAAAATCTTAAATGAATGCTCTTGCCGTCAATATAACATATGTACATTGTACATGTAGTTTATGTTTGACTTATAACATAAGCTTGTTGCCATTAAAACAGCAATTCTACATTAAACCTCAATCACGCAAGCCCGAATCTAGCACAAAAAAAAAGGAAAAATAATAATTGCCACTTCTTTTTGGATGACCAAGGATATTCTGAGTTTGGTAGTGGAAAACTACATAAAAATGCAAAAGCATATTCCAGTGGTGAAGTTACAGGAAAAAGACAGGTCTGTAATATTTATTTTGAAATTTTTTTTTTTCCAGATTCATATTCCCCTTACAATTACTTCGTACTCATTGCTAGTTGTATATTGTTTAACTAGGCCAGGATTCACAAAATATTTCAAAGATTGACTTACTTCTTCTTTAGGCAAAGGTGGTTTAGGTTGTTCATTTGGCAATGGAGGCTTCTGAAACCATTGATGAAAAAATAAAGTTAATTTACATTTTAGAGTAGAATAAAAAAGACATATATTGCTTCATGTATTTTATGACCACTGTACACTTAGTATGCATTCAGAGAACAAATGAAAAGTAAATAAATACATGTATGAAAAATTAGATACCTAACAGTAACATTAGAGCGATATGCCTTTTCATGAAAAAAAAAAGAAAAAGGAAAAAAAAACAAAAAACGATATTAGGAAAAAACTCACCATATATATACAATGCTGCAGTAGATGAAATAGATTCATGTCATTGACTAAAAATCATAAGTCTGGTCTCTGTCAATAATCATTTAAATTTTGTTTTAGAAGTAGTTTTATCGTTTATATAACTGTTTTATTTTTAACACCTCTTCCAGGATTTTAATATAATGGATAACCTATAAACATCTACATCTTGTAGTTTGTTACTCACAGCTTCATGCGGAGTGCTGGGAAGCGGTGGAGGTGGCTCTGATGGCAGGGGAGGTTTTTCTTCCGGTGGAGGATAAGACGGAGGTGTTGGGTTCATGCCACCCATCATTCCCATCCTCATACCTGGATGATGAAACATGCCTTGCTGATGCTGAGGGGCAAACTGATGCACCTGCTGCCACTGAGCATGCTGCTGTCCCATCATGGGCACCATGCCTATTCCTTGTGGGAACTGCTGCTGCTGCTGGTGGCCCCATTGAGCTGCCTGGAACTGCATAGCAGCAGCGAACGGTTGCCCAGGGGCCCCATAGCTCATCATCTGAACTGCTGGAGGGTTCTGCACAGGGAACCCCTGGCCTCTTATTTGATTGTTCCAATTAAACATTATAATTTTATTTTATTTAGACTATCTTTAATCATTGGGTGACTGTTTTGCAAAACCAATCTTGTTAAAAGGTTACTGACAGTAACTGTCAAAATCACTTTAGTTAATTAAAATCTATTGCATATTGACAGGATTAAATGACACCATTGAAATGGCCATAATATATTTATATGACATTTAAAATAAATGACTAAAGTCATTAGTTGTTACATTTTTAATACATAAAGATTTGTTTGTGTGACAGAGTTAATGAATCATGTCTAATCACAGGCATAGCATTAAGTTAAATATTAAAGAAAGGACACTCAGACTGTTTATAAAACATGACATAAAGAAAACTGGAGTGGTAATACTGAACATGGACTAAAACATTGCATAGAAAAACTTGGACAAAAATGCAAAATTTGGACGCATATTTATAATAAAATATTAAGACAGAAACCCTATTAAAGCTATTCACATAGTCACTCACTGTCTAGTATTACACAATAACATAATTTTTGTTTATCAATTGTGTGGCGACCTTACAAAAGGAAACGTTTTGCAGCATTTATAGATTTTCACATATTGATACACCTGGAAAGACCAAATCTAAGCTTTAAAGTTGTGAAAAAAAAGTTCCAAAATATTTGAATTAAAAAAAAAACAACTAACAATTTCAAGAACAGGTTCAGGCGAGTTCTGATTTTCATAAATGCCAAAAAAACGCAGTTAAAGTTCGGTAGTATAAAATTGTAAAGAATGCTTAGCAACGGCTGTTTTTATGCATCATTATTTCAAATGGTAAACTATTTTTTTTATCATTTTCTATTAGTTTTTAAAAACTTATAATGTGCAATATTTTGCACACTTACAAGTTTTCACCACTGATTTAAATACTATATAAGTAAAACAATCCAACGAGCAGCTGTGTTTAAGGTCAAGTTGGTTGATTCCATGAATCCTCTGTATGGCCTAATCTTTTGATAAACGTTTTTCTTAGTGTGATTGCTATAATTTGTACTGAACATTATTTGCGGATCAATTTTAAATACTCCATACTGTTCCTAGATCAGATTAGGACTATACTATTGATAATTCAATACAAATTGTGGTCAAACGGTTATTTATAAGCAGAACTCAAAAGGGTTAGACCTGATGTTAACTAGATCGATATCAAGAATAGCCCAACCTTTCAATCTTTGTTTCTGAGACTCATTATTGGCCGAGATGGTGTTAAAAATAACGGATTTTATTGGCTAAGAATACTCCAAAAGTTAATTTCAACAAGCCATGGAGTGCAATCTATAAAAAGACGGCTGCAATCATGTATGCCAAATACATGGGTATTACCGAGAAATTTGGTAAAAATTGTTGATATTCTTGGTTGCTGCAAAACGTCTCATTTTGTGGCGTCGACACACAAAGCGTTAAAATAAATGTCTCCCAAAATCGAGGGCCTCAGGTCAGAACTCATGATCTGGCATATAGATCTAGCTACTTGTCCTACTGCTTGGTTTGGAGTCATATTTGTCACCCGCCCACAATATCCTTGCTACTGTTGTTGGACATTAAGAAATCAACTCATTCGACCAAACTCCAACTTAAGATAATTAGATCTAATTACTAGATCTAGAATTCTAGTCACCTTGTCAATTAATCTAGAATCTAGATCAATCTCTAATCTCTAGAATCCAGGCAACTCCCAGTGCCTCAGTATGGATATCAGATACACATTTTATCTAGATTTTCTTGTCTAGATCTATATCTTGATCAAGATCTAATCTAGCCTAGAGGGCTTTAGAAATCGCTTATAAGCATAACGTGCCGATACTTAAAGAGGATTTAGAAAGCATAGATCTAGCAAAGATTTGTATTACCTGAACTGAATGTTCGAGTCTGTGGATAAACTGTTCCACCATGTTGAATTTGGGTTTTGCAAACAAGGGAGAGTAATCTGGAGAAAAAAAAAGTTCACCCATAAAATAATAATAACCCTACGCCTGCATGTACAGTAATAGAAGTCATTAGAAGATAGTCAAGATACCAGTCCTCATGCGTGGTAGAAATATTTCCCCTTGAAATAATAGCAACAGTGGAGAAAAATTGTTTGGGTCGCACTTTATTTTCCTTACGTTTACTGAGAATAAGTTTACACAACTTATCTTTGTACGGTACAAGAGAAAAACTAAAAACTAAACTTTTTTTTTTAACTATAGGAAAATCGAATTGGTAGCAAATGAATCACTTTTGTTGTATCCAGTTAGTAGATGAGTGAAAAGGATCCCCCCCCCCCCCCCCCCCACCACCCCCCCCCCCCGGCGAACCAGCCCCCCCCCCCCCCAACACACACACCCCAGAACTAACACAAACAAACAAACAAACAAACAAACAAACAACAACAACAACAACTTAAATTTTGTCCTTTTCCGTATTTATTTATCTTTTAAGAAATTTCAAAGAAATTATTCTAACTGTAATTAAAGTAACTCCTGATTTTCGTGAGGTGCTAGGTAGTGCTATGGACTGGTGATCAGGATGCCATGGGCTGTGCGTACATTTTTTTCATCAACAGGCAGAATGTAGCATATAACTCATCAAAGATGAACTTGAATTTTTCCCCTTCTGAACCTTGTTCTCAAATATGCAGTTCTTGAACAAAATCAATTATTTATCAGCTGTAATATTAGGGTTTTTAGTCTATGTCTTATACAAATAGGTATCTAGCGAAAAAGTTCTCAAAGTTATTAAAACTGGCTCAGCAGGATAAACATACAAACACCTCTTTTAAAATCTTACGTAATCGCATTGTCTTCTAATTTGGCCATATAAAAATGACAATACTGTTCAGCCTGGATTGACAAGGATAGAGTTGTGAATAGGCAAGGATAACTTTTTTTTTAATTGTCACACTATTTCAGAGCAGCATCTCAATGGGTTCACTCAAATATACAGATGAAGTCCATTTAACAAATAAAGCGTGGGTACTTTTAGGACATTTGTAATAAGTTCTCAACTTTTATCATGACTTTGTTACAATCTTTTTTTCAAGTATTTTATTCTTTACAATGAGGTAATCAGGATTGAAATAATGTATCACTAATCAGTCTTTAAAGTTACTTTTATATTAAGATCAAAGAAAAAACAAAACAAAAATGATTACTATGGTAGAAAAAAAAAGAGTAATATAATTTTTTCTAAATTTTTATTGAAATCATTGGAATAAAAGTTACAACACCATAACAACTGAATAATCTCCCACAAAAGGTATTTTATTGATCAACTTAAATACACCCTCACGGAAGTCACAGACAATACACAGTTTTTAATATGTATATAATATGTATCACATTTGTTTTTAAGGCCTTTAAAAATTTTATTTTAACGTTTGAGTGACAATTTCAATTCTTATATCTTGTGAATCTATATATCACATGAAACAAAATGTTGCTTGCTACTGGCCTGGATATATGGATTTTTTTTTTCTCCCAGTTACATTCAGTTTGTGTGTACTAGCTTCTGGGTTCCAGGGGCTTCCTATACAGCCACAGTATTTTTTTAAAAACTATATCCAATATAAGTATTAAATGAAAACAAGTAAGAAGTAGAGAAAAATTATTAAGAAATCTAAACAAACAGTGTTCTCTCTCTCTTTTTTTTTTAAACGTCAATATTAAAACTCAATTAAAAACACACACAAAAAATTTAAAAAATTCATATACATGATAAAAAAATAACAGAACAACATATATTTATATATAAAAGAAAAACACTAAACCCAGATTAAATTTTTCATAATCAAAAAATATTCCATGAATCTTTTTTTTCCTTTTTTTTTCCTTTAATAATAAAAAAAGGAACAAAATTATAATACAAAAATTTAATACTTGAAATATAAAAAATGAATTATAATTTATCACAATTTATAAAATATTTTGATTTAAACCACCAAGATCACATATAATCGTACAAAAGACCAATGATTAAGTACACGTAATCACAAGGAGCCTTAGCACACAATATGAAAAAGAAATCTTTCCCAAAAGTGATCGACAGCTGGAATAAAATAGAGGATAAGATTTAATTATTGTAAACTTGTGTAAAATATGTACCGCAACACTTCATTGAAATGAACATCTATTTCAAAAGAGGAGCAAAGTAAAAAAAATGGTTTAAACAAAAATCAACAACAACAACAACAACAAAATCAGTTTAAAAGCAATGCAATTTCACATTCCCAAGAATCCAAAAACAAAACCAGATCAAATTAGTTAAACAATGGGTAGTTTATCTAACAAAGATCCTACTCTCTCTAATGAAAACATTTGGCCCTCCAGAAAAATCCAACATTTTTACCGTCAGTTATAGAAAGATGGTCAAATAAACAAGCACTAGATGAATAAACAAAACAAATAATTAGCTTGAAATAGGTAATACTATTTCACAAAGATGTATGTAAACCAATGAGCAGTCATTCTTTTTTAGCTAGAATATCAAACAATAGCGCCTGTAGGAGTAATTTTAAACAGTGTGAAAACTTTAGACTTGACATTTAAAAATAATGTAGAATGCACAAATAGGATAATATTTCTAACAAAATTTCACTGCAAGGATTTTTAAGCCTATATGTGCATTGAATATAAACCATACCTTCCAAAAAAGGGAAACTAATTCCCTATTGAACCAAACATTTGAAAATTGAAAAAGCCTGATAGAAAAATTATTATACATGATTTTTTAAAACAAAAATTACAATAAAAAGCGTTGCACAACGGGCTCTTTAAGTCAGCTCCACTTTTGCACCTCATATGTTGCTCTCAAATAACTTGTTTCTTTCGCTGCGTTAGCATTTGATAGATCCCACTTACGCTAAAGTCTACAATAAAAATTAGAACGATTTCGATGGTGTGGTTCGATAAAATGGCCAAAAACTTAGGGAGCCCATATATCGGGATCCCTATCTCTAAAAGGTGTGGGCGAATGACATCAGGAGCCCAAATGGCTACCTAAGGTAGGCATTATAAATATATATATATATATATAAATGAGCACAGGACATAATTGACAAAGCACCATGTTTTTAACTATTGTCATTCTAACTACATGCCAATAGTACAAGACTCAATTAAAAACACACACAAAAAATTTAAAAAATTCATATACATGATAAAAAAATAACAGAACAACATATATTTATATATAAAAGAAAAACACTAAACCCAGATTAAATTTTTCATAATGAAAAAATATCCCATAAATCTTTTTTTTCCTTCTTTTTTTTTTTTCTTTAATAAAAAAAGGAACAAAATTATAATACAAAAATTTAATACTTGAAATATAAAAAATGAATGGGTACTCACATATTTATAATTTATCACAATTATTTATAAAATATTTTGATTTAAACCACCAAGATCACATATTATCGTACAAAATACCAATGATTAAGTACACATAATCACAAGGAGCCTTAGCACACAATATGAAAAAGAAATCTTTCCCAATAGTGATCGACAGCTGGAATAAAATAGAGGATAACATTTAATTATTGTAAACTTGTGTAAAATATGTACCGCAACACTTCATTGAAATGAACATCTATTTCAAAAGAGGAGCAAAGTAAAAAAATGGTTTAAACAAAAATCAACAGCAACAACAACAAAAAAACAGTTTAAAAGCAATGCAATTTCACATTCCCAAGAATCCAAAAACAAAACCAGATCAAATTAGTTAAAAAATGGGTAGTTTATCTAACAAAGATCCTACTCTCTCTAATGAAAACATTTGGCCCTCCAGAAAAATCCAACATTTTTACCGTTATAGAAAGATGGTCAAATAAACAAGCACTAGATGAATAAACAAAACAAATAATTAGCTTGAAATAGGTAATACTATTTCACAAAGATGTATGTAAACCAATGAGCAGTCATTCTTTTTTAGCTAGAATATCAAACAATAGCGCCCGTATGAGTAATTTTAAACAGTGTGAAAACTTTAGACTTGACATTTAAAAAAGATATAGAATGCACAAATAGGATAATATTTCTAACAAAATTTCACTGCAAGGATTTTTAAGCCTATATGTGCATTGAATATAAACCATACCTTCCAAAAAAGGGAAACTAATTCCCTATTGAACCAAACATTTGAAAATTGAAAAGGCCTGATAGAAAAATTATTATACATGATTTTTTAAAACAAAAATTACAATAAAATAATATATATTTATATTTGTTCCTGGACTATGAAAAGCCTTTTTGTTTTTGTTTTTTGGCCATATTTATCCATTTTGTGAATGTGGTTAAAAAAAAAGTTCAAATAAGACAAATAAAAACTAATCATAATAACAACAAATTTGGTAAATTTGATAAAAGTCACGTAACGGCATATTTCACTTTCTCTCATTGTTTTTTAAAATAATTTAAAATATAAATGAATTTAAGTTTAATAGACTTTAGTGGTTTTATCAACAGAGTTCTAGTTCTGTTTATATTTTTCAAAGCTTATTTTCAAGTCAAATAAGCATTTTAATTCTTTTTATTAACATCATGGTGTGTCAACAATTGACACAAACGCACATAAAACAACTAAAATGCATAAATAACTGGAAAAAAAACCATACCTCATACTGAAATTACTTAAATATTCCTTTGTTTTGTAATAAAAAGATGATATTTGAAAGATAAAAAACAAGTGCGACATAATTAGTCATTTTAGGTTACCCTGATACTTAAGTTTTTTTTATCGGTTATTGCTATTTTATGTTACAATATCCAGATCTGAACTACATAAGGAAACAAGATATGAACACTGCCAAAATATTAGAGAAGGCATCTGCACTTTGAAATGTACTAATCTATTATAAAAAACAAATAAAACAAAACAACAAAAAACATGGTGCTTTCCTCTAAATCATTCTGAGCAATTTAAAAGTTTTCTGGACAGAACATTGTTAATAAAGATAAATTTTCGATCAGCTCATTGAAATAGGGCTTTGCCTAAAAGATATTTCCTGCTTACATATGGGTAGTCATTAAACCATGAACTATTCCAGTACCATATTATATATCAAACAAGTAGGTTTCGGCAATGAGGCAAACAGGCTTGTCTCTGGAGACTTGGTTAAATCTCTCTCCTGGGATGTAAAAAAGAATTACTTAATTTTTTTCAAAGAGACATACAAAGAGGTGTTGTTATCAATAAATTGTTACTATATTGACATAACACCATATCTAGCATGCCAAACTTTTCAAACAAACTAGATTATGTTACCATATTGTATTTGTGTATAAAGTTTAAAAAAATGATATGATTATAATTATCAAAAAGATTAAAATATGGCAAGGATATACATTGGAAAAAAATTGAATAGTAAGGTTTATGGAAATACTTTAAAGTTGAATGATTATCACATGCTTTGATATAACAATTAATATAATCTCAAAGAAACAGAAAAGATCTTTTTCTACAATTGTTCACATCCACACAAAGATACAATAGAAATATGCAATAATAAAGCATATATACAGACTTTCAAAAAACCAACAAACAGGTTAAATTTGGAAAATCCAATGGCTAAATCACTGAGCCACTTTTTAATGAATACCAGATGGTGAAATAAGAGATGGGACATCCTAAAAGATCTAAGCAATTCTCTCATGAAAGAAGCGCAAATGATTGAACAAAATTGAGACATCCCTCTATTATTAGTGCGGATTGTCAAAAGGGATTCTAACACTGTTAGAAAAAAAATAATTTAATATCCACTTTTCCTTGTCTTAGATTACCCTGCATTGAACTACATTGCATTCCAACCAGAGAAGGTTACGTCAATTAAAAAAAATAAAAGCAAAAAAAAATAAAAATAAATAAAGCTTTGGAAACTAATGTTTACGAAAGACAGGTATATATTGTCCATTTATCGCTTAAAACACTTACCAAGTCTTCTTAAACAGGCAACTTAAGTTTTGGCACACATTCCATCAGAGCTCTTGGTGATAGGATTTATCTAAACTATTTCCCAGTCTTCATTGACAGACATATCTCTGGTGAGACAAGGTCTCGGAAAAGCATCTGTGGGCCTTTGTCTGCAAGGAAGCAGGTTAAACTTGCAGCACATCAGTTGACCATCCAGATTAATCCCCCACAGTTCATCATCCTCTGATGCTGCAGAAAAATTAAAATAAATGAAACTTAAATGCACTAACACTAACGAACAGAAAAGTTAGGCTTCATGACATTATACTTACACATAATTATTGTAAAAGAACAAACCTATTTTATTTCCTACAATATTACTTCTGTGAAAAAACACACAAACTGGCTGCTTACCCAAAATATGAGAATAAAGCTTATTTAATTTGAAAGTTAAAACCTATTTAATTTGCCTTAATACATATTTAGCAGAGCTTATCATGGAGTCAATGTCAATAAACTCTGAAATAAAAATCTGAACAAAATGACTCAGTTCTTCTATTTAGTTTATAAATTTCATGATCAAAATAAAGTTTTATCGAAAAGTAAAGGAGAGCTCAAACACACATACGTAGCCATTATGCTGCCATCAAAAAGAAAGGCATTAGCATATGCATAATTATAATCATTAAAATTAGGAGGGAAACAATATAAACAATATCCATATTCAACAAAACTAGGAAGCCATATCTTTAGGATGATAAATCTCATTTTTTGTATGATGATGGAGGAGGAGGAGGAGGATGAAGGGGAGGAGGATGTAGGGGAGGAATCAATTATTCAAAACAAAGGAAACAAAATGAATGCATCACACACAAAACACTGATGTCCTTTGAATTTTACATTTGTGCAGTCACCTGATATTTTTGTCAATGCGCCTGGTATTTTTTTCCAGTAGTCTCCTGTCGGATTGTCCAGGGCAATCCCATACCTAAAAAAGATCTCTCCCTGCGTGTTAAGAGCCCATATTCCTGTCTTCGTGATGGTCATGTCTATAGCCTGTATACCTGACAGAATATGGATCGTAGAACATTACAAAAATAATAGAAATAATGAATGCAAAATAAAAAGAAAAGGTATTTGGAAGAAATTTGATGAAATATTGGAATATAGTAATTTCTAATGAAATCTAATTTAACACAAAAGGTGCAGAAATAAATTGTGACTGAGCTAGCAAAATGGGATATCTCATTCTTTGTAGTTTTAAATTGTCCAAAAAAATAGTCCTGTAAATGACAAAAATGGACTTTTGTTTTTCTTTCGTTAAAATAAAAAAATCAGTGTATTTTATCTGTAAATGCACCATGAGATAGATACTGATAAAAAACAAACACATTGATATGCTTAAGTCAAAATGGCATATTTCTGGGACATACCACCCCGCTAGCCCAATGACCATATGTATGTGCCATGATATGCCTCATCCCTATCCACACACACATAAACATACACACACACATATATGCACTTCTAGACTAAATGTCAACTTTATTTGTTGCGAACATGGCTATGTGCCAATTAAAGTTTTTTTTCAAAACACCGGAAGGCAAAACTGGGCTTATACTACAAAAAAAAAAACAACCACAAAAAGCAACAACAAAAAAACAAAAATTTGCTTATAAAAAAAACAAATGAATTGATGAGTTTCAACCAATGTAGATGGATTTTTTAATTATAAAAAAGAGCAAGATATAAAAAATACCTGGCACATGAATCCATTCTCTACCAAGGGGCATAGATTCTGTAATTCCCACTCTTACAAAACACAGTCTTCGATTATCTATGCCCCAAACCTATTAAAAAACAAATATGTAAAATTGAAAAACACTCCTCCCTGATCAAAATTAAAATAACAATGAATAAATAATAGGAAAGAAAAGAGTCAACGTGGATAAGAAATTTAAAAATTGAGTTGGGTTATATTTCTAAATCCTTTAATTTCTACTGCACTGTATCTTTATCATACTCCATATAAGCTACATGGGAGTCAGTTCTAAAGAAACTGTCAAAAACAATTGAAATGTAAGAGAGAATATATGCTTTAAACTTCTCGATCTATCATCAAACTTTTTTCATAGAATGCCTTAGGGTAATACAGCATCATCCTCTCTGACAGGGGAATAGCCTCCTATTTCACAAATAAAATCAGACAATAGACTACCGTTACACTTACAGGATAAGGTTAGATAAGAAAACAAATACTTTATTAATCCTTTTTGGCGAAATTGAAATATCCCTTACTTTTTAGTCTTCTATCAATGGTGCCTCTTGTAATACAGGATTGCCTTGGGAAATCTAGAGTTTTTAACTTAAAAATTTTGGTTTTGCTACTTACCATCCAATCCAAGGGGCTCACAAATATCTTGGTAAAGCAAAGATCGCCTATAGTATCAATTGGAAGCCACACAGGATTGAGATCTGCATCTGAAGGAGGGCCAGTGCCAATGCGCTGGTATACTCCGCCCTCCGCCTCCACTGCCCAGATGTAAGATGAGTTGCAGCTCAGGTGGACAAAATGGGCATCTCCTGTGGTTTAGAGTTATGAATCATCGTAAATTTTAAAAGCATAAAAAACAGCTTTAAAAGCATACCTTCAGAGAGTGATTGTCAAGAAGAATATTCATTTGTAAAAATAGCAGATCAGTTTCTTCTCTGCTCTTTCTATTAAAAATCTCCCTAATGGGCTTTTTGGAGAGACATTTAAGCACTACCTTCTTGCTTTCTTGATGTAAAAACAAAACAGGAACAATAATAAAAATGTATTCATATCCTCTGGGAAAGGGAAGTGGGGTAATCAAAACCTATATACGTACAAACCGTAAAACTTACTTACTGAAATCTGCACAATACAAATCGCACAAAGCAATACTCTACTGCGACATAGAAGTTTTTATCAATTGATCTTTCCTATGACAATGAAGAATTTCATAACTCATTACTCCATACCACACAATCAACTTATTCTTACTAAATTTATATTGTAAAGAGATAAATAAACATGTATGATATCGAATGATGATACAAAGAATTCATAGATAGTGTTTCAAATACAAGACTAATGCATATTACTGCCAATATTACTTTGAAATTTTCAATATGCTTTCAAATTAATTTAGAATTTAGAGGATTTGACCACTGATAAAAAAAAATTCTTTCATGGCTCACTGCTTAGACAATTCTATAAACCCTTTTTTTTTAATTAAAAAAATAAAATCAATTATCATGCATACAGCGCGATGCCACAATTCACTTTTTGCTTTTTATCAGAACAACTCTGAAAATAAATATTTATATTGCAATACACATGTGTTTTTTGAGAACCCTATAAACTATGCCAACTCATCTGTTATCGTCCATGCCAGTAATAAAGAACACAAAAGCAAAAGCAAAACGTGTATAGTTATACAAAAATTATAACATGCATTTTTTTGTTTTTATCCCATTACTATAATTTGTAAGCCCACATCAGTTTTGATTATATTATTATACGGTAGAAATTGGACAGAACAATATTTATCAATGCACCAACCATCTCACCTAACTGTGCCAGGTTAAGTTCAGCCCAACCGGTGCCCTGAGGACAGTCTGGTCCCATGCCAGTACGGACCCATAACAGCCCATCACTTGAAAGTGCCCATAAAGCAAGAGGGGCCACCGATATGCAAACCAGATCTCCACAGTCCACAATATTGTGGGCTTCCCCGTGTGGAGTTTTAAATGCAAAAATGTCATGCTTCATAAATTGTTGAGCCCACACCAATCCTGTGAATATCAAAAAAAGAGTTCCATATGCCTTAAAATTTCAGTGTTTAAGGTGATATCTCTTTTTGGAGCCTAAGAGATGTTTAGCTAGGCGAAAATATTTGCTCTCTTAATTCAATAGTACTTTATTACAGCAAAGCAGACCAATTTCGATTTTCCAATTATTGGAAAAAAAGAATCTAATTAATCATACTTAAAGCAATATAAAATTGTCCATGACTTTGTTTATACAATGTAAGTTTCTGGCAGAGAAAAATCAGTTCTTGGGAGTAGGCCTGTGTAATGTTGCACATCAATCAGGTTTATCTGCAGACATTCATTACTAACCATGGTCAAAGTGATTCATGCCAGCACACACATGCCTCCACATGGTAGAAGCCGACATTCGGGCTGGCTGGGCTTCCATCCAGTGATAACCTTAGAAAAACAGAGAAATAGGTAATGCTAGTATTCATTTCCATTAAAAAATGTTTCCTATACAACAAAATAAAACATGAATTGATTAACCAAACAACAGTAGAGCCCTCTTATTTTCTTAACTCAAGTTTTGATTCCCTAAAATAAAGAACATTTTCTTTATCAAATAAATTCCTCTATTAATTTTCCTTTAGTAAAAATTCTGATATTTCTAATAAGAGTGCGCCTTTACCAGATTCTAGCTTGGGGTTTCTTAAACACTGCCTTTCTGATCTTGAAAGGACTGTGCATTCATATGCTGGTCTCAGTCAATTGAACACTATTACAGTGTATGCTGCTCTTTGTGCATGTCTTTTGTTTAAAAGATGTCTTTTGGCGTAGAATTGCCTTATTTACTCCCTCATATGATCTATTGTAGAATAATAATGTAGCTTATCCTGATGATGACACAAATCTAAGTAATGCCTGATACCTGCCGATGTACTAAGTATTTTATAAAAATCACTTAATTTCCTGGTGAATCTCTTAGCACTCTTATCTTATGACAGTCAAAGACCCCCTGCCCCTATAGGGTGTACCAGTATATTTGAACAGCCCTTTGCCACAAATAAAAAGAGGAATATTAAGGGCAGATATCATTTTAATTGACAAGGGCAAATAAACTCACTTTAGTTTAATAAACACAAAAGTTTAAATAAAATTATAATAAATATTCATCACAATTTCATTCTTACTCTAAACTAAACACAAATCTATTCATATTTTATTTTAAGAAGTGAAGAAATATGTTTATGCATGTGCACTGTGACTACATATGCCTTAAAGACTCTCCAACCCTTTAATTAAAATACCACATGCTGTATTTTGGAGGGTTAAAACATGCTATAACCGTATGGGTTTAAAAAAATAAAAGGAAATACATGACAGTCTATCTCAGAAGCTCAATCTCTCGGTTACCTTTAATAGCACCCCTACACACTTGCAGGAGGTTGCGAGAATCCATGGCCAGCCAGATACCTTGCGAGCCAGCAGATACAAGACCTCCACGTTTTGTGCTCATGATGTGAGATAATTTTGAAGGGTCAAAGATTTTGGCCGCTGCCCGAATCATGTCCAGCATGCTTGTGTCTTGCATGACATAGCCACTCAGGGGCACCTAAAGGCATATACAAGGATGACAGACATAGTATGCAGGGAATACCATCAAAAATACATTCTGTATAAAATTGCAAAAACTAACAAGACAAAAGATATACACGCTTTCAATGTCTCTCTTTCCAAACTTTCCAATGAATCCATTAACATTCTTACGACCATTTTTATTCTTAAAATCATACTAGGAAGATAGATGAGTAGAAAATAAATACATATATTACTACCTTTGTTGGGTATTTCAGTTCAATACAACTCATATAAATTGACATAAAAAAAAGAGAATAATTTTTCAACAAGTCACACAAAATTGAGAATTCCTTCTATCTTCTATTCACTGTCAGGAGTATTTTTTTTATCATCTTACAAATAAATTAAGCATACAAGACAGGAGACAAATTTTGAATATAAATGTGTTTAAATACTTCAGACACTAATACTTTTAAATTTAACAGAAATAAAAGAAATCATTCTTTTAAGAAGGATATTATAATCTCCATATGACTAAAATAGGCTTGAAAAAAAATCATGCAGCATTAGACAGATCCTAACATTTTGATTTATATTTATTAAACCAACTAGGCATGCAAGACTGGCTAAAATTCATTGAACAAAACTTAGAAAATAGCCACATATTGGAATTCTTCACTGCTGACTATGCCCACTTTGAAAACTTAAATGACATAGTCACACAACAAAGTAAGAGTTTACAGTAAAAGCAAGTAAAAACAACTCTAACTCAGATTTGAACAGAACTTACATAAGGAGTAAACAAAGAGGTCAAATAACTATAGATCAGACTGATGGTGTAGTATCCACCAGTTTTGTACAAAAGAAACGTAGAAACCAGTATTATTGTTGCTTTGACACTCACTCAGATACAATATCTATTGAACCACAAGCATAGGGCAAATGAAAACCAAAATGACAAAAGATTATAAAGCATATAAAACAACACCTAGTCTGTCAAATGACATTCTGATTATACTATGTTACAAGAAAGATGTTTCACAACATAAATTGGAAGAAAAAATTAATTTAGACCTAAAGACAAAAACTGGCCGATGCAAGACATAAAGAAAACTGTTACCATTTCACAGCATTGTTAAACCTTTAGTATACTCGAATCATATAACTCATTATTGCTGGACACAATTTTATTTTACCTCAAACCAATCAGTTGATCCTTTGGGGTTTTCCAAAGTCACTCCTTGACAGAACCAGATGCGACCAGAAACATCTATAGCCCATCCAATGTTCTCATTATCAATGGCAACATGTGAGAAAAGGTAGGGTGGGCTATCCCTGATGAATAAAATGCAAAATAATAGATTTTTCTCCTAAAACCATATAAGAGACACTTTAATACAGAAACATTTCATACAGCAACATTTGTTCTTATGTTAGCATTACCCTTATCAAAGGAACTTGATAGACAAAGAAAATGGTTAAGTATTACAGATATCTAATTCATTCATAAATATGTGTATGATACAGTGTATGGAAGAGTATTATGGTGAAGAGTGAAAAAAAAAAAATGTTCCCAAAACAAATAGCGTTACCTCAGCCAAACCTCCCAGGCATCCCCTGCAGGAAGGTCCTGCCTGACCCCGGTCCTCACCAACAACTGCAGACTTTCAGTGATGCACCACACTACTCCCTGCCCCCCACAGGCCACCTGCTTCAGGCGGTATGGTCCACAGTCAACTTGGCGAGAGCGGTAACATGGTCTCTCTTTAGACAAGCCCTGCTGCAGCATCAGCTCACCAGAGCGCTTGATAAACCTAGTAATAAGATTTTTAAAAATGTTTTTAAATTAGAGAAAATTGGAAATATAGCATATAATGAAAAAGAGGAATATAATTGATACCTGTCTAATCAAGTATAAGTCATGCTTTTGCGTAAAAGTGCACCAAGCCACAGGCGATATGCAACTATCTGTTCTCATTTTGTCTAGTCCACTGAATGTTGGGTGAGAGATAACAGCTTGCTATGCTGAGCTGACAGCCTGTTGCTTGCAACACTACGTTTAAACTTGTATTGTTCTGGGCTGGGAGCCATTTTTTGCAATTCTCGATTCAAAACTTTAAACACTTATTTCTTAAGGATGCTTCTACCAGTATAGTCCATAGAAATGTATTTAGCCTAAGCTAGTAATAAAGTAAGGTCACAATAAAAACAATCTACAGGTGCAGGCTTAGTTATTGAAATATTCAAAAATTCAGTGATGTGCATAACCATCGGGCATGCATTGACCCAGAAAACTGGTCAAGCCAAACTCGGTCCTCGTACGTTAACATGAAGAGTGATCAGGTGCTGACAATTGATCTTCGGTTCTGGCACCACATGGTTCAGCCAGTAAGCGCCAGACTGTGTTTGCAAGGGTGGGTACACCAGAACTCACCACTGCATCAGGTGCCAGTGACTGCCTGTTTTTGGCCTAGCTTGGTTTGTGGCTACACTTATAAATAACAATCGGTTAAAAAAAAATTAAAAAAAAAACATGCAGAGAGATATTGTTTTGCAAGAATACAACCTTTTAAACTATCAAAAAATCTCTAAAAAAAACATGCAATAAAAAAATATACATATATATTTATTTACATTTTGCCTTTTTATACAGTTCTTTGCCTCCCTAAAAAACTTGACAACGAATTTATTCTTTTAATGAGATTCTTACAAAGATCTTACCAAGCACAAGTATTTGAGACAGCAATGTACTGAACCTCTCTGACAGCCTCCACCCACTTTAGTCCCTCCGGATGCCTGGTACTGATTTTAGTTCCGGCAAAAACCACACCTTTACAGAGCCTCCACACAATGTTTCCAGATGGAGATACAGAAATCTGGGAGGCACATCCAGTGGCTTTGCGCCATACTATTCCTTTACCTTCTTGCAACGAAGAATAGTAAATGTTCTCACTTTTATCAGTGAACCACACATGGTTATCTGAAACTGCCAGACTATAAATGTTGGCGGGAGCAGTTATTTCAGACCACGAATTAGCGATATGACTATCTGTCTTTTTTACATCCTGAGAGTGTGTATCTTTAGCGAACTTTTTTGGCAAAGAGAGAGACATTTCCTTTGTTTTGGCAGAGTTGGAGCTGTATGACTCCTGATAACTCTCCTCTAAATACTTGGAATAAAAATCCTCTGATGTATTTTCTGCCTCCTCCTTTTTCTTGAAATAATCCGTATTGACGGAATCAATTTCCATGTAAATGTCAGCAAATGACTGCTGACTTAGTAAAGGAAATGGTGCTTTTTTGTCTATCTTAGGTTTAACCGCTTTTTCCACACCACTCGTTGAATCTTTGAAAACATGATCAGGAGCATTCTCTTTTGTATGTTCATCTGACTCTTCATTCACACCAGTGACTCTTGCTAAGGCAGAGTCTACTGCATCTGAATTTTTTCGAGGATTAACCTGTGACATGGGTTTCTCTAAGAGAGATGTGTCCATGAAACCAGGTGTGGCTTCCATGTGTTGATCAACCTCAGAGAGGGAGGGATCATAGAGATGTTGACTGTTTTCATGTTTATCACCACACGCTTTATCATCAACTGGATTCCCTGAGTCTGTTTCACGCACATAATCGCTCCCATCATGGGATGAGACTGATTTAGTAAAATCAGAACTGCTTGAATAAATACTTTCTGTGTCTTTTTCTGGAATTTTGTCTTTTGGACTAGTTCCAGCTGTGAGTTCAGATACTTTTTTGAGTGAATCTTCAAGTTTAGATGTTTCCGGTTCTGATTGGTATTTCATAGGTGACATTTCTTTTTGAGCTGGTCTTATTGTTTTTTCTGCGTGATCACTTAAAATAACTGCATCCTTTAGGTTATCATTTCGAGAATCGATATTAGGATAAACATTTGCTGAAACTTGTGGAGATACATAGCTGGAGGGTTCTGATTTAGATTTAGCTGAAACTTGTGGAAATACATCGCTGGAGGGTTCTGATTTAGATTTTGCTGAAACTTGTGGAAATACATCGCTGGAGGGTTCTGATTTAGATTCACTTTCTTTTGTGATTATATTATGAACAATACTGAGCATCTTGTCAGCTTCACTCAAAGCCTTTAAAGTTGACTCATCTTCACTGTTAAAACTGAAGGTCAAACTTGATGATGCAGCTGAATCATACGACTGCTGGCTCACTGTGTCTGATTCAGATACTTTGCCCTCGGGAACATCTGCAGAGTTATATATAAGATATTTTAATCTCAACCTAGAAAGTAAAAATCTTAGGTGTTTCAGGTCTCAAAAATGTAAAAAGCCTATCTTAAAATAAGGAAAATTGTTTACTTTGAAAATTGATCAATATTTCTCACATCATTATGAAACCAAAGACATTAAATCTGACTTTTTCAAGAAAAAAATGTAAATAAAATTTTCCATGCTGCAAAACAAACTCACTCACTCACTCATTCCATTTGAACAAAACAATACAAATAAGAATACTTTATATTTTCGTTGTCACGGTTATTGCAGGGACATAAGGCAGATTACAGAATATGAATGATTTTAACAGTTGCAATTGAGATACTGATAGTGCTGCTGTAAACAGTATTATCTTACATTCCTTCCAAGGCATGAACTATTAGTTTTGCTGAGGTGATCCACTGCCTACATGCAAACTCTAATTTAAAAAAAAATTGTGCAAAATATTTCTGAAAAACTAGATCTAAATAAAATCATTGGCTCACTAACGGAGGATAAAATATTAAATATGTGATTTAAAACAGTTTATAGATGAGACTGGCATAGGTCTTTTATGAGAGGCCTCCAGCATGGAGATTGAAATGATTGCATGCTCTTGCAGTCTCTTTATACAATATTGTACTTCTCTGAAACCTCTAAACACTTCAGGGCACATAGTGTATGACTTGCCAATTTTTACAAGAAAATCTGAAACTATTCAATTGCACTGGATTGCAACTACACAAAAAGTAAATCCTAACAGAAATAAAAAATCAATGTAGAAAGTTAGTATGCAGTGTTAAATTTGATTATGAAGGAGAAGAAAATCCAAAATGGCTGAAATTGTTTCAGATAAAAATCAGTAGAAAAAGAGCTTCAAATTGTACTTGTGGAAAAAAAAGATAAGAACTCCATATTCTTAATTGCGCAATTAGTATTGCTTTGATCACATGTCCCAAAAAATGGACTCAATGACAGACAACAGCTAAGGATACTCCACTTCCATGAAAAATATTGTTCAGTTGATGAGGCAAAAGATTCTTCTATACTTGAGATAGGTTTTGACGGGGTCCCATATATGTGTAAAGGCCTAGGAAAAGGAAATTTTACTTTCCTCCCAGTTAATTGATTCTGAAACTTATGAAACTTTTCGTGTTGTTTAATGGATTTTTTTAACTTTTAAAACCTATTAATTTTCAAATATGAATATTTTCATGACTTAAGAAAAAGAAACTTTATTACTCAAAATCTCAGGACAAAAAATTCCAACAATTCCACCCTTTTCCCAGCCAGCTACTCATGCTAATCAACAAATTCCTCTTACAGATATCATAACTATGAGAAAGTAAGAGAATATAGCACCTTGCTTGTGTTTTTTCTTTTTGTGTTTCTTCATTCTGTGACTGAAAACGATGTCTCCGTTGGCTTCTGCTGCAGGAGCCTCAACTTTAGGTGGAGAGACAGGGGGGTCTCGAATGAACATAGCATCAGATGAGGGTCGATAATTTTCCTCATTAGTTTGTGTCATATTTTTAGGTGAAGAATCAGGAGGATTAGAGCTCAAAGCATGTAGAGGTTCATCTGTTGTGGGTAAAAGTGTCACATCTGCAAAACAAAAAGTATTCTTACGAGGAAATTATATAAATAAATATAAACACACACGTACATATAATTATACAGAATATATATTTATATATACGCACACATGTGTTTATGAATTTCCTTTTATATGTGGGGAAACAGCAAAACTTAAAATTCATGCAATTATAAAAATATAAGTTCTTTAAATGTTTTTTCCTTCTATAAAAAAATTAACTAGTATAAATTGGCTTATTTTTTAAATAATATTAAAATTGTCTGTGATGAACAAAATATAAAACTGGCCATGAAGGAAACAAATGTTTTAGAAAATTTTCAATTTAACATTTCGATTACCTCTCCTTCTCAGGATCTATTGTAATGGAAATGGTATGTAAATGCACAAAATTTATGTGAGAGATTTATTATTGCTTTATAATAAATCGTGGAATTGTATTGAATAGATCATCAGAACACAGGCAATGTGGTTTAAATTTAAAACAAGTGCAATTTGTACATTACCATTAGTTGAATATACACACGGTCTGTCAAACTCTGTTGGCAAAATTTCCATAGGAGGAAAATCATTTAAACCATTTTCAAAGCTGAGAGAGAAAAAAAAAAAGACAAAACACTCATATAATAGGCCTATCAGTGAGGAACTAAGATGAAAACTGTTTTGCAAAAACAAAATTAAGCTAACTATCGATGAATCTTGTTGGTCTCATTTTTTATGAAATAAACTGCATTAAGAGAAGATAGTACGTAAAAAGAAAAAAAAAAGAATGCAAGGTTGACATTTTGCAGCTATGTTAATCCAGAAACATATCTTTTTGAGATGGAGCTGAAGTTGTAATGAGAAGTTAAATTTCCCTTAGTTTATCACTGGATTCAACCATAAAATAGTCCAGATTTAGAATATATTAGGCAATAAATACTAGCATGGATGAATACCGTCTAGTGTTCCAGAGAAAAGACCACAATGGCACAACTTATGACTAAAATTAGACGTAGACAGTTTTGATGGTGTGTTACCTATCTCACTTTTAAAACATTATTTACTGAAAATTAAAACCAAATTTTACTATTGGTCTAATATCACCTAAGCTTTCAACTTATTTGAATTAATAAGTCCATTGCTTTAGATTTGTTCTTATTTTTTAAAGACAATTATTCTTATGCTAAATCAATGATTGAACTTACTGCTTTTTCAAAGGCTCGCTTATTTTCTTCAAAAGTGACAAGGCTGTTACATCCTCTTTTCGCTCTGCCCTTGTATAGGTAACATCATCATTCTTTGATGTTGGTGCAGACAATGAAGCTAATGATTTCAGTTCATCTGCAATTAATAGAGACACATAAAACAACTAAAGAGAACAGCAGAAATGCAATGATTTTAAAAGGTCAGTTTTATTTTCATCAATTTGGAAATAAGACAAATTCTAATCTAATGCATGATTGTCAGTCAGAGTACCCGATCGCCCTTTCGATGCTAGTACTTTTTTAGAATCCATTGCTCGTTTCTTAACATCTTATGTCAGCATCTAGGCAATAATGCGGATTGGTTCTGGGGATACGATTTGACAATTTTATGTGCTACCACGCAAAGAGAGAGCGGGAAAACCAAGAATATCTGCATAAGCCAGTTATATTTAGCTATCACTGACCCATCAAGTAGACTGTCTGATTGGATATTGAAACAGGAGCTGCATGTTTAAAAGTTGCAAGCACTACGATTGAGCCATCTCATACACTGTATAAGAATCCCTACAAAAATGTATTGAATCATAAGAATAGTTTTTTTTAATCAATCAATCTTCTCCGTGCAGATTTTACAACTTTAACATTCATTTTCAGTGTTATTTAATTTTCTTAAAATTGGGCATTTGTCTAATTTTATACATGTCTTCATAACTGTGTATATTTTAGGCAAAGATTACAACAACAAAAAACTAAAAAAATTAAAATACTCACCTTTTACTTTGAGCTCTGACTTGGTGGAGATTCTAATAACTCTAGCATCTCCATGACGACGAAGCAGAAAAATCTCCTCAGTTTTGGACACAACAGCTACATCCACAACACCACTAAGCCTGCTCTGGCGACAGAGGCATCTAAAACACACGGAAAAAGTAAACCAAAACAAAATTTAGATATCAGCTTATGTGGTATTTATTATCAACATAAATAGAACATCATTACTTTTTGAAGCCTAACAAGCATTGATTTTTAACAAATTTAGATATCAACACCTACACATAGTTCTAAGTTAAACTTTAATTACTTCCTACATGCATTATTTAAATACATCTACACGTAAAAATCGCATGCCCCTTTTCCCTATGACAGGATCCAATACAACGAGAGCCGAGAAGACCAAGTAACTAGAGTATTGTTTTGCATCCACAGAAGTTTCCCAAACTGGAAGCCCTCTTGCTGAAGCTGCAATTTCCCTGCTGCCAGAAGACGAATCTCGGGCACCTCATGTGTCAATGGATCCTTGAAGATGTGAGTGCTTTTTACGGTACCCTGGATATCTGCCAGCCACAAGCGACAGCCAGGTCGGGCTGCATAAAGCTTCACATCATCTGGCTTGCACAGTTCAGGGATAAAGCATGCGCCAAACTGACCTGGTCTGTCAAGATAGAAATACATTTATATTAACATAGCAAACAAAAGCTAATTAATAACCAAAAGGTAAGAAAAAAAATGTTTTCTTTGCAGAGTAAGTTTTCTTGTAAATTCATATAACGTAGGTTGAGAGGTATATTTGTGTAACTGCAAAAAATTAAAGAGGGCAAATACAATATGTTGCCTCTAGTTCCACAATATATGTCAATGACAAAATTTTGTTAAGCAACAATGTATACCATTAATGATAAACAAAAAAAAACAGAAAGAAAGGACAGTGGTAACATCCTTCCAGTAAGTAAATAATACTTACATTTTTCGGTCTTTGGAGCCAACCTGTACTGTTTCTGTTTGGCGATCTAGCCTAACCACAAAACTGCGCTGCCTTGTTGAGACAAGAAGCAACCTGTTTTGGTAATCTATCTGAGTAATTTCCGTTGAAGTCTCAATCAGCAGTAAGAGAGATTTGCTCATGCCCTAGAAGAGGTAGCAAAAAAAAAGTGGGAACCATAAAATGGTTATGAAAAGAGAGAAGAAAAATTTTATTCTCAAAATGTTAACACTGGTTTTTCCCTTAAAAAATAATTACAAAAAAAATAAAACAATAATTAATTGAGACATCTTCAACCTAACCACAAATGAAGAAGACAAAATCACAATAATTAACCATTTGTGATTTCTTAACCTGGGTGACTGACCTGTGGAACAGTTGACCAATTTAATGAGCAGCCACACACTACAGTGCACAACCTGTAGACCTACATCACTATGATCTTACATTGGGCGATGGTAAAATAATGCAATGACAACTTTCTATGATGTTCCAACTTTGGTTTCTCCACCAATTGATCCCACAGGGGATCTTACAATAAAGCTTGTAAGCACAGAGAAAGTCTAGCTTTTTCAATTTCAGTTTTAATCATAGTAACCCTATTGCTTCTACCACCCCAATAAATTATACTGGTATCTAAAAAATAATTATGTATTTTAATCTTTATTTATTTTCCTTTGTATTGATGTACAATGCATCATGACTTACACTCAAGTTAAACTTGCATTCACAAAACTAAGATGAACCCTTTATCTAATTTCATAACCACCAAAACCTCGCGACAAAACGGGGGTTCAATGAGTTAGAAGAAACGGGAATTTTTTTCCCCCACACTGATTACTCTTGACAGACCGTTGGGGAACCAATGGTAAGGGTCTTGATTCTTCTTTGTAAACAGCATGGTGAGGCAGGTTACTTTCATCATCCCACTTAACTTTCGCCCAAAATAAAGAGCCTCAGCAACCTATCCAGTGCTGGATTAACAACGAGAGCTCAGATAAATGGTGGATCAACACCCTAAGCATTGCACCAACAGCAGCCCCAATGATTGATTTAAAGAAAATAAATTGTAAATTATAGTGAAATAGACAGATGGGTTGAAAAGATTTTTGTGGGTTTAATTTAGATACTAATATGCTAGTATTTATGTAGATCTAATGGTTGCTAGAAATTATTTGTAGGAAATAATTTCATAACATAATTATATATGTATATATATAGATAGATAGATACTACTCTCACCTGATAAAAGTCTATTTCTGTAACAGCCACCTGACCAATTTTATCTCCAGAAAAGAGCTTCATGCCATTTGTGCTCCACTTCAAACAAGTGATGAAATGTCTATGGACATCTTGCACCTCAA
Source organism: Elysia chlorotica (assembly GCA_003991915.1). Taxonomy (NCBI): domain Eukaryota; kingdom Metazoa; phylum Mollusca; class Gastropoda; family Plakobranchidae; genus Elysia; species Elysia chlorotica. Next base: position 116,285 of record RQTK01000656.1, read on the forward strand.
ACTTTTGGATCTTTATAAACAATGAAAAGTGAATTTTAGCTTATGTTATGATTCATTACATATATAAATCTTTGATTACCTTAAGAAAAGTACATGTAAGAAAGCGCCTGTCAAACCCATTTCTTTTTGAGAGACAATATTGACGCTAATACTACATTTTTCAATCAATATTTGTGAAATACCCGTAGTCCAACTGACAGAGCATTTTTATAAAGTACACTATTAAAAAAAACTCTATCGCTACCTATTTCTACGCTTTTGAAAAAACGAAAAAGTTCACCAATTTATACACAAAAATTTATCTGAAGCCAAAACAAGTGTTACACAAGTGTTACAATGCATATTAAGACAATTTATCACATAAATACAATAAACGTTAACTAGCACTGTATACACATCAATCCTAAAATAAAATACCTGCTTTTTTTGAGTTGATAAAAGTCCTGGTATGCAGAAAATTATCACTTCTCCTGAAGCACATCCTACAGCTACAAGATCATCAACACCATCATGGAGACAAATGCTTGTTATAACTGCCCCTTGATTCTGTAATGTGAAAACATTTGGCGTTAAAGGAATTTCAACTTCCTACTTTGATTTCCTAAAAAGTTTAAAAATTCATACGGGGAGATTTCAGATTATGAAAGATTTAGCTAAGATATGAGTATTCTAAATATGAATAATTAGGTGAGATAAAATAATAACTCTTGCAAGATAACTTATTTGAGAATATCTTTTAAAGAGTGGTAAAAATTTATAAGTTTGATAAAAAAAATAGTGTTACTCACTGTTGCTTTGAGTCTCTGCATCGTCTCATTACTTCTTGAATATAAGAATACAGTTCCTATATTTGATCCAAGAGCAATGTAATTCGTATTTGCATCAATGCAAGTCAATACAAGATCACAGCTTTTTAAGATTCCATACTGGGCTTTTTTGGGGACTTGTGACAGCAAGGAATCTAGGCGCTCAAACTCTTTAAACCCATCTTGCTGAAAACCTGGCTTAGACAAAACATTTCTTGAATCATGGTTCTCAGAATCCATTTTTGCTGTGAGATCTAAAGCTGCCATTTTGACATCTCTTGCGAAAGCTTATGGTCTGGATAAGAAAGAGAAAACAGCAGTTAAATTTTAAGTTGATCTTTTTTAGCAGAGCAAAAAAAAAAAAACAACAAGAACTAATCAAACAGAAGATCCAGTTGTTTTAGTCATTCACAAAATATTACAACCTTTTCTTGCTGAATAGCTTTTCAAAATTTAAAAAATCACTTTGACATATTTTTTATACAGTTCTGATTTTGAACCTTTAATATTTTTTATACCATGCAGTACACAGCATGCAGAAAGGATCTTCATCCTTTTGTTTAAAAAAATTATAACATGAAATTTTCTCTCAATCTACTGCAGTTTTAAGCCTAGATTATTTTAAAGTAAAAGATTACAGGAATCTAGCCTTCAAAGTTGAATTTTTCTGACATTCACTCTTGAAACATAAAACACTAACCTAGATCTATCTAGTCCTTAACCCAAACAGCGCTTTGAAGGCTGCCCAACGGCCAGATGACAAGTCTGGATCTGGGACGGGTGACTGGTTGTAAAAAAAATAGGGTGTGGCAGTACTGTTCACCTGGTTAACTGATGTTGTGCGCTGTGCTGTTATCACCTATATTTTTTTCATCATTTCTAGATTTAAGTTCATAAAACAATATATTTCTATTGCACTGAGAAGTTGGTTTATTTCACTATCTTGTTTGTTTCTGCCTTTTAATAATCATTTATAACCAATCGTGAAGGAGAAACAAAGAAGAAGCCAGTTATTACTTTCTTTCCTGCAGGTGATAACAATTAAACCTATTTAATTTTCAAATGGCTGTAGGTGTGGTATCTTTCAGTTCGAATACTTTTTTACATGGAACAACATTCCTCTTACATGTGTCTCTTGACTAAAAGGGTTATGCGTTTAGAATACTTGTAACCCCCATTAAAAGTTCTACAGCACAGAAATGGAAATATCAGCTGAGGATGGAAGCTTTGACATCCTAAACGTCAACCCAGAGCACCTTAATACTAGAGAAATTTGACACCTTATATTGCTAAAAATGCAATCTTGAAAATATAGCTATAAATGTCCCATAGATTTTCTACAGAGATGGGTGGAAAAAGAGCAGCGACACTGACGGTCTGAACCTTGGACCTCCTGCTCTTCAGTCCGAGCACTGGAGACTAAGCTATCTCCAAGCTATTTCAGTTTAATTATATCTACATTCCACTTATTTCTAGAAAAATATCATAACAGACTTTTGGACACCTGCTGAGTAGCGCACCTAGTTTGCTTGAGAACGCAGGCCACGACAGACGTAGCTATTGTGAGACAGTAATGATCAAAGATTTTCAAGCGAAGCACCGGCAGTTACAGTGCGTGTTGGCCTACTAACTATCCAATTATACTCAGTACAGTGTAAAAGTGAGCCAATTGCAATCACAAGCCCACAGTCACACAAACAGAACAAACCTGATTTCAACATGCAATGTGGCAAGCGCCTGTTTCATATGAGTGTGTGTGTTGGTGTGTATGTCTTTGTGTCTTGTGGGGCGGAGTTTGACACTTCCATGTGAATCAGTCAAAGCATGGCTTTCATCACCATCTTCACCTACATCAATGATCCAATCATCTTTATACAGAGGGACTTAACACCACTAGGTTACCCAAGTTCACTACCGGTTGGAGGGGGGAGGTATCTGGCTTCTTCCTCAGCCCTTTTCTTTCTATGAGATCCAGGCTATCATCAGTGATATTTATAACCGTCACAATGTGACTAGAAAGCTGAGAATCCTCCAAACTACTCATTGATTTCATTGGTTGACGTTTTAAGAGCCTGTACACCGATTGATGAGTACAATGCGTGAAAGATAAAGTAGGAATAGAGGATAAATGAAGGCCCACTACCAGTGGCAGTGACTCGGCACTCCACAGTGCCTGTGGGGTGCCCAGTTTAGGGGTGGTAAGTCAGTGAAGTAGCCGCGGGCGAAACCATTTGTTCTTTCACAGCCAGGCATTCAACTGGCATGCCGCACTTAATGTGTTAAGAGAAAATCCTCTAGATCTAAGTACAAATCAGATCTAACGGAAGATTCGGGTAGTTTCACTTCCTCAATTCAAGTTCTTTAAAATTTAAAAATTCTGACTTTCTTTTTCATCTCAGTTTGATACAGATGTAGTCTAGATTTTAGAGCTAGACCTAGATCTAAATCTACTATCTAGATATTAAGCACTGTAACTAATTTTTCAGTGTCAGTAGATTAATTCTGTAACTTTTCCAAGTTTTGGAGCCTATGCTGGGCTATAGATTATCGTCTAGAACTTTATCAACTAGCTACGTTCGGATCCGGGGATCTTACATTAACTTACATAATAGAGCACTAAGATGTATCGATTTAAAAGCTTTTATCTTATCTCTTCCTAGACACTAGATTAGTCATACTTAGCCTACTACGTGTAGATCTTGATCTTTTCTTTCCACTGCTATCTTGTTGTTGTTCTCGGTTGTCCACTGAAGTCATGTGAGATTGTTTACATCTTGCTTATCCTGAGCGTGGAGAGTAATTTCCCTTTGCATCAACAACTGGTAACTACATAGATATAATAACTAGTAATAGTATTTATAATAGGTAACTATAATATCGAAGTAGTGAACACACTAAAATTTTATCAGAACGCAGAATTATAAATCACTATGATTCAAAGTGAAGTCCAGTTGTCAATGAAAACAACTGTATAAAGGTACATACGTGGATAAAAAAATGTTTGTCTGATTGAACACAATAACATTTGTACGACTGTTATCCATAATTATGTGTTCAAAGTAGCTTTTTACCATAATCCCCACCCACCATCCGCGAGAACAATACAAACCTGTTAGTAAGAGTTTCACAATTAACAACAACAACAATAATAATAATAATAATAATAATAATAATAATAATAATAATAATAATAATAATAATAATAATAATA